>JBBPDA010000145.1:11544570-11577258 GCA_037974385.1 Arnoldichthys spilopterus
CCCGGGGAGCAGTGTAGCAGGACGTTACCTTGCTCAAAGGTACCTCAGTGGTGCCCGGGCTGCGACTTGAACCTGCGACCTGTCCTAACCACTAGGCCACCACTGCCCACTTCCCCCCCTTTTTTTAGTCTTTTTTTCTCTATTTTTTTTAAGGGCAATGGAACAAAAAAAATACCCTTAACTGTGTCAGAACAGAACCGACAAACTTTAATTCAGAATCTCTTAACTGCTTAGTAGTTATTTTTTCATTCCATGCAGGCACATAGTCTTGGAATGCTGGTGAACGATTGCCGGCAAAGTGACCTTGGTGTTGTGTAAGGCGCTGTATAAATGTAAAGTTATTATTTTTTGTTGTTGCTGGTTATATGTCTCTCTATGTAATTGGCAGGAAATATATTTAAAGATGTATTTTTAGGATGATTAAAATTTGTTTTAGTGACCAGTGGTGTTGTGTTGTGGCCCTTGATTCAGAAGTTGACTGATAAGCAGGCCTGCTATCACAACATCTTGTAAATGTCTGCTGTATATTGATTCACTGACAGTTAAAATTTCAGTGCCTGTACATGTGTCCTCATTAATGAACACAACTGCTGCTAGGTCTAATAGCTGTTCAGTCCTACTTTTTAATTATATAAGGTCTGTCTATAATCCGTGGAAAAGGAACAAAATTAAATGTTTTTAATAACGTGGTTATCGATCTGACAGTGTTTTATTGGAGTTGGAACAGAATCTGCTCAGAGCAATCAGTCAGATTTCTTCTTCCCTTATCAGGTTGTAAGGAAATTATTTGAGACCATGTCATACTGAAGAAGTGCACACACCTATAATACAAACTCTAAAGATTGTTATGTGTAATTAATTTCAGGTATGTGCTGGTGACTGCAGGGCCTGTCTTTACCGAAGAAATGTGGAGGCTAGCTTGCTGTGCCCTGCAAGATGCCTTCTCAGCCACCCTTGAACCTGTAAAGGTGGGCCCTGCTTTAACATTCCTAGAGTCTAGAACGTCATATTTTTATGTCTCTTCATAGGATTGATCAGAATTCGCAATGTGCATTAGCAGAATCAGAATGAGCAGCTGAAATGACAAAATTACAGAAAGAACAGAAAAGGACTTTTCTATGCATCTGTTTACAAAAGTAATCATGCTTCTGTGCGGTGACGGCATGTCATATTGAATGGGAGGGCCTATCAATAACTAATAGTTCAGCACCTGTTTATAGCTCACACACTTCAGCACTGCATTGAAAGCCCCCTTTTAACTATAATAAAATGAAATTTCTCGCTAACTACTGTTTTTTTAGATTTTTAAGTGTTGATTTGTATAATTACCTAATTGCTATAGCTATGACTATCACACTGTATTTTACTTTTTACGTCTATTCAACACACCATGAACAGAACATGACAAATCAATACTAAAGAACTGTGTAAAACAGTAACATACAAATTTGAGAAATGTTGCCTTATCTGTTACAAGCAGCTATAAGTTCAAATAGAATTTAATTATTAATGAAATAATTTAATAATGTCTGTTTAAAGCCGTTGTGATATCACTGTGAACATGGCACAAACTACTACAGCAAATGTAAACGTTGCTATTTAATTGGCAAAATTTCTTGAAAGTTCATGTTTTCTCAGACTAGATGGATTGTGAATCTAAAGGTGGTGAGGCGGGTTAAGCAGACTGTAAATATGTGTCTTAAAATATTTCATAGGGATCAAATAGAACATTGTATATTTCTAATGTATATTGAATATTAATATACACTACCTGTTAAGTTTTAGAACACCCTGTTTTTCCATTTTTGTATTGGTAATTTAAGCACTTCAGTTACAATGAATAACCTTAAATTGTACAAAGTGGCTGCAATAAATAAATACATCATAAATAAAAAGTTTAGGTCCAAAATCTGAAAAATCCTGTTGATTTCATAGACAACAGGCTTTTACCCAAGCATTAAGAACCTGGAGAACTTGCAGCTATCCTGCAGCAATGGAAGTAAATGAAGCCCTGAAGGTTAATGCAGACAATGCCCACAGGAGCCCCAGTCTTGCTGATGACTTACAAACCCCTCTGTCTGAATAAAAGCAGAGATGGAACACATTGTTCCTACACCCTCTGATACATTATTAGCACAGTACTGTGATGTAGGACGTAGTACTGTATATCACGATCAGAATGGGGAGAAAAAGGCAAGAAACAAAGACACACAGTAAGAAAATGAGCCACAACATTAGAAGAAAAGAATTCAGCAGTAGATTCAGTTAATGAAAGAGCAGCACAGTCTCCAGGCTTGATCTCCTACAAGCTGGTTTGGGATGAACTGGACAGAAAGGGGTGAAGGTAAAGCCGCAAAGGTTAGGGCTCCTCTAGGATTTCTCTTCATTAACCTTTGGGGCTTCATTTATTTTATATTCTTCAGGAAAGCTAGTTAAGCTTAAAGTTAACCATGTTCCTTATTCATGAAAAATGCCAGTTTACTATGAAGTTTTGGCATGGTACATTTGGCAGTTGGCTGTTTAAGTTTACCACAGTACATTGAAATTTACCACTGTAATCACACTGCATAAATTACCAGTAAAAACTGGAAAAACAGGTTCTAAACAGTAGTATATATTACTTTCATTATGCTGAAACAAGTCTTTAAAGATTTTTTTAATCACAACAAACATTTTGAAAAGCTTGTAGTTATGTTTTTGTAAGGTAAGTGAAAATTAGCAGAAAAACAAACAACAAACCCCAGATAACTTTTTTGACTGCTTATGTTTTTTAACTGTTCATGTTTAAATATTCATTGCATTGTCAATGAACCAAAGGTGTTTTTTTTCTAGGGCACTGTGCCAAATAACCTTTTTGGAAGCTTTTTGAGGATATAGCTGCTGTAATTACGGCCTTTATGAGAATAATCTTGTGTTCAGAAAGCCTTTGTTATTCACTTTTTAGATGTAAATGCTGGAGCGTCTCTCTGCTTCCTCGCTGATGCTCATATTTTGTTTATTACATAACAGTGGCTATATAAGAGGCATTTGATATAAGTCATCCCAAAGTGCTGAGACATGGCTTACTCTGTGGGTTATAAATCCCATTGGAGAATTATCCAAAGCACTTAAGCTCAGCGTGTTTATCAGTAAGCTGGACGTAAAGTTTTGGTCAAGGATGATCATAGTGAAGCTTTATTAGTTTATGCCGGAACTGCACAATGTAAGTCCCGAAAAGGATGCTAATGTTTAAGCAAGTTTGGCCAACATTCTCACTGCCAAATTTTTCTGTTTCCTTCCTGTAGAATCTGCTTGCATGTTTTCGGAGTGGTTCAGACACTTTCACAGGAGATGCGTGCGAGGTGAAAGTAGCAGCCCCAACGCACTCTGCTTCTGCAGAGGCCGAGTACTGGAGGATCCGTGCCATGGCTCAACAGGTGCTCGTTTCTGTGCACTTCAAGGATGGCATGAAAAAAATCTGAAGTTGTGGCTTTACTTAGTTATTGTTATTTAAAAATCTGAAGTTGTGGCTTTACTTAATTATTGTTATTTAATAATCTAAAGTTGTGGCTTTAATTAGTTATTGTTATTTAAAAATCTGAAGTTGTGGCTTTAATTAGTTATTGTTAATTTTCTTCCTTTAATAAATCTGCTGTGGCCTTCTCTAAAAAAGTGATGCCTGTAGCTGCCGAGCATAATTAAAATGAACAATACCCCCCAATTATAAGTCACTACCATTCAGCACATACTTAACAAATTACCTGTAATGTTGTAGAAAAGTGGCAGCTATTTTATAGAAGAAAGTCATGTTTTAACTAATGCAACTTTCATAACCTTATACTCAGATACTACTTCAGTTTACGGTAGAAACATACCATGGGCTTTCAGAAGATCAGAACAAAAAAGCAAGGCACTATAGCTGTTGACTGAAATGTCAATGTCATCTGTATTTACTGTAGTACTTGCTGTCTGTAGTTATTGTAGCAGTTGTTCTTATTATTTATTGTAGCACCGACCGTCTGTGTTTTACAACTGAGAGAAATGTGTTGAACTTCTTTGTAGCACTCACTTCAGTGTTGCCCTGTGCAGCTCTAATGCTTAATTTTTTTCCTGTTTCTTGGAAGTCGCTTTGGATAAAAGTGTCAGCCAAATGAATATGAGTAAATGTAAACGTTCCTCTAACTGTGAAGAAAACCTGAAGTGTTTATAAAGTCAGCTCGTGGTTTGTTTTTCTATTTGTGTTTTCAGGTTTTTATGCTGGATACCCAGTGTTCCCCTAAGACTCCCAGCAGCAAAGAAGGATTTGAGCATGCTCAGTCCTGTGTGCTGATCATTGAACTTCCTGCAGACCAACAGTCCAATGGCCATACTCAGAAAAGGTGACAATCCTATAAGAATAAATTCTCTATTTGCTGGCGTTAACCACAAGTATGGAGCCTATGAAAACATTTTTAAAACATACATTGAAAATCTATATATCCATGCACAAAAGAAGCCATATACAGCTTATCTCTAACCAGAAATTGCAGGTAAACTGTTGTATGCAAAGGTTTATGCAACCTGCTAATTTAGATTGCACCTTTTAGTACATCATTTCAATTTATTGATTTGAATTCTTGCTTTTAAACCTCCCACTGTACCACCAGACATGAAAATAAGATATTTAAAGCAAATAATTCAACAGTTAACAACCAAAACACGTTTTTGTTAATTGTAGCATCCTCCAGTGGTAAAATTAAACTAGGTTTTTCAGAAAATCCAATATGGTAGAATAACCTTAAGTAAATACATTAAAATTAGGATGGCCTGCCCCCAAGGATTCAACTCTAGGACAAATGGATTAAAAGTTAAAAGTGAGAATGTAACTTGATATTTGCTCTGCCAGTGGAGTGATAGAGATGGATGGATTCACCCTAAAACTAATGTCTACTTTGGACTGTCCTCTGGTCAGATTTTGCATATAGCTAGAATGCCATGGTTCTTCCCTTGACTAATTCTGAGCCGATCAGATGAGAATAAACATATGTTGTACATTGAAAGTGGAGAATATTTGATTTATATTAATTCATACACTGATGAAGTTTGATGTATGTTTCTTTATTTCTTGTTTCCCTGCTGAACTTGCCGCAGGAAAATTGGGTAAGGCGTGAGCTGCATGCCTAGAATCACTTCAGTTATCTTGTTCATCTCCTTTGGCTTGGCTTGGTCTAAAACATGAAGCTGTATTTAATGTGGTCAGAACTACTGCAACGGTAGTGTAAATATTGAGCTGAACCCCAGAGAAGTAAGAAGATTTAAAAAAAAAATTCTGAAAAACAGATGACTGAAACTGAACACACAAATATCTGAAATCTCTCTCTCTAAAGAATCCAGTTTCATCCAGTTTTCTTACAGACTGAATAATGACGGCCAAGAAAAGTTATTTTTGAATATATTATGTTAGCACAACTACACTACATAACATGATATAACTCAAATCATAAGTAGGTGGACAGTATGTGCATTTACTGTGTTCTGAGTAAAGTATGTAGATTTAGAATTATTTATGTCCTTCCTAGGATTCCATTCAGGACAATTGTGGTCAGTCTGCTGTCCCACCAAGTGCTGCTGCAGAACCTCTATGACATACTGCTGGAGGAGTTTGCGAAGGGTTCTGGGAGCATTGAGGCACAGGTTCGGGTCACACCTGTCTCAGAACCTAAATCCGCTGGCTTTCTGCGTTATATATCCATGCAAAACCTGGCCATCATCTTCGACCTTCTGCTGGACTCGTACCGCACAGCACGAGACTTCGACACACGGCCTGGCCTCAAGTATCTCCTCATGAAGGTCTCAGGGGTGTGTGGGGCTGCCAATCTCTACCGGCAGTCCGCCATGAGTTTCAACATTTACTTCCAGGTGCTTTTTCAGGCTTGGTGCATGTTTCTGTGTCTGTGGGTCTATTGAGTCTGTTGCAAATGCTTTTTATAAATTAGTTTTCGGGTTTTACAAATGCTCAGGAGATTAGGATCTCAGATATTCACCCACAATTAATATATTGCTGATAATGAATTTTATTCCATAGTGCCTTTTCATATTAAGGGTCACATTACAATTCCAGCAGGGAGATAAACAGAGAAGGAGCAGGAGAACATAAGGTGAAAGTTTTGGGAGAAAATAAGTTTTAACATTAATTAAAAAGGAGGTTGAAAAATTGTCACAGGGGACCTTAGGGATAGTAAAGGAACAAGTATACATTCCAGTCACTCTTAAACTAAATGTGAAGTGAATCTGACTATTTGTTATTGTGAACACACCAACGAAATGTGACCTCTGCATTTAACCCATCGCACGTGCACATGTGGAGCACGGGGCAGCTATCAACAGCACCCAGGGAGCAGTGTAGTGGGATGGAACCTTGCGCAAGGGTACCTCAGTTGACCCCAGGTTGGGACTTGAACCTGCAACCTTCTGTTTGCAAGGGTAATGTCCTAACCACTAGGCCACTACTGCCCTAAAGGGTGTACTACATATGTTAATTTCCATGAAATACATTCATACATTTTATATACGGTTCCTGTTGCAACTAAACTTTGCAGTTAAGGCCAAAAACTTATAGTTTTTGACCAAACTTTTATTACATTTCAATGTGTTTAGCAAGTGTTTAGTGTGAGTTGGCAAAGCTCTGAGGGTGTTAAAAATAGTCACTGTTGGGCTCTTCTAAGAAAGAACAAAAAATTACTCCAGACAAACAGTGCCACTGGTCAAAAAATCGGTTGTTTAACGAACCATCCATTGCTCTTAAGAGAAGAAAAGTACTTCTGCAGTGGCATTGCACTAAAAAAAACAAACAAACAAAAAAAACATTTAATGCTTTTTGTCCAGGCTTTGCTGTGTGCTGTGCTGACCAACCAAGAGAACATCACGGTGGACCAGGTTAAAAAGATCCTCAGCGAGGAAGAAGAAGGTAGCTCAGACTCCTCACAGCAGTGCTCGTCCGAGGATGAGGACATCTTCGAGGAGACAGCGCAGGTGAGCCCACCGCGTGGGCGGGAGAAGCGCCAGTGGCGTACCCGTGTCCCGTCTCTGAGTACCCAGCCTGTCAGCAGCGTGGACTGGGCCTGGTTGGTCAAGCGCTTGCACAAGCTCTGTATGGACCTCTGCAACAACTACATCCAGATGCATCTGGACCTGGAAAGCACTGCTGAGGAGCAGCCTCCGCTCCGGCCCCCTGATGCGCTCTTCTTCCTACCTCTCTTCCCTTCCGAGACCTCCACGCCTTCCACAGGGGGCCACTCGGGCCGCGCAACGCCGTCAGAGGATGGCTTTCGGGTCCACGTCGCCGACACGCCCTCGGAGGAGGCGCACAGCCCCAGCGCCGCCGGCACCAGCCTGCCTCAGCTGAGAGGCGACAGGAGGAGCGCCGAGGCCAGCCGGAAGAAGGAGTGGTGGGAAAGTGCCGGCAACAAGCTGTACACCATCGCCACTGACAAAACCATCACCAAACTGATGATCGAGTACAAGAAGCGCAAGCAGCAGCACAACCACAGTGCATTCATCAAAGAGGTAAAGGTGGGCGAGAAGAGGGCTGAAGTGGTGACACTTCGGGGGCCGGACTCTCCAGGGCCACAAAGGCCCCAGCAGCTGGTGGAGCAGGGGCCCATGCGACATTCCTTCAGTGCAGGACCAGAATTGCTGCGGCAGGACAAGAGACCTCGCTCAGGCTCGACAGCCAGCTCCCATAACATCTCCCTGAGAGACTCCGAGGCTCAGATACAGGTGAGGTTAATGTTGCTGTATAAAACTTCATACCAAAAGAAGGAAAAATATTCTTACTTCTCAGTCTTGTCTATAACAAAATGTTTTTCCGGCCCAGACAGAACACACAGTAACATGATGTGATCAACTATTCCAGACATTACCTTGTATATCTATTGCATATTCTCAAGCAGTAGGGGTGTAACGATGTTTTGGTCTGTATCAGTGCATGGACCAAAATCGCATATGATCCAATGTATCGATGTAACCTGTAAAAATCGATGTGTTGATTCCACAATTAATTTAACTTTAACATTTTACTGTGAGCAGTGTTTTGTACTGAGAAGCTGCTTTTGCTTATGACTACACTGCTGTTTTTTGACCTTTAATGAAAGTGAAGTGAAAGTGACTATTTGTCATTGTGAACACACTCAAGCACCACAACGAAATGCGACCTCTGCATTTAACCCATCACACGTACACACATGGAGCAGTGGGCAGCTACCAACAGCACCCGGGGAGCAGTGTAGAGGACGGTACCTTGCTCAAGGGTCCCTCAGTAGTGCGCGGGCCGGGACTCGAACCTGCGACCTTCAGGTCCCAAAGGCAGCGTCCTAACCACTAGGCCACCACTGCCCAAACAAAAATGTTTACGTTATAATTTGCGCATGTGAGCTGATGGAAATGTAGCCGATCGTGTGAAATTTCGTCATATTTCATACTGACTACAGACCCCAGTACTGAACTGAAAAGCATCAAAACGAATCGCATCGCTGCAAAATTTTTGTTAATTGTTGGATAAAATAACTGTATCGAATCGTGAAACTGGTGATTAACAGCCTTATCAAACCGCTTATAGTAAACATTTCAATTTTACTGGCTCTCATCTCAATCATAGGGCATGCGTATGGCAAGTGTGACCTATTGCAAAAATGTTTGATGAGCTATATTACAACTTAAAAAAAGAAATTCTGATGGAACAAAACCTTCATTCAAACTCAAAATTCTTTGTCTTTTTCAATCTTTTTTTTTTATTTTTTTTACCTCATTTAAACATGCCTGGTTGCTGTTTACACAGTGTCATACTTTCATTAAGACTAATACAAATGGTCCAGAATGACAGAATAAACATTTATTTCATTTAGGGCTGCACAAAAAAAATCTTTAAAAAACTGAGATCTAGATTCTGTAATCCATATGTTTCAATTCAAGAACTGCGTTGATTCTCCGACGCGGTAGGGTTGCATGCCTCATAAGCCTGGGACTGTAGCATGCGCTCCATGGTAGCACAACACTGCCATCACCGGACATATGACTAAATTAAGCAGGTTTTAGATCACACGCAGCACAGTGCATCTGTACCACTGTCGTAACACATGTTCACTGTTAGGCATGTCTCTCACCTTAAACACTGTGCTTTCTTCTTCATTCAGGCATGGACCAATATGGTCCTCACCATCCTGAACCAAATCCAGCTCTTGCCAGATCCCACGTTCATCGCCCTCCAACCAGCCGTGTTCCCGTGCATCAGCCAGCTGACCTGTCACGTGACTGACCACAGAGTGCGGCAGGCAGTGCGCGAGTGGCTGGGGCGCGTAGGTCGGGTTTATGACATTATCCTGTGAGGAGCTGGCTTTCGATTTTAGTTCGTCGTCGTCGCTGTGGTGAATCAGCTTTGTCGAAGACCCATTTGATTGTAATTTATTTCCTGCCTTGGGATGTAGCGCTGACTGGGCTATGAAGGATTTCTTCCGTTTAATTTATTCACTTATTTATTTATTTAATATTTATTTCTTTCTTGTCGCAATCTGTGCTTTCTGTAGAACATGTTAATGTGAATGCTTTGCAGAACCTATGCTGTTATATTCAGAATCTATATTTTGTTTATTTATATAATACCCCCATATGGTATTGACTGCAAGGATTTATCAATGTTACATGATATGATCAGCTTTAATATTTAAACCCAGTGAATCAGTGTAGGGAACAAGGTTTACTTTTATGCACTTTTGTTGACTTGTTACAGTGCTATAGTACTGGCTAATCTGCCGCAGAATTTTCACGTGGCATGATTTGCTTGCCTTGAAGTGTGTGTAGTAAGTTCATTCCCACAAAACCTATTGCTACACTCTATATATTGTTAATCTCACAACCGATTTGAAGACTTTTTGGAGTAGATGAGGGCAAAACATTTGGCCTACCTTTTCTATTTAATGTGTTTGCATAAGAGGGGTTTGCAACTGGTCTTCTTGCGTCAGGTGCAAAGCAGTTCATTGTCCGGGTCAAATTGGATGAAAATCCCAGCATGTGTACATTGGTCACTGTTTTCTCACGTTTTTTTTGTATTACTCTTTATAAAGCCCCAAATGATCTAAAACAGTTGTGCTCGTTTATATTCAAAGTTAATACACTGAGCAAAATCTTGATGACATGCTATGTTTTGGTGACGGTCATGTCCTGACATCTGGGACTCGACTGTCTGATCCACAATGCTGTGATTACTGACATTCAGCTTACAAATCCCCGGCTAGCTCAGCACTGGCCCCGGGCACTCTGCTCAGCCCATATAACCCCCCATTACTCTCAGAGTCTGCAGCAGACGAGCCCTTCTTTACAGAATCGGAGGCCAAACTCATCAATTGTTATTAGCCTTTTGCTAATGCCTTTTCATAGCTGTCCGCGCATCTATGAATGGGTCGTTCTGAACATTGTACATAGCACTTCTGCTCATACACTGTTCAGTTACCGCAAGTCCTTTAAGTGTTTTTTCTTTTCTTTAATGTCAGACTTGGTGACACATCTGAGCTCGAACTTTTACTGTGCTTTTTACAAGCTCAACAGAGATTTCTTTAAAACTGCAGATAAAAAGTTGCTTGGTCAAGTCATAGGCTTGTATGCAATACGTCATGTAATCTGTATGTCAAGGGAATTTGTTTTCCGTCCATTGTTTGCTTAGTACCTTGGCTAATTTTCTGCTGTTTATATGGTTTTCAGAGAAATAAGAGGTACACATTTAGGAAAACATTACGATTTTTTGGACATAAGTCCATCATGTTCCTCTTTTTCAGTGTTTTAGAGCGACATGTTCAGCACGAATAGCCAACTGTGAGAAAAATAATGGCAAACGTTTTTGTCTTACTGGAATATTTTCTAGGCAGTGCCAACCCTAGCAGAGTAAGTAAACCTTCTGATGGAGAGTACCTGCACAGTGTTTCACTGAGTCAAAACAGACACATCAACGTAAAAAAAAAAATCGTAAAGAGCTTCAATCACAGATTTCTGAGCTTAATTCAACAGTTAAAAGATGGTGCTGATGAGCGGAAAGGACCAAAGATGTGTAACAGTCCGTTGGTAAGTCAGAGCTGATGCATGTACTGTTTTCAACAGTGACTGGTTTAAAGACACATTTTGCATCAAAAAGCATGTTTGAAATGTGAAAAACCGATTCTTCGGACTGGAATTAAAAAGGAAAGTTCTGCATCGGCAAAGGAAGATTATTATATATTACAGTATTCAGCACTGGAGATGAGGATGAAGTGATTTTTTTTGTTTGTGTTTTCCCACCTTCCCTAAAGGAACATTTACAGAAATAGCACAATATTTCTGATTTTGTGGCTCATCTCGTTTCATTTGCTCAGACATCAATGTACTTTAGTACGTTTTTGTTTGCTTTTATTTATTTAATTTCATCTTGTTTAGTAAAGTTAACAACCCCATCTCAGAGAGCCAATCCCCCTTCCCATCTTAATGACGAGACCAAGCCTGACCTAGCTGCTGTGATCTATTCAAAACCTGATTTTCCTCACCATTCTCTATAAACCACATGCATCTAAGATGTACGTTGCTGCACCATTCCTTCCACAGCCTCCTTCTCATAAACGTGTCACTTCACTGATGCAGAGATGTGTCTTAAAGCTGTAGCTTTGTCGCATTTTCATTCCACTTTGAGATCAGTCAGCAGCGCTCTGCCTGTGCCTGTTAGACGCTGTGCTCGTTTATGGGGGTTTATGATTATCTGCTTATGCCACACACATTTGCTTTCAGCGTATAAAACCAGCGCAGATTTCTTTATTGTTCCTTTGTTCTTGTGCCACAACAATCGACCTGCTGCAGTGAACTATATGTGCACATGCTGCGTGTTTGCAGATGATCATTTATGTTGTATGTGTTGTAGAATTAAAAAAAGAGCAAAGTTACTTCATAATTGTGTGGGGTTTTACTGGAAAAGACAGTTAATCGGTAATGAAGCAATATCGTAAGTCAAGACGAAGCCCTGAAGCTTCTCTTTACATTGGAGATTCATCGCGTGAAAGTGGCTATTTGTCATTGAATGTCAATGAATGTGACCTCTGCATTTAACCCATCACACGTGCACACGTGGAGCAGCAGGCAGCTATCAACAGTGCCCGAGGAGGAGTGTAGCTGGACAGTACCTTGCTCAAGGGTACCTCAGTGGTGCCTGGGCTTGAACTTGAACCTGCGACCTTCAGTTCACAAGAGCAAAGTCCTAACCACTAGGCCACCACTGCCGATTACTTTAAGCATTTAAACTGTTCCCCATTCGGGTCACATGGTGGGTTAAGACAAACCACAGCTGTAAATCTGCTCTTTCTTGGGGAATGTTGCAACCAGTTCATTCTGCCCCTACTATTTATTTTATAAATCATATTTAAACAGTGTCATTGTAGTTGGTAACATAAGCATCACCATAAACATAGCACAGAAAATTTTTCTGCTGATGACAGGTTCATAACTACACATATGACATTCTTCTCACTTAACCTAGTGGAAAGAATAGGGCTGCACATGCTCTATTGTAGCTAATGTGAATTCATACACTGAGCCAGCACCTTAAAACCACTGATCGCTGGAATGAATGACATTCTCATTGACTTGTCACAATGGTACCTGCCATAAGGTGGGAAGTATTAGGCAGCAAGTGAACGGTCATTCCTTGATGTTGATGTGAGGGAGAATCTGAGCGGCTGTGAAAAGCACCATATCGTGATGGCTGGCTAGACAACCTATTCAGAGCATCTCCAAAATAGCAGGCCTTGTGGAGCGTTCCAGGTGTGTAATGGTTACTACCTATTAGAAGTGATCCAAGGAGGGCCACCTAGTGAACTGTCAACAGGGTCATGGGTGTCCAAGGCTCATTAATGCACATTGGGAGCAAAGGCTAGGTAGCCTGGTCTGATGCCACAGAAGAGCAGTTGTGGTTTAAAAGGTGAATGCTGATTGATCGGTGTCACACCACATTTAGAGCTGTTCTTGTGACTGAGGGAGGACCTACACAATATTAGTCAGGTGGTTGTAATGTTATGGCTGATTGAAGCAAGTGCAGAAATGTAGGAATTCTAAATTGTTTGTAATATAAATAGTTTGCGTATGAGCCGTGAAACTACCCAAAGGTTTCCCATAGATAAGGGCAAATATTTTTTCCAGTAAAGCACAGAAAATGATTATGTAATAAAAGGGAAATAAATTCTGTGCCCTGCTGGAAGGCCAACAACAACAACAAAATTTATAGTAATAAGGTAATATTAATAAAGTGCCAATAACAGGACAGATTTTGGTCTGCTAACCAGTGTGGACCCTCACAGAGAATGAAAACTGAAGCTGTATCTTAAAGGCAAAACTCTTAGAAACAGACAGTACCCAGGTGCCATAAGGCATCTGGTCAGAATCACATCTCGAACATACCAATCAGGTAATTCTGCCCGGCAATGGTTTGCATCCTACCTGGATGATCGCAGTTATCAGGTGTTGTGGACTCACATCAACTCCTCCAAGAGTTCCCCAGGGCTCTGTACTTGGGCCCCTGCTCTTTTCTTTATACACTCACACTCTTGGTAATATTATATCTTTACATGGTTTCTCTTACCACAGTTATGCTGATGACACTCAACTCATCCTGTCTTTTCCTCCCAGCGACCCTCAGGTCTCAGCCTGGATTACTGCATGCCTGAATGACATCTCTACCTGGATGACAACACATCACCTCAAACTACAACCCAATAAAATTCTATGTCAAGGTTTTGCATCAGCTCAAGTATAATCTTGGTTGACTAGCAGCTCTTAATCCAAGTCTAGGTTTACTGGTATATAAGGTTTTCTTTGTAGACTAGAAAGAGCCATGTACGTCGCTCTGGGCAAGAGCGTCTGCCAAATGCTGTAAATGTAAATGTAATTCCAGAAAAAAAGCCAGTAGAAAAGTGATCAATGCATTTAAACAAAGTTTTACAAAAAAAAAAAAAAAAAAGATCAGCAGTGTTTTAAAATATGAAGGAAATCTGTGTTGAGAAAGCAAGTGCACGTCTGTATAAAATCAATGGATCATCAACGAACTGTATTTTTGCACAACAACGTCATATAAACTCAATTATTACTTGTTTGAGAGCAGCGCCCTCTAATGTCTGATGAAACCAGAAGATGTTATCAGGTGGCAATTCTCCAGTAAATTGACACTAGGCCTCATTCACCAACCATTCTTAGGAATCTCTTTTTAAACGCACTCAGAGTTTTCACAAAGATGTGAGATTCACCAGGGATTGGGTAAAAACAGAAAATGCACATGCTCAACAGCACACATAGCATACTTAGCATCTATATATTACACATTTAATCAAAATAACTGGTTATGAATCTGATCTAGACTTTTTACAAACCTTTACCAAGAACATATTTAAAAAAAAAATAGGATGAAATGGGTGAATGAGGCCCACTGCACTTAAGTGGCACTTCTTCCCCTTAATTTCCTGATCTGTCTGTCTTTTTCAGCTACATTATATGAGGTGCAGGGACACCTAGTGGTCAGCTGCTGAAACTCATCTGTACATCAGGAACATTCAGAATTAAAACAGCGTACAGTGTCAACATATGTGCTGCTATTATATTACTAAACCACATCATTCAAACAGGGACTTCAAATTAAAAACAAATAAATTTTTAATGCACATTTATAAGACATAAAACATGCTTCATCTTTAAACAGATGGCACAAACTTACATTTAGGTAATGGCAATGGTCTGGTTTCTAGATGGAAAAGCAGTGGGCAATTCACACTTGAACCTGCTTCACTGATCTTTTGCTTTTTGTGTGGGATCAAGTCTTGTCCCCTCATACATTACTTTATTCTTGATCCCATCCTGAATCACCCTCTGCTGTACCCGGAGTTTTGCGTTGTTGTAACGGCAGTAGAACCTAAAGTGAAGAAAGGCATTGTTGCGGTTATTCAGCATGTTGTTGCAAAACCGTGAATCTTTTTACAGCTTTTAACACATTTTAAATCCATGAATGCACATCAAAGTAAAGCACATGTTTTCCTCACCTCTTTTGGAGATAAGGCCATGCATATACACATACACACGCATAGAAACAGTGGAATCGAAATGTTTAAGACCACTAGTAAAATCAGTGCCTGTTTTTCATTAAAAATGATCAGTATAACAATAAGTGAAATGTAGAATTATTTAGAATATTTCCAAATAAGAGGCTGGTATTGTAATCTGGAACTAAACTAACTGCTGAATTTTGCCTTGTTCACAGTATTCTTATGTGTACATGCATGTTTCTAAATAATTTATCAACAAAAAGATGTTTAAAAAGAAAAAAATATTTCCCCATTCACTTAATGACAATTAAATGGCTCAACACACGTAAATGAAGGGATTAACTCAAATAATTGTTGTCAAAGGCCCCAACACGGACAATGTATTATACCTGAACAGTATTCTGAATACAGTGCAGAATCTTCAATATTTCTTTATTCAATGTTCTATTCTTTTTTTAATTTTTTATACAGATTCTTAAACTTTTTATAGTTTATTTCTCTTATTATCTATATATGTAAACATGATACCTTTTCAGTGTGATCTTTGTGGGCTTTTGGACTGCACTGACATTATGACAAAGGTGTGTGTGTAAATTTGAAGTGGATAAATGCATTGGAAGCTTATTAAATAAAAAGAACCTGCCTGGAAAATTCCCCTCACTATATAAAAACACATCACAACAATCTTCAGGCTTATTTCAATAGTTTTGTGCTTAAATTACTAAGTGTAAAACTTCATCATCCCATATATACACTTTAGGCAAACAGAGAAACATGGATGACCAGTGAACCGTTTTTACATTTAAACACCACTTTTATTTATTGGAAATGTTAGGAATGCTAGTAATTGTGGCAGATGTGTTTTGTCTTTCCCTACATGGATTCCAGCTTATATATATTTGCATGGTAACATCAGGTTCATAAACAGCAGACTTTTATAATGTATTTTTACATATCTAGGATGGATGCCAAAGTGAAAGTCAAAGGTGAAGACTGTCCAGTAGAAATGTTAGCTATTCATAGCTAAATGAAGAATTTGTATGGTAAAAATCCAAAAAGCGATTACACATGATTGGTATGACAAAAATGTAGCAATATTTACATTTAGGGAGAGTTTTCCTATGAGCTGTCATTCAAAGTTATCATCAGTGTGCCCAATGTTTCTTGCCTTGTTATTTTCAAATTTTCTCATTTAGTGAAGGTTAAGCTTTTATGTTACCTGTGTTTTCCTTTTAAAACCTCTAAAAGTAAAACAAGTCATCTGATCAAAAAAAGCTATTATCCAATGAAACTCAACATACTTCAACGCAGTTATCACTTACCATGAGCCCAGTGTGGTCAGTATGAATCCAGCCATGCCCATGTCAAATGACCGCTTTACTCTGCCTGTAAAGGTGAGGGTGAGACAGGGGGAAAGGACTATAAAATAAGCCCTAGCTTACGTTACACATTAACTACTGCATCTGAATAATAAGAAAAAAATCTTGGACTTACTAGTTGCCAAAAAGTGCACAAGCCCTGCAACAACAGATCCACCTGCACCATGGAGAAAAGCATCTCGTGCACAGGGAGTATTCTCAATGTCAAGGATCCCTAAAAGTTTCACACCCTATGTAGTAAAAGGGGAACCATGTGAATTCTGAGAAGTGAGTTTCTTCTAAAGTTTGTGTGCGCTTAGTCCAGACATCCTGCCAAATCCCAGATTACTATTATGAATAAGACATCACATTACTGCACAAACAAAGATGTAAATTATGTAAACAATGCCTTAAAGAATGTACATATTAATACATAATGCTAAAAAAAAACTACAAAGACAAAAATGTGTAAAAAACATGTAACGTAGAGAAGAAGAAAAAAACTTTATACGTAATGGAAGGTAATGCATAATTTTTTGGACGTTTTTTTTGTCAATTCGTCATGAAAATTTGAGACAGATTAATTGTAGACTCGTGTTTTTAAATTATGTAACAAAACGTGTTCGGACATTGCTTATTGTACTTTATTTTATATAAATACCATATTATTACCGTTGTCTTTCTGATAAAACCTACTCTACATTCAGCAAACTGTCCCCACTGAAACAAAATCATAAATAAATAACATACTGACCTGCTTTTTGTCGCCAGGCTCCTGCTCTGCCATTCTTGAAGAAATGTTATAAATGTATTAACATGTTTTACTGAATTTAACTCAAAATCCTCACTGCTTTCTTTACGTGGGTGACATTCACACCAGCTTCTTCGTCTGTGTTACTGTACGTCTCTAAATAGTCCTGACTGCAACATTTACCGAGCGTCGTTAGTTCCGTTAGCGGTAGCTAAAGTGGCAGTGGTGATTCTTCAAATACGGGCATTTTAGTGAATCTAGAATAGAAACGTCTGTCAAACCCCACTGCTGAGTTTGACTATTTATAAAGATGGAAAGTGAACACACTCCCTTCCTCTTATTGTATCTTTTTCGGTCCCATCAGGAACAGAGGTTATTTACACCTCTAATGATCTTGTATCTTTTTCTTTTATTAGAACATCATTTAATATAATAAATATTTTTTACACAATTTTTTTTAATAATTGTTCCTTAATTATATTTTTTGTTAAAAGATGCTCGTGATAATGTCGAAATTGCTATTATAAACTGTAAAAAGAAATCTTGTTTTGTTTTTGTTTTGTTTTTATTGTAAAATAATTTTCTAAAATGGCTTCTTCCGTCTTCCGGGTCCTAAGGTGGGATACACCCAGGACAGGAGGTCAACCCATCACAAAGCAAAACATAGACAGACAACCACATGCACACACATTCACACCTATGGGCAATTTAAGAGTACCCAATCAAACAACTGCAAGCCTTTGGACAGTGGGAGGAAACCCACACAGAAAGGCCTGACCCGGGGATCGAACCCAGGACCTTCTACCTGTGACCCACTGCTGTCAACTAAAAAATGCCAGTAGCTCAATATACACTCATACATGTTTCTAAATCCCCAATTTGTCTCCTTTCTTTTTTAAAATAATCTGTTTATTACCATTAAAAAAAAATCTAAGCTTTCCAACCCTGGGTCTTTCCTTTCTGCACAGCATCTAGTTGTAAGACCCAAAATCCAATGTGTGTGTGTGTGACTGACAATAGAAAAGACCAACTCAAAATGAAATTAAGATTTGTGTTAGCGACACATGTGTACATGTGTTAATGGTTAATGAGCTGTTTTTTTCAGTGTAACTCAATCCCTGTGATAGTCTGTCTATCGGACAGGCCCACCTGGTTGTGTGATCTCCAGAGAAAGAAGACCTCGCTTACTTCCAACACTGATTTCACTGGACATTAAAAAAAGAGGGGCCAGAGATGACCTGGTCACATCGCAACTGTAAGTGACATGGCACAGAAAAGGGTTCGCTAATCCTCTTGGCAAAGAACATTTAAACAGCAGGTTTTTAGTATCGTATTACAGTCGGAGTAGCCTTGAGAAATGCTGAAGTCGTTATGGCAAAGGATTTACGTGTAATCCACCTGAGATTAATGTGCTTGCTGCCAGGTCACTCTAAGCTGAATCTCAGAGCCAAGGTTTCAGTCCTTGTGTACTATATAAACGTGCAGAGATTCATCTTGTGTGAACACTACAGTACAACAGCCTGCTGAGCCATCACAGCACATTCAAGTAAGTCATGTAGCCTCAGAGTAGGCAATGTGATGCAGCTGCAATTCAATGCATCTAAACTTTTATATGAACTCTGCAAGTAGATCACAAACCCAGGGCACATTTTTATTCCTTTTCTGGATGATTTCAGCATGAATTTGACTGTATTTCCATTTGTTTTCTTACAGGATGTCAGTCTTTTTGGCCTGCTCTTTTCTTCTCCTGTTTAGCTTGGGCACCTTACACACCCCTGCTCAAAGCTACCTTCTACAGCCCTGCGAGCCCATCAATGAGACTGTCTCAGTGGAAAAAGAAGGCTGCCCAAAATGCTTGGTGTTTCAAACCACCATTTGCAGTGGACACTGCTTCACCAAGGTGAACACTCTTTTCATGGAAACACTCATACTTACACATACTTTTCTTCTAAAACAGTCTGTAAATCAGAGATATGCAGCTGGGGGGACAATGGCAGTGTATGTCCAAAACTTTGTAACCTCTTCTAATTAGTGAACTACTCAAGGTGCCATACTTGCTGCCATCCAAGTTTTACTTGTGCCAACAGTTTGTGTAAAAGCACAGTCAGTAGAATAGAAGGGTGAGAAGTGCTGGAGCAGCTGCATGTGACCATAACATTACACTGCCCAAAAGTATCAAATGTATTGGGCTCAATATTGGGCTTATAAGCTTGCTTTCGAGTGATAGGCTGTCTGTCGAACAGGCCCACCTGGTTGCTTTCGATTGATTGAGCTCCATCGAGTTGAAGTGGTGTTTGTGATCCAGAGTTAGTTTGGTGTTCTAAAGAGAAGTTGAACAATCAAGCAGGTGTGTTAAACATTATTGTAGCATACCTTATGAACACGTAAGAAGAACATAAATGTTACATAGCAATGTAACTGATCTGGGGAAATATCCAAAATGGTGGTCAGCACTTAAACATTTCTTCCTGAATGTGTTCCATACAGGTGCCTGTGTACAAGAGCCCATTCTCCACCATCTATCAGCATGTATGCACCTATAAGGACGTCCGTTATGAAACCGTCCGTCTGCCGGACTGTCCTCCTGGCGTGGACCCCCACGTCACATATCCTGTAGCCCTCAGCTGCGACTGCAGTCTCTGCACCATGGACACCTCTGATTGTACCATTGAGAGTCTGAAGCCAGATTTCTGCATGACACAGAGAGAGATCATGGCCGACTACTAAACATCAACCAGCACATGTCTAACCTGGAATTATCTGCACGCCCATGTTACTGTATAACTCGCATGAGCCCTTTCTAATTGATCACACTCTGAACTCACTGTTTTAAGTCCATAATACTCCAATACATTAAACAACTCAGAAAACATCACACATTTCTGTCTTTCAGTTTCACCAGTTTCACTTTGTCTTTACCTTCTTCTATTAAATATACAAATATCCACTGCTGTCTGAAATTTTGAGCACCCCTGGTTAAATGACGTTGTGTTGATTTTCTAAATGAAAACACAACTCATATTTTACATTTAATCATTTGGCTGATGCTTTTATCCAAAGTGACTTCCAAGACATGAAGCAGTGTAGTGGGATGGTACCTTGCTCAAGGGTACCTCAGTAGTGTCTGCACCAGGACTTGAACCTGTGACCTTCAGGTCCCAAGGCCAATGTCCTAACCACTAGGCCACTACCGCCCCATTTTAATGCATCGTTACTGTTTATTTACTGTATTTAACATACTGGGAAAGAAATAAAATGCAAAATGTGGTCTGTGCAAAAGTATTGGCACATATGTATTTTATGTTTTTAATGTTAAAATCAGCGAATACATAGAAGGTGCACTACAATTTGCAGAACATCACATATTTAACAGTATTACCCAAAGATGATGTATTATTTATTTATTTAATTTACTTAATCAACAAAACGTGACATTTGACCAAGGGGTGCTCCAAATATTTGCATGCAGCTGTTTATAACCTGTAAAAACACTAATTCATGTTTAGTACATAATTGGAGTCAAAAACATCAATCTGGATTACACCATTGACACCAGGGGGCTCCCATCCATTTGCAGCGCATGGCCCACACAGTCTACCACAAAAGCTGATGTTTTTCTGTCAATGTGAACACACCCCATTACACAAAGTGCACCACAGCAAAATGCATTTATTTCATCCAAACATGGAGCAGTGGCCAACTATCAACAGCACCCGGGGAGTAGTGTAGTGGGACTGTACCTTACTCTGCAACCCTCTGATTACAAGCCCAAGTCGTAACCACTATGCCACACTGCCACTACCAGGATGGATGAATTCGATCTATATGTTTTTTTTGTTCTATATGTTTCAGATTGATTTGTACTGAATCTAGCAGCTAGTGTTGACATTACCAGACCAGAGAAGCTTGGCAGCATTTTTATGTTATTTTCATGACATAATTTTAAAAATTTTGATAATTACCCTTTGGAAAATGTCTAGACATTGTTTTAAAGTATTGTGGTGGTGATGGTGTACTCACTGCACTGATCCTACACAGATTAGTTAAACACAGAGGTCACATTTCGTCGTGGTGAACTGTGTGCTGTGCTGTGGTGTGTCCACAATGACAAATAATCACTCATTTTCAATTACTTTCACTTTCAAAGATTTAACATGTTGAGAAGAATAATCCACTGTGCGTGGTCTGTGAAAAACCATGAAAGTGTGGGAAGCAGTTCATTTAAATTATTTCTAGACTTTAGGACTATAGGTATTACAAAGGCACACAAGGCTGTTTTCAAGACTGGAGGAACTTCAAAAGGCATGTTTTAGCCCCTCTGGCCTAGAAGACAATCAGTTTTCACATTGCTCTGTATAATCATGTAATCCTGTCTGAACTACACTTAATGAACTGGTAGCATCAGTGTCTTGTTGGAACAGCTGTCATTTTTTCACCAATAGTACCCAATGTTACTACAGCGAACTACTTTACACATTTGGATGTAACTAAAGGTTCAGGACATTACGCAGATTGATATCTTCTTTTAACCACAACTGCACCGTGCAAGCTGGAAAATACATTTTCATGGAATTAGAAAAAGTCAAAAAGCAAGATGCCTACAAAACACTATTAACCATATTGTTAATTCTTTTAAAACATGTCAGTAAGTGAAGTGAGATATGAGCAGGGTTCAGTGTGAGAAATGATAAAATAAAGTCCTTTTCTATGTAAAGGACTAGCATCAACTTGAATCTTGGTTGACTAGCAACTCTTAATCCAAGTCTAGGTTTATTGGTGTAACTTTTTTTCTTTATAGACTAGAAAACACTGTGGGTAAGAGCATCTGCCAAATGCTGTAAATGTATTGATGATGCATTTACCTCATCAATCATGACACACTGCTCTCCCCTACATGAACATACACAAGCAGCTGCAAAGATTCTCTGTAGTCTATATATAACATTCACTGCAGGATTAAGGGGCAAAATCATCAGTCTGAACCTCATACACTCAGTGATCATGATTCTCAGGGTTGTGTTGCTATTGTATATTATTGTATATATGTTTTTTTTTAAAATATATATTTTATATTACATACATGTGCTGTTTTGTTTTCCAATAAAAGTCACTTTCAGCACATTACAGTGTAAGAATGGGCAGTTATCTCAAACAGAAAACTATATTTATATTAATTATTAAAGAAGTTTCTATTAGTATTACTAGTTGAAATACTCTAATAGTTATTATAACTATTTAAATACACTAATACTATTAGTATTACTACTTTAGTGCAAAGCTTAAGAACATTACTGGGCAAAAAACCTGATCTGTTGAATATTAAGGATGCATTACTTTCATTAACAGTTTTTAGATGAGATGTCAGAGTATGTGGTGCAGAAGCTGAAGGAGGTGAACTTACAGTTCCAGAGTAAGAAAGAGAGGAAGCCAGAGTTTCTGAAGAACAGTACTTTTCAGTTACACTCGACACTGAGGGCAATGTGACCTGGTTCTCGGGGGTAAAAGGAAGGAATGAGGTCACACAAAGAATGACAAAAATGGCAAAAAAAAAACCAAAAAACAAACAAACAAAAAAAAAAACAAGAGAGAGAGAGAGAGAAAAAAGAAAAAGACACTAATCAAAAAGGAGAACAGGAAAAGGTTATAACGCAAGATGAACAATTTTAACTATCAGTGACTTGAAGAGGGAAAATACTCATGACTGAGAGAAGGACAGGGAGAGAATGAGGGTATACAAGAGACCAGGAACAGCAGAACACTGTTTTACAGGTGCGACCCTTCCGCGTAATGACCCAGCGAGGTTAGAGAGAGAGAAAGAGAGAGAGAGCGAGAGAGAGAGAGAGAGAGAGAGAGAGAGAGAGAGAGAGAGAGAGAGAGAGAGAGAGAGAGAGAGAGAGAGAGATAGCAAGAACAAAGGAAGAACTCCCTCAGGCGGCATCAGAAAGTAACAGCAGCTCCCATTCAAGGAAACTATTACAGAAAAAAAGAAAGAAAACAAAAGTGAACCTTAATAACCAGAGAAGAATGGAAACAAATAAAGAAAAAACAACGAAAAATGACTCTGTCTGTATCACATCTGAGCAATTAAAAAGAGAGAGCGTCCTCAGGTGGCAGCAGGAGGTAACTAGAAGTAACTCCAATCACATGAGCAAGTGCCTCAACACTAGTCTTCCACTACCAATGGGTTTCAGTGTTCAGCGACATGTGGAAAACCTGGCTATGTCATCATGGTCTTTGGTACAAACCTGGACAGTGCTCTTGATGCTTTTCAGCAGATTTCCTAACCCTAACCACGATGTTGCCTCTGCCTTTAATAAAAGGCTGAGGTAAATATTTTACTGGATTTAAACAGAGACACTACGGTATGAGAATGCTCTTGCTTTTCTCTTTTCTTACCAGCAGATGGCGGTCTCTGCTCTATTCACTGCTCCGTGTCCTGTTTACCAGCTGATCTGATATTAGCCAACAAGGACGCTGCACTGGTGTAGCCCTTGACACAACCAAGGCATCCGGTACCTGCAGCTACAATTTCAGGGTCTTTGCTTTTTGACAAATATCTTACCTTTTCCGTAAGGTTTGGATTACTAAGTAGTTTAATAAGCATTTTCGTAGCATTTAAGAACATTACTGTTGATATTAAAGTCATTTCATGCTGGTCCTTGATTCTTTGAAATAGTCCACTTTGAAGAGGTAGAAGTGAGGCAGTCAGTGTGAAACTATGAAAGAGGGAAAAACATCTATGAAGTACATGAAGTTTTTATTAGTAAATATTATTAGTATATCTATCAGTATCAGCGATACTGGTCCTGTATTTACTTGGCATCAGATTAATGCTAAATTTTGCAGAAGTGCACAACAGTAATTCACCAGAGTGCCTCAAGCACTGCATGATTAGATTCACACATAAGGAGACAGTCAGCCAACACGTTTTACAGTCTGTGGGCCAATAGAAACAAAAGGTCGTTTACAGTCTGTGGGCCATACCTGGACCAATAAAAACCAATGGTCATTTACAGTCTGTAGGCCAAATCTGGACAAGGGATTAAGGAGACAGTCAGCCAACACTCAGTCAGTTTTACAGGGTGTGGGCTAGATCTGTGCAAGTTATTTGTGTCAGTTTTAAGTGTTTGGGCCAGTTTTGGTCCGGGTGGGCCAGAACTAAATCAAGAATGTGGCTTAGATGTGGGCCAGACAAATTTTGCTATCTGGGTAGGAGCCCTGTAATACATTTACTTCTAATTTAGTCATGAATTATGTTAAGTTAGTAATAAATTAGAATCAGTTATCATAGGTTTTTCCTTTTGTCCTTTTATCTTAAAGAATGTTTGCAGTAATAGTTTCTATAGAAAAAAATGAGGTGGAAGGGGTGTTTACTTCTTAGTGTCAACCAAACTTACAGGGTAAAATAATTATAATGATCTAAAACACTGGCATTAAATCAATCATTCTAAAAAGACTTTTAATCATCCATCTACTTTCTGTGGGCTCTGATTTTTTCCCAGCAGAAGTTTGATTGGTTGCTAACATAACAGTAGCTGAATCTTTCCTATCATGGAGTGATTCAAGCAGATATGGGACTGACTGGGGTCAAACCTTTTATTTATGGCAGTGGGCTGTGCTGTGACATACAGTATGTGTTTAATCAAAAAACAAAAACAAAAAAACCCTACAGCATACACATTATATACATAAACACAATGCCAACTCCCTGCCCTTTAACCCATCCCACACTAAAATTCTTAACCAGAGTCCACCCCTCCCTCCCTAGAAGTGCATTCATATTTGGTTGATTGGTTCCCTGTCAAGATAAGATTTTTTTAAAAGCCCCTTAATTTGCTTTCCAGAATAAATCAAATTCTCTCCAAATGAAGTATTTGTCAAGTCTGTCAGCCAGTTTGAAGGATGGTACCTCTTTCTTTTTCCAGAAAAGTAAAATCAGTTTTTTTTGCAGCTATAACCCCAAATGTTAAAAGATGCTGTTGTACTACATTTCTTTTCCTAATGTCATCAGATACCTCATTTGTGTGGTTTTTAAAAATTATTTGGAATGGCAAGGAATTTAGATTGTTTTTGGTCTGTGGGGATGTTAGATTTAGTCAATATTGATTACCCAGACCTTTTGCTAACGGAAAAATTCGGAAATGTGTATGGTTTGGAAGCACTGCCGCTGAAACATTACAATATGTTAAAACTAACCTAATCTAAAATTTTTGCTGTGGTCATATTACATACCTAGTACCTATAGCCTAGACCAGCCTGTTGGCCAAAGTTTGGCTCAGTGAGTGTGGCATTGGCTCTGAAGCCCAGCACACAGACGATCAGCAGCATGGGTACAAGTACTTAACGAGCACCCAGCTCAAGGTCATTAGGAGCTGGTAGGTAACATGCTCATGGAGTTTTTGTGTCACATCAATTAAGTAAATGTTTGATGAAACACATTTTTTTCATTCAATAGTGAATGAGTTAAGATAACCTCACTTTATTTTTTTGTTTTTTAAATAAATTATTTACAGAAATTTTTATGGTGACAAACTATTTTTATTTTTATTAAATTACTTTTTACAAACATGCACGAAATAGCATTGAAAGACTTTCTTCAGGTTGATAAAGATCTGAAAGAAAAAAAATGAAATAGCATTTCAAAAGATACAAACAAATGTTGATATGGTTAGTTATAGGACTGAAAAAGTTACACATTTTAGGTTTTATATGCTGTCAAAGATGATCCCAGACCTCTGCAGATTTCTTACTCCTCCTGTCTATTCTAGCTAACATGTTGTCATAAGATGCCATCTGGATCTTTGAATTAATCCAATTTTGGAAGTTCATTGCTTTTCCAATTTACCCTAAATACTAAATAATTTTTTTTGACATGCTGGATCCCGGTTCTGTCACCTAGATGACATATTCTTGGTTGTACAGGCAATGTTAAGCCCAACCAGTTTCCTAATGATTGTAATTTCTTTTCCCAAAAAGGATATACCACAGGGCATTCCCAGATACAATGCAAAAATGTTCCAGCTGCATTTGAACAATTCCAATCATTATTCATTAGTCCCATTTTACAAAGCCTAGATGGGGTGTAATAGTATCTGTGTATTACTTTGTACTGGGTAATTTTTCCCCTAGCTACCCTGATATTAGTCCCTGCATCGGATTGGATTTTTTCAGAACATTCCACATCAGATGTACATCCAAGGTGACTTGGCCATACTACTTTAAGATTTGTACAGGGGTCAGTAAATAACCCATTAAATGTTCTGTAAAAAACTGATGCCCTGTGGTATTCAGAAGACAGTTTAAAATATTCTACTAAATGATTATTACTATGTTCTCTAAATATGTTACCAAGACAGTTTCTTATTTGTAAGTATTTCCAAAAACTTCCTTTCTTGCTCAGAACATAATTTTCTAATATCGGTATATAATAGAAACTCTCCATCCTTATACATATCTTTTATGGTACATATTCCATGAAATTGCCAATGTTTTCAATAGATCATAGTTTTCCCAATTCGTATCTCTGGGCTAAACCAGAGTGATGCATATGGTTGTTTGTAAGGGGACATCTTGGCTGCCTTTTTTATGTTTAAGGTGATTATAGGAAAGTTTACAATAAAGAAATCATATTTAAATGCCATCCTCAACAGGTTTTTAGGGGGTCACACATATACCCAAAGAAGTGTATCCCAATACTGTTGTCCATCTGGACATTAAATAAAAATTCCACTCCAGGATTTTGTAATCACCAGTAGTTAACTGAACTGCTAATATAATTGATTGGCCACATAGAATCATATCATATGGTGATTACAAAATCCAGGACTTGAATCTGGAATCTTCAAGGTCCAGATTTGAGAACCTACTATAAATATGGCATTGAGAACTAAAGAACTCTGCTGGACACCAGCCCTCCAGGACTGGATTTGGGGACCCCTGGTCTAAAGGGTACATCAGAGAAAGCTATTACACTAAATGGCTTTTAAAAGAGTTACAGTTTTTTACAGTTGCTAACATGCTTTTGTTCAATCTGTAGCCATGTTTTCAAAACTCTAAACACTCTTTCGTTGGGGTGCTTCAGTGTGTTCACAATAACAAATAGTGTAATTTCACTTAAATGTTGTTTTCATGCAATATGCAGTCATGTAAAACATTTCTACAATTTACATTAACGAGGCAGGGGTTCGCCTTGCAAAAACATTTAGAGAGGGAAGAAATGTGATTGAGAAAATGGCTACCATTGTTGTCCCAGGTCAGAGAGGAGCAAACATCACTATGAGCTCTGCCACATCAAGTGCTGGATTGGTCATGCAGAAATGCCAGATTGGACCCTACAACACTGAGCACCTTTTGTTTTAGATGGCCTCCACCAACAACACATGTCAGCAGCAGAAATAGTTGGGGGAGGATAGTTGAGGACTTTTGTGCTTACATGGGACAATATAGCATTTCACAATTTGCATGCAGACACAAACAGGTTTGCAACTCGTCCTAGAACACTTTCTATTTTCCTCCCCCCTCCCAGGGTGGATGAGCACAGGACATCTCTGTTTTTCTCTGTTTTTTTTTTTCAAACTTTCGTTTGTATTTTTTCTTTTTCTTTTTGTGTATTTCACTTTCACAGTTTTGAGTCATATTTGATATTTAATTGATCACTGGCAACAATATTACATAAATAATTTTTACTAAATTAATACAGTAAATTTACTGCATCAGCACTTCTTTACATTTACATTTATTTGTTTGGCTGACGCTTTTATCCAAAGCGACTTCCAGGACAGAGGAAACAATTACGCATTAGCGCTGCACAGGGCAACACTGAAGTGAGTGCTACAAGAAAGACCAACGGATTTCCTGTAATTGTAAAATAAATAACAAGAGACAGCAACTACTACAATAAATACATATGCCAGGTGCTTACAATAACTACCGACAGCAACTACTACAATAAATACATATGCCAAGTGCTTACAGTAACTACTACAATATAACCAGTTGACAAGTGCTACAGTAAAACTAAGGAACATTACTATCTGGGTGACATCCAGTTGTTTGTAGGTCTTGATGAGTGTTTCCATGTAGCAGTGAGCTGATCCATTGATGATCTTGTAGGTGAGCATCAAGGACTTGAACTTCATTCGAGCCGAGATGGGGAGCCAGTACAGGGAGTAGTGGCGTCATGTGAGTGCAGTTCGGCTGGTTGAAGTTTAGCTGAGCTGCTGCATTCTGAATCCTCTGCAGTGGCTTGTTTGAGGCTGCAGGTAGACCAGCCAGCAGCGAGTTGCAGTAGTCTGTCTGTCACTTGCAGAAGCTTTTCTTTCCAGTATTTCTGCTGATGACTTATTTACATAGATGGTATGTGGTCAATGCAAATGTTTGTCACCAGGAAAAGGAAACATATCACAGTTAAAGAAATTAAGTAAGTAAAGGTAATGCATAGGAGGAGTCTATGATTGTAGAGTGGGCTGGACCCCTGGACCTGCTGGAATCTTCAGTAAAGTAGTTTTGCTCAATTTCTTAACTTCGTTTGGTCGTTGACTTTTCTTTGAAGTTTTTTGGCTTGGGTCACACTCCAGTTCTCCACAACATTACTCAGCTCTGAATTATTACAGTAAAAACCCAGTAGATTTGTATGCAGCTGTTTGTAGACCTGAACCGAGGAAAGTAATGCAGTCTTTTTTATACCATCAGCTGTTGCTATTAACAGTCATTGTGTTATGACTGATTACATGTTTTGTTATGACGAAAAATTTATGCTAGTGTTTTGAAATGCTTTTGAGTCAGGTCTGCAGTGTTTGGAGAATATTTAGGTGTGCTGAAAAAGGTGTTTTGTGTTGTGAAATGTAGAATTAATATTTAATTAACAAAATGTGGTGTCGAGCAGAAAACTAACAGTTTGGCGAACTGTGTGATTCTTCTGTGTTGCTGTATTTCGAGTGCAGAAAACGTGTTTTAAATCAAGGTAAACGTTTGTTAGCAATTAAAAAAAAAACGAATACACATGAATTTACAATTTCTTCTGTAATGTGAAGTGGCCAACAACTTTAATTTACTGTAGTAAAATACATTGGAAATGCGCATGCGGGGTCCAAATCGGGTTTCCGGATTGAATCAGGTAACATGTTATACAGTGTAGCTGCATTTGTATCACAAAACCACAAGATGGCGAAAGAGTAACAAATAATGATGTTAAAGGCGCTCTTATTTAGATAGCAAACAGAAGGAACTCGAATAAGCAGTTGTAAAATATAAATGGGTTTAAACATCATTACATCTCATGAAGAAACAGAAAGCAGAATTTGAAGAGGTGCTTCATCACAGCACAATTTACACACCAAGGCATCTGCGGACCTGATCCAAAATGCACTCCATGCAAAGTTGCTCTGGGAATATCAGGGATTACTGTAGTGAGTAATTAGGATAAGATCAGTCTCATTTACCACAATCATCTTCAGCTGAAAGACTAATGGAGCTTCACAGCAGTGCTTAAAGAATCTCAAAGCTATTGCCATTAAATGCACATGGTGGGTATAATAATTCCCTTATATTCATGTGAGAGCGCTTTAGGCCTCATAGCCAATTACTAGAAAGTCACCCTTATAGAGCCTGAATTTACTAACAGCCCTAATTCTTTCCATGAACAGAAACTTCTATTTAAAAAGAAGGAGCTTTAGTACTGTAGGTTGTGCTGTCACATCATGCAGTTTAGGGCAGAAGGAAGTAATAAGGCTGTCAGAAGTAACCTTTACAGCAGGCCCATGTGTGATTACTTCATCAGAAAGGTATCAGAAGAAATTCTGCGAAACTAACCACAAGCCTTGTGTGCCATTTTCCTTCATAAATGAAAATTAGGTAATAAATGTAGTTAAACAGTATGAGGGTGTAAAATGGGGAAAAATGTGTAGATCTGTCAGTCTTTCACTTTATTCTTTTTATTTCTCCCCATTGAACCATCCTTAGAAGATGGTAATTGGTTCCAGTTTTGTTCAAATGTGTCCATCCAGTGCTGCATGCATGGGCTGCGTCATTCATGCTGAGAGATGTCCCTATCACTTTTTGTAGAGGCCCCTTTTTTTATCCCCACCACATTTTAAAAGATCAGTAGCTTGGTAAAAACTTTATGAATTGATACCCCCCCTCCACAGACGATCTTTACCCCCACCCCCACAAATATTATGCCACACTCCACCTCTTAGCACTTAGAATTAGGGCAGTGGGGGCCTAGTGGTTAGGAAGCAGCCTTTGAGACCTGGAGGTCGCATGTTCAAGTCCCAGTCCAGGCACCACTGAGGTACCCTTGAGCAAGGTACCATACCACTACATTACTACCCAGGCGCTGTTGATCGCTGTGTTACTATGTGATGGGTTAAATGCAGAGGTAGCATTTTGTTGTGCTGCTTGAGTGTGTTCACAGTGACAAATAGTCACTTTCACTCTGGTCAACAAATATGATGGTCCCCAGTACTCTTCAAACCAAACTGTGATGCATAACCTTTCTCTCTCTCTCTCACTCATTCTCACTCTCTCTCTCACACACCAAAAACAGAGAATGACATTCTGTTTCTCTTGATTATGAACAGTGTCCTGAGCTAAAGCTGTTCCTGATGGAGGCTATGGGTCAAGGGCACACAAATTGTCCAAACTGCTGAAAAACAGTGACAAGAACAACAAACCATTTCAATGTCACACTGCAGAAAGCTTGCATTCTTTCCTGACGCCCTTGTTGGCATGGAAAAAGTGCTAGCAGCTGTGACGAACCAGGCCCACTTCAGCGACAGGTGTCTATTTTTAGTGTGCATTTGTTTTAAGGTCCGTCCTTCTACCTGCTCTGCACTAAAAGTGCTTATTGGTATTTTGAGCTTTTGCTGTGCTCATACCTCTTTCCTGTGGGGGTTAGTCCTGGCACTGGCTGTAGTAGAGAATGAATGAATCTCTTTTGGGAGGCGAAGTGGGAGACAGCGAGCTAATCTTAGGTGAGTGGGTTTCTGAGTTGGAACAAGGAACTAGAGGCAAGGTAAAAAAAAAGTAAACAGAGGTTATTTAGCTAAAGTGCCTGTGTGCTGGGTTGTTTCATAAGCTTGTGATTATTTATACTCGATTCCATGTGACGCACATGTAAAATTCACATCACAAACAGAAATGATATTCTCACCATAATAATTTTGAATTTAATGAATAGATGATGCCCAATATCATGAAAATTCTGTTTCTCTATATATATGGAAAAACCAAGCAGCCTGTTTGGAACGTTCTGTTTTTGGGACATCATGAAAACCAATATGCTTCCAAATATCTGTCTATTTAGCTTGCAACACTGCAATACAACCCACTAAATACATAAGGAGTGTTTCTGTCTTGTTTGTTTTCTTAATGAGGCACAAAATAGGGCAGCCAATGAAAACAAAGGTCATTTACATATCAAAGGCAGTGTCAAAGGCAGAGTAATAAAACAGCCTGTTTAATTCTAGGAGATGAAGAGAGACTGGGAAACAGTCAAAATGATGGTTATGTTTATAGAGCGTCATGTCCATAAACCTTCCCAAATATCACAGGGACCCCAAGAGAAAAAAAAGAAAATGTAGTTAATGGGCTATTGCACACTCGTTTAAAAACAATAATCAGTGTACTTTTTAATGTACAGTGCTAAAAGAGAAAAGTGTAAGACTGGTGTAATAAATTGAGGGCTTGAACGCAAGTGCGGGTTCATAAGATGTTTTATTTTAAGCCAGGCAGACAGAACCACAGGGAGAATCCGGAATTGTAGTCAAACAGTCAAAGTTCAGCAGGTGCAAACAGGAATATCAGAGAAGCAAAAGCTAGGTTTCATGCTAAGGTCGAAATATTAAGGCTAAAGCTAGGGTGCTAAGGATCTGAAAAACAGCTAAAAATACTGCTACTCACCAGTAGACTTCACGCCCTCCTTCTGTTGGGTGCGAGTTTATGTAGTCCCTGTAATTAGCTCCCTGATCCACTCCACCTGTGTAATGCTGGATCTGGGAGCTAGGACTGGGGTGACTGGTGCCGACCACCAGGTTGTGGCACATCCCCAGAAGGGACCCTTTTTTGAACCCCTTTACAACTGGGTTCACTGGTTGAGTCATCTGTACTGTTAACCTACTTTTCTTTACGCTTTGCTATAGAAATCATTAAGGGAAATTCCACCAACTTTCACACTTTTAGCATTATTCAGTCTTTATGGTATAAGCAAAGTCGTTCAGAATTATTTGCATTTATTACATTTACATTTATTCAATAGGCTTATGTGCTGAGGTGAGTGCAGAACAGTTTAGTCTTAAGATGCTTTTTAAATGTGGAGAGAATGGAAAATTTTATGGGAAATGTGCCATTCTTCTAAGTCAGAATTACTCAAAGTGGTGGTAATAGGAACAAAACGTCTGAAAAGTTTAATGCCTCTAAAAGCTACCTTACATAAAGTTTTACACTCTTACACTACTTTATGATGGTTGTGACATAAAAATTTGGCCTAAAACATATTTAGTAGTAGTAGTAGTAGTAGTAGTAGTAGTAG
>JBBPDA010000145.1:11577358-11613632 GCA_037974385.1 Arnoldichthys spilopterus
GTGATGGGTTAAATGCAGAGGTTGCATTTCGTTGTGGTGCTTGAGGGTGTTCACAATGACAAATATTCACTTCACTTTACTTCACTAGTAATTTCAGGACTTCAACTCTGTTCCAGTAGAGGAATATGATCCAGAAACGAGTAAATAAATAAGGCCTGTTCCAACTAGCCCTGAACGGACAGGTTGTGTGTGAGGAAGACCTATTGCAGTGGGAGATGGGCTAATTTGCCATGCCAGTCTTTGTTTCCTGCTCCTTCTGTCTCTTTTTTCCTCTTCCTTTTTTTCTGCACCACTCAATATGTTTCCAATGAGTTTCATTTTGTTTGACCATGACCGATGCCAGTGGTTCCAAGACCGTTTGGGGTAAATGCTGCAGACAGCCCGAAATAGCTTTAAATTTTAAAACAATAGGACTCGCTCTTGCCTCTATTGTTTTCTGCTGCCTCTTTCTCTGATAGCCTCGGTTCTTGAGCAGTGAGAACGAAAGAGAGAGAGAGAGAATGAGTTATCGCTCCACACCTCTCCATTACAGGCACTCCAGTCAGAGTCCTCACAGGCGATAAAAGATGAGGAGTGCACAGAAAACACTGAGATTGCTGCAATGCCTTGTAATGTATTTAACTGCAGGAGCCTCTGTCACTGAAAAAAGTATGCCTTCTGCATGTTGTTCACATTTTCATCACAAATTAAGAATTTTTTTTTAAATGCTAGAAAAGCAACATGGGCAGTAGTGGCCTAGTGGTAAGAACATTGCCCTTGGGACCTGAAGGTTGCAAGTTCAAGTCCTGACCTGGGCACCACTGAAGTACCCTTGATCAACTGTACTGCATTGGTTGATAGCTGTGTGCATGTGTGGGTTAAATGCAGAGGTCACATTTCTTTGTGGTGCTTGAGTGTGTTCACAATGACTCACTTTACTTCACTGAGCAGAATTGGGTACAATAGTGTGTAAAGAATTGGTCAAGTGTGATCATATCAGAAGGGGGACTAAGTGAACGCAGAGGACGGATACGATTATTTTTCTGAATATGACAAATAAATGAAGCAAAATTAATTTGCAGTAAATTCTTTGTGTTCTATAGGGTAGATAGCATAATGCGAGTAAATTAGTAAATATTATTTATTACAGTCTTGCTTTTATTACAGTCTCACTTTTTCTAATATCTTCAAGATGGAGTCCTTGAACCATTCAGTTTGATTTAGTTCCAGTTTTGTCTCGTTAGCTAATCTGAGTGCAGGTTTTGAAAGTATATTCAGCAATTGCATTGAAATCAATAATAAATCAAAATCTACAGTCTTCACTGACTACAGGTTAAGAAGGTGTTTCACTCGACTGGTCTAACGATTTAAGAGTCCTCTTTACTTTTGGCCTGAGACAAGATGTAGTACAAATAATTTAAAGATTGGTGCAAGTCTGAGACATGGTTTTAAGACCAGGCTTGAGTACTAAAGCACTACTGCTCGATTTGCTAGGTTATGTAAAATCAGTTTGATCTTTCTGCTGCCTTAACAAAAGAATGGAATGTTCTTTCTAGCTTTCAGTGTCCCAGAAGAGGGTTATATCACACTGACGAAGATTCTTCCCATACAAGAACTGAATGAAATCTAAAGAGGACTATTTAGCATGAATATTGAGCATTTGCTCTCACAAGCTCCTATTCATTATCAGCTTATTTCAGCACTTCAGCAATATTTTGCCCAGTGTGTAATTCAAACATCACATGCATTTGTATAACAAAAAACCCACCATTTCCCACTGGAGGTTAATGATTCTTTCTGTGGTGGTGATGTAGCTTTGGGTAGCACAAGAGGTCCAGCGCTCTGTGGCTCTGTCAGCCTGCTGGAGAGTACTGGAGAATTTTTACCTTCACATCATCATACATGGTAAGAAGTCCAGATTTGCTGAAATGTATAAGGGACGGAATGTGATATTTTGGCCTGAGTAAGCTCCTGAAATCCTTTTTGCATAGTGTTCTGCATTAAATATGCAGTCCGTCTTTAGGCTGGCCCTATTTTCTTTGCTTAATTGGAGCAAAAAAGGGAAGTATACTATTTGTCATTGTGAACACAGTCAAGTACCACAACAAGATGTGACCCCTGCATTTAACCCATCACACATGGAGCAGTGGGCACCTACCTCAGAAGTGCCCAGCCCAGGACACGAAACTACGACCTTCAGGTCCCAAAGGTAGTGTCCAAACCACTACGCCACCACTGTCCATGAAGCATTGGGGTAGTATACTGGTTTATGTGGTTTGGTGTACGTCACATATAACATATGTACAAAGTGTGAAACATGTTATCATTAGCTGAATGGATGATTCAGAAAAAAGTTTGTGAAATAGGGTTGCGGTGGTATACCAGTTTTATGGAATATAATGTTTTGAAAATTGATAGCTATCAGATTACCTTTACATAATTACATTTTTTTTAAACTATGGATTTGAGAATCACACCCCTGCATGCACCTTTCCTTTCACCACACACACATACACACAAAGGATGACAGACAAGAGAAAATGACAGACAGGTACCACACTGATATCACCATGCCCAGAAAAAAAGATATTGTAATCAGCTGCATGAGCTTACTTTGGCTATATCAAAAACGAATGTGGGGTTGTCCTTGAGGACTGATATCTAGTTTGCAAAATATGTAGACTCATAGAAGCTGTCGGAGAAGGAAACATATCAAACATGTTCACCCATTTTTGGAAACACCAGCCTTGCATACAAATCAAGGTATGTGTCCTGTTTAATCTTACTTTAATAACTATGGAAAAAATGATTGAATGTTTAATCATTTTACATATTCTGGATCCAACAGTGTTATCTTTCTGTTCTAAAACCTCTGAAGAACAAGACTTCTCTGACCCAACATAATGCTTAGTAAGTAGAACGTGCTCGCTGCTCCATGTGTGTAGGTGTGATGGGTTAAATGCAGAGGTCACATTTCGTTGTGGTGCTCAAGTGGGTCACAATGACAAATAGTCCCTTTCACTTCATGAGTATATTTGATTCACCTTTCTTATAGGCCTGTAGGATCTTTCCATTTCCCAACATATGATCAACAGTGCCAATAAAGAGCTGCGTTTTCTGATTTGGTGCTTAGCAAATTTGAATAACCTTGCCCACCTCATAATAGTACCACCTATCAAAGTTTCATTTGGAACATTTGTAACAGCAGCGGTAACAACAGCAGTTACTTGCTGTATAGGGGATGTGTCAAGCTAAAGTATCGCTCAGTGTTGTCAAAAAACATGACAGAAAAAAGTGTGTATGTGTGTGTGTGTCTTCTCCTTTCACTGAATAAAAACACACTCAACTTGTCCTCTTTGATTTCAGCTAACTTACTTTAACAGCCCCACCCATGTGGGCTTACAGCAGCAGGATAAATCTCCTTTGGACAGGCATGGTGCTGTCACATGAAAGGAGTCATGTGTGATTCAGTGCTGTCTTCTGTGACATTTGCTGTGCAGAATAATGAGAGTGCCAACAGTGATAAATGTCATCGGCAGCATGCGCACACCCCAGCCCTGCGTGACAAAAAAACCCTTCCCCTTCACCGCTTGCATTTTCTCTGGAGCCAAGCGAAGGAGTGGCGAGGTGGAAAGGCAGCCTTTTTCCATGCCGTAAGGGTCTTTCAGGGTACTGCGGATGAAGTTAAGAGTCTAATTTGCAAATTGAGGGGCTTGGCAGGTGTTCAGTATTCAAGCGCTGTGGTTTCACCTCAATCTTGATTACAAAATGGTTCAGCAATATTCAGCAAAGCCAATGAAACTGGAGACGTGAGAAATGGAGAACATGTGTTGTTTATGAAGTGTTTCTATGGGTAATGACTCTTAATATACAGTGGTCCCAAAAAGTGCACAGACCCTTGAGCCATTTATCCAGTGATAAATTTCAGTGTGGTATTAAATAACGAAGTATTGATATGTCAGAGAAAAACACTTTAAGCACTGAATCAGAATGATGGGAGAGTCTTTGCATAGGAAAAGCCTGAAGACTAGAAAGCACTACTAAGGGTTTCATGAAGCACAGAAGTGGGTACGTCACAGTCCGGAGCTGTTTTTGTAGGCTGGATTGTGTTCATTGATCATATTGTTACATGAACAAAGACATTTTAGTTACATACCTACACTTACTTACCTACAGAGAATCCACTTAAACAGTCACAATCTAAAACACACCAGCAGCTTCAAACAAAGACTGCTTTGCCAAAAAGAATGTGACAGTCTTGGACTAGTCTATTTTAAGTACAAGCCATGTGGTTTGACATTTTAATTTCAAAATTAGATTTTTAGGTATGGCACAAATACTTTTAGAGCCATTAGCAAAACAAGAAGTTAATTAGAAATTTTAAAATGGTGTCTGGTGCTTCATGGTGCAATATTGCACCAGAACTTTAGTGAAGATTTCTTGTGAACACACCCCACCACACAAAGTGCACCACAACCAAATGTGACATCTGCATTTAACTTATTCACATGTGGAGCAGCAGACAGCTATTAGCAGTACAGAGGGAGAAGCGTATCGTGACAGTATCTTGCTCAAGGGTACCTCAGTGGCACCTGAGCTAGGACTTGAACCCACAACCTGTCACGTTTTGGTCGAGGGGTGGTAGGAAGTAAGTGCGGGAATGAGGTTTTTAGATTTATTTTAAATAAAGAAACAAACACTAACAACAATACAGATTAAGAGGTAAAACGAGGAAGAACAGAAAGATGAACAGAACTCACAACTGAGGCTAATCTCGACAGGGGATTCCAAACAGGGTCTATGGCAATACAGAGGAACATAAACGAAATAGATACAGTCATAGAAACACATACTACTGACTAGTGACCACTAAGACAAACACACATAAACTAGAGAGGAACACTAAGCAAGGAACACTTGACGCAGGAGGAGACAGGAACGAGGGACAGGTGATGAGGGTGAAGACAAGGCGGGGCTAAGTCAAAACACAAGACAGGGAGCACATGGGAAGACATGACACGTAACGATGACAAGAAGACGAGACGGGACGTTACACAACCCTCCAATCACAGGGGCAAGCCCCTGACCACTAGGATGCCACTACCCTGCCAAGGTAGCACTAGGTACTGCAAAATAAAAGCTATATTTGTGTTGAGTTAGTTGGAGGCACTGTTAGTGTAATGATTAAAGAAAAAATCATATTTTATTCACTATGTAATATGTATTTTTACAGTGTTCGTAGTTACAGTCAGTGTTTTCGTTTTTGCCAGCCTATGTATGTGAATGTGAAAAATTCCAGGTAAAATTTGATCTGTTTTTAAAAAAAAAAAAAAAGAACAAAAAGATGCTATCAAATAATAGGCTATATAAAAAAAATGACAATCAAGACAGGCGTTTTTTAATATTTTTACTTAAAAGTAGCCTATTTTAATTAAGTCCAGTCAATATACAAACCTGTATAACACAAAAATGAATGAATATTACGCAAGCCAACTTAACCTTTAGCTTAAGCACTACCTATTCTCAGATCAACTACAACAGAACATATAAAAACAACTTGTTGCTGAGAGCACAGCTTGTTGGTAGACATTTTGTTAGCTTTCTTATAGTGGCCTTTCACTGTGGTTTGCTCTGGCTTTACGCCAACCACTAAAACGCACTGACTGTGCTCAGTGACAGCTGATATTCTCATCTTTGTTGCCTTTTTGGTGAATATTCCTTCTTCCTGATTTCTCACAGTGTGAGCAAAACATTTTTCCTCATCTTCTGTAATGTCTCACCTCAGCCAGGGGATTCTGCCTATCAATTTGGTATTGAACACTCAACATTTTTATTATTATACTTTTATTATACTATTATACTATTATATTATACTTTTCTCCAGCTGGAGCCATGGCATCAGTGGTCACCAATGGTTGCAGGTTCAAGTCCTGGCCTGGGCACCACTGAGGTACCCTTGAGCAAGGTACCATCCCATTACGCTGCTTCCTGGGGCTGTTAATAGTTGCCTGCTGCTCTGTGTGTGCACATGTCATAAGTTAAATGCAGAGGTCACATTTTGTTGTGCTGCCTGAGTGTGTTTACAGTGACAAACTTTCATTTATAATGGTGCATGTGCAGTTGTTCCATGTACAGACAAGCCTACAGGTAACACATCATTTTAAATAAGAATTTTTAATGGAAGCATACACTGATATTTAATTTTAGCCTTTTCGAACAATTCACAATGTGGTTAAAGAAAATTATTTTCACAGGACATTATGACCAGAGAGATTTCAATTTGCTGGACATCAACAGATTTTCCCGGTCAAAGTCTGGTAATTACCAGATAACGGAAACGCCGGTTACAGTAATTATTCAGGAATGAATTCACTGAACCTGGGACATCCTCAGTAATTTTCAATTTGACCTTACACTAATGGGATAACAGAGCCTGCAAACAGACACAGCTATGTGACTATTATTATTGACACTGAATATAGTGCCTGGCTTTTAATGCTGATGTGTCCTCTCACGGCTATAATGTTTCAATCCAGGATTTTAATTCATTTTCTTGTAGGAATGCATCCCTCAAACTCAGCACAGGGCTTGGCCTAATTGGAATTCCCAATTGAGAACTCGTTTAGGTCTAAAGTTGGGAGTATCAACTTGGAAATACCTTACTAGCTATTGCTCAAGCTCTTCATAGGTTGAATCAGTAGTGCTACAGGTGGGAGAATACTGAACTTTTACATACGGTCTCCAAGGCTTTTTCCCCTGTATATATTTTATTTATTTATTTAGAATATAATTTATTTCAAGGGTAATGGAAGTTTGATTGCAGTGGCACAAGGTTATGATGTAATCATAATGCTGCTGGTTGCGGCTTTAATAGCAAATGGCATGTGTTGCAAAGCCATTATAGAGGAACACAATGAAATGTCATGCAGTGCAAATGAGATCTGAATAAGAATGAGGGCTGGTTGTGCAGCCTTTAGGTAAAACATGTTGTCTGTTTAACATGGTCATGTCTTTTCAGGTTTGATGGGCTCTGCCACCCTAAAAAGGCCCTCAGTGAAGATTGTACCGATCCATCACAGGTCACCAGTGTGTAGTTTGAATTCACTGAAATTGCAGAATTAGACTAGTGTAGTGTCATGTGTGGGCTGAAAAAACCCAGCTGAAAAACACTCACTGGAACTTGGAGTGCAAAGAGTGTGTGAACTGCTGGTTCAGAATTCATATGTAGTGAGGAGATGCACTCAAGCTTGTTGGGGGAGCAAAGTTTGAGCTAACTGTATAGACTGTAATGAGGTCAATGAGAGCAGAGTACAGTATGAAGTGTTTCTGCTACACAAATGTTCTCTCTCTGCCTGTCTTTTCCTCTCTCACTCAGACTCTCTTGTGTTCTTTTCCTCTGTTCTGTTTTTTTCCCCAGCAAGGCTAAGAAGAAAGGCATATAGATATTAGCAGTATTGGCTAATGAAGATGATGATCGGCAGGGATGTAATGGGGCAGCTCTCTAGCATATAATTGCGAAGGCTTTCTTAGGCAGCAGCTTTGTACGATGTGCAGAGCTCAGCCAGGCTAGACACCCTTTCTGTTCCATTAAACACTATTTATGGCTGATATTTAACTTTACATTCTCTGGATGTGACCTTAACTTCAGTGTACAGTTTAGGCCTTATGCATAGACAACTATTGCCAGCATAATCACCGTGGAAGCAAAACCATGCAAATAAGAACCGGCAGTTTTATAGGGGAAGGACAAACATGCTCAGCTTGAACGTATAATAAATGTAGTTATGTTTCAAGTACTACGTGTGTAAAGGGTGAACTAGGTAGATGGGTCATAAAGACAAAGGGGTTGCATAAGTAAGACTACGGCCCACAACAGACAAAGCACAGTTACTTTTTACACACAAAAAGGGCCATATATTAGGCATGAACAATTCATCATTTTTATATAGAAAATGCGTTTTGAAACTTTTACATGGCAAAAGCTGCAGCTTTAATAATATCCTATATGATGCAGTATTAATGAGTGTTTAATTGGGGGAGTTTAATAATAATACTGAAATCTAATCATTCCTTAGAGCACTCAATCCTTAAGGCTGAAAAAAAATGATTTTTTGGCTAAAAAAGGGCCTGGGTATAATGATTTTCCAGTTATCGTAGGACACAATTGCAAGTAAGTTTAAACGTTTAATGATGCAAAAATCACAGTATTCCAGAAAAAGGGTTGAGGAAGGAGCAACAGGGACTAGGTTGGACAAAGTCGAGACAGGCAAAAGTCAAAAACACCAGCAAACGGGAAAATCGTAGGCACAGGCAAAGAGAAAAATCCCAAAAAACTAGATCAGGGTCGATTAACCAAGCGAGATAACAATAATAACATGGCTTAGAAATGCAAGGGAAGTTACGAGTTTTCGCAACTTCCCACAGGTCTCTGTGCCTTAAAAACCATCAAGAGAATCTCATATCGGATTCACCTGAGAAGGGCGTGGCCGAGGCCGGCTAATATTCCGGAGATGATGACCGGCTAGGGCCACCAGAGGGAGCCGTAGCTTACCTTAAACTCGGTGAAAAAAACCCCAAGATTTTAAAGTAAAGAAAACAACAAAAACATTTCAATTGCAATCAAAAAACTGGTTAAAAAATGGTTGTAACATATATGCTGACTGATCAAATTCACAAAGTGGCAGTGGTGGCCTAGTGGTTAGGACATTGCGCTGGGGACCTGAAGGTTGCAGGTTCAAGCTCAGGCACTACTGAGGTACCCTTGAGCAAGGTACCGTCCCACAACTCTGCTCCTGGAAGTCGCTTTGGATAAAAGCGTCAGCCAAATGAATAAATGTAAATGTAAACAAAGACACACCAAAGGGAGAACAAAGCATTAACACTCCCCACATTACCCTTTAACCCCACATTATAGATCCTCATTTATTTATACATAATAAACCTCATAATAAAAGAAGATCTGTAAATCCTTGTGCAGTTAACAAAAATGTACACACATCCACCCCATGATGTGGCCACAGTCGCATTAACAGAGAGACTTTTAAGTTAAATGCTCTGAAGTTGTTGCAGTTTTTTCCCAGTGACATGAAACATCCATGGCATCAATAACCCACAGGTTCCTGTGCACTTAGTCCAATAAAGGATGTCAACCTCTAACACTGTACAGCACTGTCAATTCTAATGTAGTGTAATGTACTTTAATGTATCAATAGCAACTCTTATTGCAGTATTAAAAAAGTCATGTAAACTGTAGAAATATTTTGTTTGTATGTATGTAGTGTAACATGTCACACATGTTTCAGGTTAAGGGCTGTGTGATTATGTTGGAAGATATGACAAAAAGCCACTTTATTGGACAATTTGTTGAGGTAAACTAGAGTTAATACCAAATGTAGCAAGGGGAGGGTAAGAGAAAAACTGAAATCCTGTTTGCTTGTGCAGAAGTTATCAGAAACCCTTACTACATTTTAAAGGGAATGGGAGAGAGCTGTGGGATAAGAAAGAGCAGTGGTGGCCTAGGATTTTTCTTGGTGTAAATATTTTATTAGTATCAGACTTGTACATTTTATAATGATCAGCCCTAACATTAAACCCACTCATGGAATATGGTGTAGAGCTCCTTTATGCTGTCAAAACAGCTGTGACTTGTTGAGGCATTGATAATAACCAGCATAAACCTTTTTATTTATGTTACAGCAGCTTTTTTGAATGATCAGACCAGGTGGGCTAACCTTAGCTTCCCACCTGCATCAGTAATCCATTGAAGCCCATGATGCTGTCTTTGATTTAAATTTGTCCTTCCTTGGATCACCTTTGATGAGTACTAACCACTACATACCGGGAACAAGATGAATCTGGCGATGTCTAGCTGTCATATATTGGCTCTTGTAAAAGTAACTTAGTTTTCCTGCTCCCAACATATCAGCTTCAGAATCGGACTGTTAATTTGCTGCATAAAATATCCAAAATAACTATTTTTAACCTGACAATACAACAAGGCTAAGGTAAAGATGACTTGATCAGAGTGCTAACATACAACAACAACAAATAACCAACGAAGACTGAACCAAACACAAGAGACTAAATACAGCACCCAAACAAGGGACACCTGACACAGGGAGGAGATGGGAAACAAGGAAAAGGTGACGGGGCGGAGACAAGGCGTGGCTAACAACACAAGACAGGGAAGCACATGGAGAAACCCAAACAAAACAAAGACATGGACACCTCTAAGGAAAACACAACTAGAACAGACAAGACGAAACCTTACACTGTTTTAATGTCATTTCTGGCTTATTTTCAGCAGTCAGGAGTCCTTGTTGCATTTGCTACATTTGTACTACTGGAAAAGTTGTATATAAATAGTAGTGATGTGGACTAATATAAGATACTGCAGTTTCCATAGTTAACAAGGCCAAACTGGATAATGGTAATTTAGCTTAGGTTTAAATGATATGGACAAAATACAAGCACTGTTTTTGTATTGTGGTTACAATGCTGCATATATTATGATATGTTTTGCAATACGCTGATGAATGAGTGATGTGTAACTGTGATTGGACAAGATGCTCACGCATTAAAAACATTTTGATTTATTAGACTGATTGTGATTTACTCTGCAGCCATTTTATGTAATTGTACAAGCCACAATCATGACAGTGATTAACCAACAATATACTGTGGAGTTCTAGTTCAGACGCACACTCATTCTCAGTTGGAATTATATGAGTGTAAAACTTTTCAAGAAATTTGGCTTCTGCAATGAGCATTGACAACCCCTCAGTTTCCTGCTAAAATGAATGGACAGTCTCTCTCATTCATTATGACTCCATTCCTTTTCAATCCCACCTGTTTGTTAAAGCCTATTGTGGCCATACGCCAAGCAATTACAACATTTGACAAGAATTGATCTTGCATTTCAGCCTTTTGTAGATTGGGGGATTGTTAGTGACAGTCAACCTGCATCAATACCTCTCTCTTTTCATGTTCCTCTTGATTGCATTGGGAGGGTATTAAAGAACTCATATTGTACATTTTCCTTTTTGTCCATCCATTTATCCACTTATGACATGTCTGTACCCAAAACAGTCACTCCATTTTCCAAAATCTTCATATCCCTTAAAATTAAATAGGCTGTTTTTGTTATTATGCCTTGAGGACTGATAGATATGGAAATGAGCACCGTTCTGAATGACTGCCCTATGCCTTGTTGAGAAAGCAGTCCAGGCTGAACTGCTCTTTATAAGTTCCAAATCTACTTATGTGAGCGGAACTAATTGCTGTAGGCTGAACAAGTGGATATATGTAAGTGTTTAGTTATGCAGTCGTTCCCGTGACATCAGTGAATTCGGAATTGGCTGTGTTTTTTAATTTTCCTTTTAAATATACAGACTGTTTGAATTGGCTTGCGAACAGTGAAAGTTTAGAGAAAAATGTGGTTTTCCAACATATGGTCCTTTAAAGCCAGAGTACGGGTCTTCTGCATGGCTGTCATGTCTCAGTTCTGCTTAACTCTGACTGTGGCCTGAGGCATATGCGACCCTTGGAATTCCAGTCACGTGGTTGCCTGGCAGGCAGTGTGTAAGAGCTGCCTTCTGCTCTCACTCTGTGGAAAACATTGGCTGACAGACAGTCCCAGCTATCTGCCCAGATCATGCATGAGTAACTCCTGGACTCTTTCAAGGGGGTCTGCACTAGAGAATTGTGGCATACCTGTTAATAATGTGATCATTAGGAACTGAAACCACTGGCCGTGTGGTGACATGCTGGCCAATCAATTAAAGCTAATTGCCACAATGGCATTACCCAGAGGGGGGTAAAGTAGCAAGAACTATTTGCCCCTGTTCTTCTTTAATAATTCATAATTGCTTACACTGCTCTGGTGGTTATCCTTTTAAGTCTTTTACCTAGGAATCCCCTCCTGTTAGGAGGCATTATTGACAAGAGGAGTTTTAGCCGAACATTATTGAATTCGGGAATAACATCACACTAAGTGATGGGATTAAAGTTAGGTTTTTATATAAATCCTGCTGAAACACTGTATAATAATGACTACCCAATGATCCTAGGTGTTTGCCATGGTCAAGAAAGTGATGTGCTAGACCAGTTTTCCTCTCTCTCAGATTTGCTTATCATTTTTATGTGTCTTCTTTCATTTTTACATTACTTTTCCCCACAAAATAGGCTACTTTTGTTACCGTGCCTTTAAAGCTATTATATGTAAATGAGCTCTGTTTTGATTGGCTGCCCTGTATAAAGCCTCATTCAAAAAGTCTGGACTGTAACGCTCCTTGTGACTTCATCATAGATAGATAAGCTAAACTGGATATAGGCAAATGTGTGACATCACAAAAACCATGACTTCAAATTGTTTTAGCTTCTTTGTTTGCATCATTCAGGGTCCTCCAAAACATGCAGAAATTGCATTTTATGGCTACTGTGAAAAGGGTTTGCCAGCATTCTGTAGCTGCTCCAAAAGAACTACTTTTCTCACAAATTCAGCATGCCCCCGTTTCACCTCCAGCTTGTGGGGTGATCTACGGTGCTGACGCATTTGCGACAGACATCATGCTTTAGGGAAATTACAGAAGTGTTTGCTCACTCCTGCAGGCTGTCCAGCTCTCCTGCCTTATCGGCTGAGGGTTTCTATTATCTTTCTGTGAGGGTTTGGCCCTGATAAATCTGCCCAGGGGGAACCTGCAACCTGCTGCTCAGTAATTCACATCCACTCATTTCTCACCTGCTTGCCCAGAGACTTGCAGTCAGCTCTAGACATATAAATACACATTGATTACTGAAAAGCCTTTGGGGTGGAAAATGCAATAAAGGCAGTAATGGAATCAGCCTGTATTGTCTGCACACACATGGGAGAGATGGCATTCTGATATGTGTGAAATTCTCTGAGGTCTACTTAACAGCAGGCAGGGGTCATTTGAGATGTATAGTTCTAGGCTCCATGTAGGAGTCACTAAGTGGGTTGTGAATAATAATACCACATACATTCTGTGCAATCCTTTCGACACAGTGTTTAAGTTAAAAATCAGATTCATTGTTATAATCATTGTTACAGGCTCAAATTAAAACTGTACTCGCAAAGCATCCCCGTTGGGTTCCACTATTTCAGTATTACTCCATGTCATTGATAGTCTTTGAGTCCACTTTCTTGGATCAGAAGGAGGGTTAAGGGTCTGTATCATTGCTGTTGGTAAGAAAATATTTGGGTCTCCCCAGTTTTGGAAGTACCAGGTGGCCTTTACACAGTGTCAGAATCACATGGAAAATTATATGGCAGACGTACCAATAAAATGGACCCAATATGAATTCAAATAAAATCTTTTAAAATGGTATTACATTGAAATTTGATATTTTCTTTTTTGGAGATACAACGCTTTAATTTAAGCAGTGACAAAAAATTTTGACTTGCACTTTTGTTCCTCACTCACATAACATGTGCAGCATAACATTGTGACAACAACAAGTTTTAATATACTTTCATAAAATCAAAGAATTCATAGAAGTTACTGAATAGTAAGCCTTACTCCTTTACTTGACTGCTAAAAAAACTTGGTAGAGCACATGCTTATTTATAATATCTTAGGTTAAAGGAAGTGGTGGCCTAGTGGTTAGGACCTTGCCCTTGTGAACAGAAGTTTGCAGGTTCCTAGCCCGGGTACCAATCAGGTACTGTCCCACTACACTGCTCCCTGGGTGCTTCTCATAGCTTTCTGCTCTTCCATGTGTGCAAGCATGATGGGTTAAATGCAGAGGTCACATTTTGTTGTGGTGCCCTTTTAGTGTGTTTACAATGACAAATAGTCACTTTCACTGTTTATACAGGTGTCTAAAGGAGGAGGTCATCCCTTACAGAATATGCATATACAGTGTCTAAAAGCACATGTAACATCATGTGAATGTTTTTTTTCCCCCAGGATTTGCACATTTCATTAAAATGTTGATTTCAGGGGAAATGATACACAATATGAACAAAAGCACTGGAACACTTTGCCATTTCAGCAGGAACTTTTAAAATGACTATTTGTCATTGTGAACACACTCAAGCACCACAACAAAATGTGACCCATCACACGTGCACACATGGAGCAGCTTATTAACAGCGCCGGGGAGCAGTGAAGTGGAATGGTACCTTGCTCAAGTATACATCAGTGGTGCCCGAACAAGGACTTGAACCTGTGTCCTAACCCCTAGGCCACCACTGCCCACAAAGTTTTATTTCCTGACCGGGAATCGAACTCAGACCGTGTCTGTGAGAGGGCTGAATTCTAACCACTGGACCACATTTTAAATCCATAGGCATTAATATGCAGTTGGTTACCCACCCCTATGGAATGAAAAGAGCTTGTACTTTTCTAGAAGTGCTTTCCTCAAGACTTTGGAGTGTGCCTTTGGGAATGTTTTCCCATTCATTGAGAAGAGCATTTGTCGGGTCAGGCACTGATGCTGCATGAGAAGGCCTGGCTTGCAATCTCTGTTGTAGTTCGTCCTAAAGGTGTTCACTGGGGTTGAGGCCAGTCAAGTTCTTTCACACTAAACATCTAACCATGTCTTTATTAGTGTCATGGATCTATTGTCTTTATACAGTACAAATCTACGCAAATGCCTGAAAATGCATAAAGTAATACTAGAAGTATTGCCCTAAAGAACTAAGAAGTGCAAATAAACTAATTTTATGTTGTTATCTTCTCTATGATACATATAATGGTTAATAATAGAGTAATAATTTTAGGGTTGAAGTGGTTAAGAATGATTTTCTATTTTATTGGAATGTATTTTTTGAAAAACAAACAAAACAAAAGTAGCTATGGGGAGCAACCAATCATGATGCATGACTCTCAAACTCCATGTGTATATTTATGTCAAGCTTAAGCTATTTCAACCTGTTTGCCTGAGAGTTATTGTGTCTGGCTCTTTAGGTGGTGTGTTTATTTAGAAGGGAATAGGCCACTTTTCCATATGGGCATCTGAGTTGGGCTGCCACAACTGTGCCAACCCCAGCGTGCTATGACTCCCAGCAGGGCTGATGTTATTTCAATAGTGTGTGTTTGTATGCATCCCGCCTACCCCCTTGGCCGAGCTGTTACTGAGGAATCTGATATGCCGATGGACCTGGCAGTGGATCAGCCTGCAGGAAGATGGCAGGCTGTCAGGAAACGGATGAAAGATGAGAGAATTTTTTTCCCCTACATTTCTCACGCTTTCTCCTCCCCACACTCTCACTCCCCGTTGAGACACAGTTTCTAACACTTCGATTTGTTCTAAGCATGAAAAACGTCCTGCGTTTAGATGATAATGTTTGCTGTGTTAATCATACATGCAGGTAGTGTGTACTAATGAAACAGTAATACATAGTTGTCGTAAAATCATAACAATTCCAATAAAAAAAGGAACCCTTTGGATGATCCACATACATTTTTGGTTCCTTGAAACATTGATGATGAGGGGTTTCAATTAGAAATAGCTGTTCTTTAAAATAAATCTGCAGTTTACATTTGATTGTCATTTTTTAATGATGGCCTCATCATGGGTTCAGGTGCCTGCCTGGGAAAGCTACATGGCAGCTTGTTCAGTCTGTTGGCATCAAACTGATCAAGAAGGCAGGTTCAGTACTGGGGGAGAAGCTTGAGACTCTGGTGGTATACCTTATACATTTAGTTACAGGGTTTTATATTTATTTTACGTATGTTAGGTTTACCAAACCTGGCACCCTCCTGCAAGAATAAAATCTCTTTACAATTCTAAGTGAACTCCTGATACACACAAAGCATTTGAATTAGTGCTCTTGGGAAGCTCTAGGTTGGTGTTGGTCATTCCGTGCACTCTCAGCTGTCTGCAGTCAGATGATACAAGAAAAAAAAACATGTCATGGAGTTGCATCATGCTCTCACAGTCATCGTTAAATGAAGAACAGATACTTACACACATTACCAAACTGAATTAGTATAGACCTCTAAGGTATCATTGTGTCAGTAACGGCTCCTTGTGTAAACAATTTTTCTCCATGGGAAAAATACATACATTTTGAAAATTACCCTGTGGGGCATGAAAATGTGTTTTGTTCTGTGTACATTTTTAACCCAAATGTAAGTGTCCCCTGAATAAGCAGGTCAATGTGTAGCCAGAATAGGAATATTGCTACCTGAAATCCAGTGCTGTGCCCTAATGGAGCAAAGCTTCTTTAGCCACAATCACCAGTGATATGATGGCACGAAAATGAGAAGCATTTAAATAAATTTACACCTCGCCAACTGTTAAGCATAAGGGTGCTTCTGCTAAGCTTTGGGGTTGTGAGACTGGGGTTGTCAGTGGTACACTGACATAATGCGGTGGGATAATGAGAGGAAAAATAAATCTGTTTAACATTGAAAAACTCTGCAAGTTAATATCCCACACCTAGTGAAGACACTGAAGAAGAAAAGAGGCTGGATATTACAATGAGACAATGGTTCAAACATATATAACATCAACCTTAAATTGTTTCAAGAAACAAAAGCTTTTAACATATTTACCTCAGTTGACTTGGAGTTGAACATCTCTGATTATATCCTAAAACATACAGTGCATGTAAGATGTAAGCCTATGAATATTTATGAACTAGAAGCATAATTCAAGGCAAAGTGGAAATACATTTCTAAGTCAAGAAGAGAAAGACTGTTATCTGCTACATGAAATGTTTGGAGGCTGGGGGTGTCTTACCAAGGGCTGACTGAAGGAATTTTCAATTTAGGAGTTTGTTACTACAAATACTGATAATTTACAAACAGAAAACACATAAAAGAAAACAACATGAAAACGATACTGGGACTTAGAAACAGAGATAACACCAGGGAACGCAACAACAGGTTTTAACTACAGATCCATGTAAAATTGAACACCTGGGACAGGGCGGAGGCATTGTTGAAGAACAGCTGAATACAATTTCTAGGGCAAGAAAAACAGGAGCACATGGCAAAAAAGCAAACGAGAACAGGGAGCAAGACAGGGACAGTGGTACAGCATATATGTGCATGCACAAAGAATTTCATTCTTCCAGGTTGTTAAATTCAGCAAACAAATAATAAAAGTCATTTAAATAGTTTGATTCACTTAGACACTGTGCCTTTTGACAAGGAGGTGCCCAAACAATATTCCTACCCTACATGGCCAAAAGTAAGAGTACACCTGAACTCAAATGCAAGATTCAAATGCATTATCATCACAAGTCATTTCCAAACCATGAGTCCTAATAGAATTTTCCTTTTCCTGGTATTTTCTGGTAATTTACATTTTTCTGTGCTCTTGTAAGCAGGCTTTCCACTAGATTTTGGGACACAGCTGCAGGGATCTGCTTCTGTTCAGCCACAGGGGCTGTACTGATATTGGGAACTGATGTTTGGAGATAATGCCTGACTAGCTGGCAAGCACAATGGTTCGGCTTGTTGTGTTTTAGTTTTTATTTTCACTTCATAATGACACTATCATTCGAATGAAGACACCATATATTTCCAGGAAACATATTGATGATTTCCAGACTTGGTGCTATAATCTGCTAATAATATTACAAAAGTCAACAGTGGTTCATCACTACTATGTTGTTAACTTCTCCTCTTGATTTTTCTGGCAGTTTGTAAAGACTTTGTTAATAAATTACAGAAACAAATCAGATGACTGAAATGTATTTTCATTTATTCTGTTTGCTGTTGGAGATTTGATTCCCACTGCCAAGGCATTAATAAATGTTTTACCCAAGTTTGCTCCCAGGTTCAGATTCATCTGCCTGACAGCCAGATAATCTTAGGCTTGTGTGTGGCTTCTCAGCCATGGAAACCGACTTCATTAAACTCCCAGTGAGTTGTCCTGAGGCCACTTACAGATGCAGTTTGAAAACTGACTGTGTGCTGCATCTGAGGACAGATACTGCTTTAGCCTTCAGCAGTCTTGTTCTGTACTGCTTTGCAGCTGAGTGTTTGTTTCTAGTTGCAACTTCAAAATAACAGCATTTACAGGTGACTAGGGCAGCTCTAGCGGGAAAAAATTGACAATTTGCTGGATGCTGGATCATGAAAGTTCAATGAGGAGAAGCAGGGGATATGTCATTGTCTAAGGTTTCATTTAAGATTTACCAGATTTATAAATTGACTCTATTTAAGAAAAATGAATAAAAACCTGATTTGACCCACCTAAGCTTGTGAAATTTTCTCATAAGCTTTCCTAAATCTGCCTAACCTGCAGATCATGGGTCAACCCGGACATCACTATGGTCTGTTATATTTTAAGTGAATAATGTTGGCTGGGATCACTAAGTAAGACAGAATGGTTACAGTAAGTTCTACAATACTAATTTTCAACATGGCCTAATGCTGTATAGTAAAGTGAAAGTGAACACACTCAAATACCACAAACGAAATTTGACCTCTGCGTTTAACCCATCACACGTGCAGCAGCAGGGAGCTATAAGCAGCGGCAGTGTAGCGAGACAGTACTTTGCCCAAGGGTACCTCAGTGGTGCCTGGGTCAGGACTTGTGACCTTCAGTTGCCACCACTGCCCGCATGTTTCATGCGTCTAATTTATTGACTGGTTCAGATGCTCCTTTGTTGTGTATGTGTGTGTGTGTGTGTGTTTTAAACTATGGATTCGTTTAATTCCACAAAAAAAGGGGAGGGAATATAGTTGTATTTCAGCGAAAGCTTCTCCTGCATCCCCCATGGCTGCAACGCATGTGGTTACAAAGCCCAGTAAATCAGTGGTTTTGTAAAAACTCTCCCTCACATATAATGCTTCACTCCTGGGTCTGCTTTATGCTTCTGATCCTTCCTTACAGATGTAGGGTAGCAAAGAGACACCAGGGGGATAACTCACTTTTCTCTCTCTTTCTCTGACAACTGTGCTACAGAGTTCAATTACTTTTTTAGTGTATAGAGGACAGAGGGAGAAGGCTCAGACTGCTAACCTTCTATAATGGGGGAGCTCTGAGAAAAAAAAACAGTTTTTGCCTTAGCAGAAGTTAATTATGTGTAGTTACCGCAAATGCGCAGCTAAGGAAAGCGTGTCTCTAGGGTCACCACTATTGCCACAGAGTTGCACAAGGTAGTGGTGTGCATGACAGATTAATTAAGCTCAATCTCCAGTAACAAGCAATTGTTAATTAATGTTGTATGAATAACACTCTCTGCTGCAACTCGCTTAGCCTACAGCAATACGAGTCTTGCTTAGAAAAAAAGAGCTCAGCTTTCCAGTGCACATCTTTTCATTGTAGCTACTGATGCAACAAGTCATTACCACTTGCTTCCTCAAAATTTCCAAAGCATAAGAGCAAATAATTATTAATCAGAAGTTGTACAGTACTGCTCAAATGCCAGAGATAATCTTTTTGTTCATTTCCAGTCAATAATTTAAGTACATTAAGTTCATTTGTGTTTCAGTGTAAACACCAACTCATACTAGTAAAGTGAAAGAGACTCATTTTGTCATTGTGAACACACTCAATCACACACAGACGGCACTACAACAAAATTTGACCTATGCATTTAATCCATCACATGTGCACATGTGGAGCAGCAGGCAGCTATGAGAAGCGCCCATGGAGCAGTGTAGTGGGACGATATCTTCCTCAAGGGGACCTTAGTAATACCCAGGTCGACACTTGAACCTGCGACCTCCCGTTCACAAGGGCAAGGTCTTAAACACTAGGCCACCACTGCCCAAAGTACCAATGCTAGTGTCTTTAAAGAGACACTAACATTCACACTAGCATCTGGACATGTGAGATGTGGAAGAAGGCTTGAAGGACATATGAGTGTAAATTTGTCATTAGGATCAGTTGGATCATGAAAAGTAGAACATGCAGCCAGCTTCTAAGAAATTTGAAGATGTTTACAAGAAGCAGGAAAAATGTTCTGAAAAAAACTGGAAGCAAGACTCCTAAATACTGTCAAATGTAATGCTAAACGGAAGTAAAGAAATAAAAACTTTTTGCACTTTTAGCTCTGTCTGTATTAAAGCGATTCATCACTTGAACAGACCTCTAAGAAAGCAAAGGTGTTACGTGTTGTGCTGTAATTGGTTATAGTATTTTTTTTGTTCTCATTAAGTATTGGCCCCATGGTTAGAAAGCCATAGAGGGTTGGTCTAGAGACCAAATGAAGACATATGAACCACTTAAGGAAGCCTACCTATTGTGCTCTGTAGGCTTCGCTGTTGTGTTTGTGGGCTGGAGGGAGACTCATCTATTCCAAGGGAATTAGTGTCAAAAAGCCAAGCTCCTACAAAACCTTGATGAAAGACAGTACCCAAGCCTGATGGCAGACGAGCCAAATTAGCTATACTTCACCGTGAATGTACGAGCAAAAGTCGCTCTCCTTTTATCTACCCTTTCATCTTCTCCATGCTGAAAGCACAACAGCGGAAGATTGTTGTTTACATTGATTGATGGAAGATATGCTTTCAGACCAGTTTATGGGTAATTTTCGTTATAGAAAATGCTTGGAGCTGGAGGGATTGCATTGAAAAGTTTTTTTTTTTTTTTTGAGGTATAAGTACAGATGAACAATGAAGCAAAGATGAAAAAATAGCTCAGGAGCTTTGCAAAAGGAGCCTTTTTTTAATCTTTCAGATACATTTTGGATTATTTAGAGTCCAAAGGCTGTCTAGTAGCTATAATAAGCAATATATCACATTATGGATCAAATCTTACTGTATTTTGGCGTCTTCCTTCACAGTAATGGCATTTTCTTGCATTTTTGACAGTAAATAAACCCAATACTTACATCAGCTTCTTATTTTTAAGGATCTCTTTTGTCCAGTCATCCCTACATCACCCCTTCAAATGAAGCCTTTTATAAAGCATAATTGATTGACTTTTATAGAGCAGTAATTATATGCCATTCTCTTATGCAAATTCCTTCTTTTTACTTTAGGTTTTTTGGCAACCTTTCAAGCCTCTTAACATGTTAAATGCCTTTAACAGCAAATATGGCCTTAATGTATTGGTTAGGATAACTGTGCGAATTGTTTCAAATGATTCCAGGCAGGGGCATGTCAACCATGAGTGCTGCTTGCAAATGAAGCAAAATAAATTATTTCTATAGTCTATTATGGTAATGCATAGTTAAATTACATGCTTAGAGTGCCTGCTGTTTCTGTCTGTGGCTCAATTGATAGTGTTTGCCTAATTAAAGGCAGGTAAGCTATGGTAGCTGTGCTTTCAGTGGGTATTGCCTCAAAATATGTCTGCAGGTGTATTTTACAATATGTAATATCTTTGACTAAGCAGGGTATTAATTCCAACAATGTCAAAATTCTATGCCAGGTTATTGAGAACACACAAGTATTTTTGTACTGAGCTGTTTATTTTGCTATCTGGTATATCTTGCTGTGCAGCTCCAGGGTTAGAGAGTTTTTCCTTGCTTCTGCCACCCTTGGCATCCTCACTAGGGGCTTGGACCCAGATTCCATTGCAAATTTCTTATCATTTTCAGAGTTAGATGGTTTTATTACTTTTTTAAACAAATAATTTTAGAATAAATCAGGAAAACATGGCACCATCTGTCCAGAGCATATATTTCCACTTTTTTGTGTCTTTTTGAATAGGTAAAGACCTATACTCCCAAAACTAAATGCCACATTGATGCTGCCCCTTGTCTCCTACTGTATAACCAGGTCGCCCAGCATTGGGCTCTTCTTTTTCCCAGGTAACTGGTCCCAGAATAGATCAGCTACCACAGATATGTTATGCAAGATATGTTGCTCCAAGCTATCAGAGTTTAACTGATGCCACCTGTTTATACTAAGAGTGTTTTTTTGTTATTAATATCCAGTGTTGACCAGAGGAGCATGGGTTTCATTTTCTGAACCTTGGTTCTTCCCAAGGTTTCTTCCTACAGCTTAGGAAGCTTTTCCTTGCCTATGTTCAATTTGGCTTGCTTATTAGGCTTATTACTAGCTTATTATCTTGATTATTAGACACAGATTCTGTAAAGGTACTTTGTGACAACGTCATTTGAAAAAAGCGCCATAGAAATAAAATTGACTTAACTTAACACATAGGCCTTTACGTACAAATGGACAAACCCTTTTATATTTATGATGATGGGATCTTCTCCATAACAGACACCATGTTAAACATAGTAAGATAAACAGGTGTTAATAATGTCTAACAGTTTTGTAAGTCACTCCTTTCTTTGAAAGATTGAAGCAGTAAAAGTGAAATGTATTAAAACAGCAAATAATCTCTAATTTAGCAATAGGTTTAACTGTTAAATGTTATTCAGGGGAAGAATCATTTAGCAAATCAGAGCTGAGAGACAGAGATTTACAGAGATGGAAGGCTAGCTATTTGGTTTTGTTGATTTCTATACAGTTACTTCAAAGCTAGACAGTTTTTGTATAAATAGGTAAAATAACTTAAATACTGAACAATATTTTTGCTCATCTGCTGAAGTAGTTTCAGTCATGTTTGAACTGAATGTGGACCACTGTAAGCAAGCTGGCAATGGTATTTGCAATTGGCTGTCCATTTAGAGAAATCATAGCTGCAATCTAGGCCTCTTTGGGATGTCCATCATAAAAAATATACAAAGAATATTTGTCACAAATCAGAAACCATTGTTTTTTTCCACATTTAGGTCATGGTTAATTATGAAAGGTAAATTAATATGGATTGCTATAATACAAGCCAATCTCAATCAACTTTGGCCACAGATGTTTTCATTGGCTCTTATGCAGCATTTAAACACATTGTGTGAAAGGGTTCCCCACACTCCAAATGAATTTCTATTTCAGGTAATTACTAGGTTTTTCTTGGCTTATATATCTAATTTATACTTAAATTAGCTCTAGCACATTAGCTGCTGTGCATGTCTTGGTGTTTGTATCTGTAGGACGTTAATGAAGTGAAGATATGCAGTATTTGAATGGCATGTTTTCCCTTTTCAAAGTAGTGAAATTAGACCTGCATATTTGGTGAATATTGAATAACCCTGTGTCAACTTTATCTGTGATGTGTGTCACCCTGTCTAGCTAGTAAGGATGATAAATTCTTATCTTGTCAAAGTAAATTAATATTTACTCACAAACTGAACAGTTGTTTCTGAGCCGTTGCCTTTTATTGCATATTTGTACATAGTTAAGGAGTAATATAATTCATTTCATATTCTTTCTTGGTAGAACCCGTTTAAATGGCTGTGGGCTTAATTAGAGTCTGTTTTTGTTATTTGCATAGTCTTTATGTAAGGTGTAAGAAATGCTTAGATTTTAAATAATGTAAATTATCACGTGTTCTTTTTCAGTAGTATCCATTTGAATGGCTGTGGATTTAATTGGCATCTATTTTTGTTATCTGTGTAGTCATTATGCGAGGTTTTGTTTTTTATTTTACAGTAAACTGAATGTCACTTAAATGATCACTAGCTGGCTGAATAGTTTAAGCTACATTAATGAGTTGCTCTGTGTCTATTGCAGGTTCACTGAGTTTCTGGAACCCTTTGAGAGAGTTATCCAGCCTGAAGAGCTGTGGCTCTACAAGAATCCTCTGGTGGAATCCGATCGCATCCCCAAGAGAGTCATGTTCGTAAGTACAGCACTATGGTGCAGCCAGACCTATTAACGAAATTATCTTAGTAAGGAGTAGATTACATCTCCAATAGTTATTCACAATCAGGAGCTTCAGGCCACAGCTTGAAGTCTGTAACAGTGAGCCAGATGATTCTACAAGTATAGAGTTGTATTTTAATTTCTGGGTCCTCCGAACATATTTAGCTGTGATCATGCATGAAAGACATAGACAGATGCCATGCTTTAGAGGTATCCACAGGATGGCATTCATCCTCCTAGTACTGGTGATACTACATATGTAAGGCTCAGGTTCTAGTTGCAGCAAAGCAGTGGAGTTATCATTAAGGTCTGGTAAAAAGTGAAAGCAGAGCTTTTTACCACATTAATAGCTCTATTCTTATATATACAGCTGGTGTTTTAAATTAAATATATAAAAGAAGCATTCACCAAAGGCTCACACTTTGCGAGCAAAAATGGGTCATGACTTGCCATGTGTGAGAGAATTGTCAGATAGTTAAAAAAGAACATTTAAAGACTCAAAACTGCAAAGAATGTAGGTATTTCAACATCAACAGTGGATAACATTGTGAAAAGATTAATGGAATCTGGAGAAATCTCATTCCGTATAGGACGAGGTTAGAAACTACTGTTGAATGTTCATGACCTTTGAGCCCTCAGAAAGCGTTGCATGAGAAACAATCATTTTACTGTGATAAATATACCCACACGGACTCAGGACTACTTGCAAAAACCCACAATGCTTATTACACAAAGAGAAAGCAGGCTTTATGTGCATTCCAAGGGCTCAAAGGTCATGGAAATAGTGGTTTGTAGCCTTGCCCTACAAAGACTGAGAGCTCTCCAGTTTCACTACAGTTTTTTGAATATTATGTACTATACAGGGTGAAAGACCCAAATCTTGTCTTGCATTGACAAATTACTTTTTTAAGTTCATTACAGTTCTCTGGCACAATTCTCACGCATTCTACTCGTCACAAAATCATGACCCCTGACCCATTTTTGTTTAAAAATATATAGCCTTTATATTTTGTCAGCTCCTTTTATCTGCAATCATGATACCTTCACATGTTACCACTTCACTTGCTTATTATGGAATGTTTCAGAACAGTTGATTATTCTATAAGTTTTTCACTTTTATACAGTTATAAAATACAATAATAATACAAAATACATTTAAGTTGGTCAGTCAAAGTTTTAACACTAGTTCACCTAAAGGCATACTTGCCCACCCTTCACCTTGCCCACCCACATGTCCACCCACAAACCTTTTTGTTGGCATTTCACAAAATGTCTTAACAAAATGTCTCAACTTTCTTTGTAGTTCATAGAAATGAGTCTCCATTTTAATTGACACAGCTTTACAAACTCTTTAAATTTAGAAGATAAATTTATTCTAAGATGTTTTGTTGCTGAAAACCACTTTAAATACATACGTACAAACCAAAACATTAGGATGCATTCCTCCCATAATCCCCATTAAACATTTTTGTGATGTCCGCCACACTAGCACTTCAGTCAGGAGACAGGCTAGCTTTCATTGCCCTCACAAATCAATATGCCTTGGGCAATGCAACTTGTCGCCACTTGGTGATTCATCCCTCTTTATATAACTGTCAGCAAGTACTCACCACTGCTGACCAGAAACTTGTTGTTTTTTAAATATTCTGAACTGGTTGCCCTGGTCTTTACCCTTGCCCATTTACATCCAGCACGCTGACTACAAGAACCAACTGTTTACTAACCATCTAATATATCCCAGACCTTTCATATACACAGTATTAACAAGGCAGTCAGCTTTATTTGCTTCATGAGTGGTCATGTTTTGAGTCATCTGTGTTTTCATTTTTTAGATGATTTCTTTGTTTTCAGTAAAGGGTAAATAAAATTAAAAACAAACCAAAAAAATCAACAAGAGGCCTTGAAGTAGTACAGGGATATATGAAGTCTGAACTATAATAGGTGCCAAGCAATCAATATATTGCTTAAAATAAATAAAACATAAAGAAAAAGCAGACAAACTGGTGAGTGTAAGAGGGGTTAGACATGGAGCTTCTCCAGAGCTCCTCTTTAGTCTGTCCCAGACTAGCTTTGCATCCTCTGCTTTGGCGTTCCAGGGCTGTAGAGGGTGGGGCTTATTAGTGGCTGCCATCTGTGGTGGTTCCCACTGTTTCTGGTCTCTCTCCAAAGTTCTGAGCTCTTGTTGGTTGCAGGTATTTTGGGATTAAGCAGTGATCTGTGCTGGCCTTGTGTCAAAGAAAGAACCTAGTATTCTATTAATGATTCCTAAGCATTGTTCTAGCTTAATGGACCTGATGCTCTAGCAATTACTGAAATAGCTTAGGAATGAATGAATTTGGCCCCAATGTAGCATCACCTCAATACATTATTAGTGTTCAGTGAGTGCTTTCCTCATTAGCATTTTCTATCAAACTGTAAGAGCTCTGTTTAAATTACAGAAGAAGGTTATGAGGCCTTCTGTGAGCTCAGTGTCTGTATATGAGTGTACTTAATAGACTCTACCCACATATTCTAACCACAACAGCTGCAAACAATCTCACTCTTCAGGTCTTTCACATCAACACACTCTGAATGACTTAAACGATTATGCATAATTTAAATTTGAAAGAAATTTGATAGAATTTCCCTCCCTAATACCACAATTGAAAAAGCTTTGCACAGGATATTTTAGTAAGGTTGCCAAGATATCAGTTAAAATATGCAGTAATGTTAGTTTGCATGCATGTAGCAGTAGTCCTGTTTTGATTACTTAACAAGCCCCATAATTTGAAGGAGGATAATACTGAGGGGAAAATGGGCATAAGACAACAGGCTTTTGAACCTGTTGCAAATTCCACATCTTCAGAGATCTTTTTCAGCCAGTGGCACTACATAAGGTATATAATAAGCTCATATTCTACATAAGCGATATTAGTTATGCACTACATTGATTTTTCAGCACTCAATCAAAAGCTGGGTGACCTTTTCATGATGTATAAGTTTAAAGTTGCCATCGTATCATTACAAGCCATGCCACCCTAAACATGTCACCCTAACGGCATGAAGCCATGCCACCCTAAATGTGCCACCCAGTGGACAGTGGTGGCCTAGTGGTTAGAACGCTGCCCTCAAGTCCTGGCCCGTGCACCACTGAGCTGCCCTTGAGCAAGGTAACGTCACACTACCCTGCTCCCCGAGCGCTGTTGATAGCTGCCCACTGCACCGTGTGTGCAGGTGTGATGGGATAAATGCAGAGGTCACATTTCGTTGTGGTGCTTGAGTGTGTTCACAATGACACTTGAACACAATGAACCTCAAATTTTTTCACTTTTCAAAACATGCCACACTATCAGCATTAGCCATGTCATTGGATTCCAGTATTGTTACTTTAGGTAAGAACACCCTAATTCCTATCAATCCTATCAAACGATTCCCATTACACTGGCATCATTACATGTATTTAATTATAAGACTCAAATTTTCTGTGTGAATGTATGTATGTATGTATGTATGTATCTATCTATCTATCTATCTATCTATCTATCTATCTATCTATCTATCTATCTATCTATCAACCTATCTATCTACCTATCTATCCATCTGTCTGTCTATCCATCCATCCATTCATCAACAGATCTTTCAGATTTCAATTCTACTTTTAGGGGAATGTCTCCTAAATGCTTATTGACAGCTACTGAAAGCTCAAGTCATAAAGCTTTCTTTCCTTCTCATCCGCTAGTAGATGCTTGACAGCTGATATACCAATAACACATTTTTTTCTATTTTTCATGACAGATGCCTGTGTAGGTTTTGAGGGCACATTAAACCTGCAGAAACTCTGGCTAATCTTTTGCTGATGTAGTTTTCCATTCTCTCTGACATTCAGTCAGAAGTGGTGTAGATGCTCTGGAATGGAATATAGACAGCTTTATTACTAAAGATTAGGGGTATGTTTAAAATGTGTTTAGAGCAAAATATTGGTGAAATGTAATCTTTACTTTTTTGTAAGATTGCACAGTTTGTGCAAAACCCAGAGCCTATTATTAGATAAAGTGTTAGTCTTGATTTGGTTAATGATTGTAATTGAAAGGTTCTGGTCATCACAAATGTAAGTAGAGCTAGAACTCAATTATTGCCTGGATTGAAATCATGAGCACAGGCCTCTGGGCAGAACTGGAATATAATCCTCAAGCTGAACAATAAACACTCACCCATTAGAGGAGCATCCTGTATCCTTCTCATTTGAGAATGTTGTTCATTTTCCCTCCAAAAGATCTTTTTTTTCTCTAAGATGTTCCTCAGATCTAATTTCTTCTTTCTGAAATTTTGTTTTAATTAGAAATGTTCATGGAAACTGAAGTTTCAGCCATTTCTGGTGCCATTATTCCAGTACATTTGAATACTCAAATCACAGACTGGTTTGTTTGATTTTGTAAAGGGAGAGAAACTGTAAAAGCCAACACCTTAATGAAAAACTCAGATGTTATAACAGGACTGTAAAGCATGACAATTGTACTTGTGTTTAAGGTCATGTAAGAATGTTATAGAGTTAAATGTGTTACCACAATTGAACACCAAACATGAGTGCATTGTTAAGGAGATTATTAAGAAAGCAGAGATAGCATGAAAATGCACTAGCTGTTATTAACAACTATATGTATGTATGTAATCATTTGGCTGACGCTTTTATCCAAAGCGACTTCCAAGACGTGGAGCAGTGTAGTGGGACGGTACGTTGCTCAAGGGTACCTCAGTAGTGCCCGGGCCGGGACTTGAACCTGCGACCTGCGATGTCCTAACTACCTGATGTCTAGGACTTAAGTTGAAGTGACAAGAACCTTCAGCTTGGATTTATAAAATAGAATTGTCAACAAGCTTAAGACAAAGCAGAAACAATAAAGCTCAGTGATGGAGGAAGGGTTGATAAGCTAAGTTCTCTTCTGAACATTCGCCAGAGGTCTAAAAGCTCAGAAAAGATGTTAGTCTGTTCCTAATATTGCCTCAACAGATGAACCCATTAGCACGTTAACCATGGAAAAAAGATGAGTACAAGTCTTCCGCTGCACCACTTTAGTATTAGTGTTAGATAATTTCCCTTGTTTTCAGACATTTACCATGGCTATTTTTGAATAAAATGTTAAATGTTTTGAATGTATACAAATGTGAACAGGTTAATGATCATTTGTGCACATGCTTTATAGAGCTTGTGTATTATGATATACACAAAACAAGGAAAAGAGACATTTTTCCCTTTCCTGCAGTTAACCCAAATATCCTTTCATTAGCTCTGATATAATGTCATCTATGCAATTTATGGGCTGAAGTTTATCCTCTAGAGAAGATGCAGGGTTGTTAACTCACAAATAAACTAAATAATATCCAAAGTTGCTGCAGATGCTAAGTTTGACAGTCAAATGTCTACACTTTGTCATTTTAACTTTTTATAAGATCAAGGAGATGCTCTTGGCCGTCATGTCATTTTACAACAGCAGTGGTGGTATTTCCTTAAGGTGCCCACAAAAAAGAATGATGTGCACAGGAAAAGGTCACAAAGCTCAGTGTCTTCAAACAAACATTTGAATATTTCCCAAAGACCTTTTGCTGATGAACCAACGGCCCCTGCAGTGGTCGTAAAATCTAGGTAATAGGAGTAGCTATGAATAATGATTTTGCTGGCTCACATTAAATGAAGCAAGAGTTTTCATATACTCTGAGGCAAAACATTACCATGTTCAGTAGTGCAGTACATCTATGGTCCTGGTGCGTGTGAGTCCGTAGGTGAACCTGACATTCTTTTAGGTGTTCCATATTTTTTGCATTCTCTTTTGCTCCTTGGCTACAATCAGTAAACCTAACAGCTTGTAGGTAGCATAAATGCTTCTGGACTATAAATTATGATGGATTGTTTTCATACACACTTAAAAATTCAGATCAGATCTAATTATTCATTAAAAGAGATTACCTCTAGGCTACACTTGTCAAGTCAAGTCAAGTCAAGTTTATTTGTATAGCGCTTTTTACAACTGACGTTGTCACAAAGCAGCTTTACAGAAACCGGGTCAGAGCCCCCAAAGAGCAAGCCAAGGGCAACAGAGGCAAGGAAAAACTCCCTAGCATTAGGAAGAAACCTTGGGAGGAACCAAGGCTCAGAAGGGGGAACCCATCCTCCTCTGGCACTTCACTTGGTGTTTGAAAAAAGTGTTCATGTAGAAAACTAAATTCTAAAATCAAGTTCACATTGAATAGCTTGACCTTATGATAGCTTAGCTTATGAAGTAAAGCATTGTTAAATAGCTTGGAAAAAACAATTACCTGACATACAGGAGTGTATAAAGTCAGAGACAATGTACTCAATTGAAATGATGGGTTTTGTGTCAAAATTGTACCAGTGTCTTTGTTTATATAAAACATATTAAGTAAAAATCAGTTTTTAGTTAATCTTACAAGGTTACAGTTTACAGCTTTTTGTTCTCTGGGTCGGCCACAGGTGCCTTCTGTGTGGAGTTTACAAGCTCTCCCCATGTTCACGTGGGTTTTCTCTGGGTGCTCCAGTTTCCTCCCACTGTCCAAAGGGTGCAGTAGGTTGATTGAATACTCTAAAAAAGTGCCTGTAGGTGTGAATCTGTGTATGAGTGGTTGTCTGTCTATGTGTTACCCAGTGATGGGTTGGCCTCCTGTCCTGGGTGTAACCCGCCTTAGGCCTGCAGTCAGCTGGGATTGCCTCCAGCTTCCCTGCAACCTGGAAACGGAAGAAGCCATTTAAAAAATTGATAGCCGGATGGATGGATCTACAGCTTGGATTTAATGTTCTTATTAAATTTGCTAAGACTGCAGCTAATCACTAAACTGTGTGTAGCCCCACATGCGAACTGCACATTCATGACATGCAAAAAATAGTTATAAAGTAGAATTGTGAGCTTAAAACAAAGCAGAAAAATAAAAATTCAGTGATGAAGAGGTAGCGGTGTTGATAAATTTTTCCTCATGAAATATCTCCACGTACTTGCACAATCCTTCCACATTTTGCACAGCCCTCCTACAATTGTTTATGGATGAGAAGCAATAGTTTATTACGCTTTGCCGTTACAATTCATAGCCTAAAGTTTAAGAGATGCAAAAATAATCAAGATTATGGTTTTTAAGCTGTTCAGTTATTTTGACACAGCACTCCTTATGTTTAAGTTTTGACAGAAAGTTTTCTTTACTTTTGAATTCTTTTCATTTGTTTTACCATCTGAAATATTTTATTGTCGCTGTTTTTTTATTTAAATTCTCATTATTCATGCTTATCTGTGACATGTTTGTAGAAGCAGTTAAAGGGCCAGCTGCTGTAACGGGTTGAGTTGGCAGCAAGAGAAGGTGGATGATATTTTAAACAAAAATGGAGATTTATTAAAGAAAAACATAAACAAACACTGAACGTAACCTAAAGAAACAAAACACGAAGCATGAAAATGCAGAGCTTGACATGTACACAACGATGTACACAGGAACAACAATGATTGTTACACAGCCCTCCCTCTAGGAACAACGTGCCGGTGTGACAAAATACCACCAAAACCAAGCGCTGACCTAGGAGGTAGGCTACACACTCACCACAAGACAAGGCATGGAACAAGGAACCTAAACAAAACACAAGGACAACAACCTGGACAGAAGGTCAAACATGGGCACAAAGACAGGGAACACCAGGGAAAACAAGAACTGGGGCTGAGGGAACGAGGTCCAAGGCCTAGAAGGCATGAAGGCGGGGCCTGACGATGTCCGGGACATCCAGGGGGAGCCAGACAGTGCCCGTGACATCCAGGTGGAGCCAGGCGGCACCCGCGACATCCAGGGGGAGCAAGGCGTAGACAGTGATGAATATACGGAATATGGTTTAGACAGCGACGTCCCAGCGAAGCTAGGTGCATCTGTGGATGTCGGAGCGGAGCTAGGCTGCGACGGCGATGGCGATGGTGGGGCGGAGCTAGGCAGCGATGGCAACGTCGAGGCGGAGCCAGACAAAGGCAGCAACGCCGAAGCAATCTTTATGGGCTCCTGTGGCGTGGGGGCGGGACCCTGCAGCTCCAGAGTCATTGTAGCTCTGGGAAAGCCCTCTGGCTTCCTCGGCGACCCGGAGGCTGGATATGGTGACTCGTTTTAAACAAAACAAGATTGATTTAAGATAAAATATGAAAACGCGGAGCTTGACATGAACACAACGATGTACACAGGAACAACAGACAATCCACAATACTAAGCCAAACCAAGGAGATTAAATAGGACCAGGAAACAAGAGACAGCTGACTAACAATTACTACACATAGGACACAGCTGGGGGGCGTGGCTACACACTAAACACGAGGACAAGACACATGGCTGAAACAAAAACACAACATAGACACTTGGAGACACAAGGGCATAATTGTTACAAACCACTAGTTTGTCAATGGGTAATATTGTCCAAGTTTTTTCTTGAAGCTTCAAATTGTAATCCTGCAACAAAAGTCTTATACTGTTGTTGATTCGTAAGTGGTAAACGTAGACTGAATATTGTCACATTGTCCTTGTTGGCCATCCTCGTGCCCAGGATTGAACTGAACATATCCACACAAGAGTACCCAGTTCAGAGAAATGCAGAATACCTCCACCTCTTCAGAGTAGACACTCCTCTCCTGTGTTAATCTTCACATTGCACTGTAGTACATAAGCTGGCCCTCACCCTGACTGGGGGAGTTCTAGGAGGTTGTTATAATTGGAAATTACTAAAATTGGGGGAAATATCTGAAAAAACAGGCCATGAAAATAACACTGATTTGATTTGTGACATTTCCACTTTACATGTTGTATCACAGTTTTCAGTTTTTCTAAAGTTTGAGAACCACTGAAAGCTGTCCACTAAGAGCTGTTAAAGTTAAATGCTGTTAAATGTATTGTTTACTTTCTGGCATATATTGAAACTAAGCTACAAAAAGAGGCTGTTTTGAATTTGCTGTTCTCATGATGTAGTGCCCTTGGGGTCTACGAATGAAGGGTGAAGAATTTGAATTCTTCGATGACCATAAGCATCAGAAGCACAGTGAAAACTGTGAATAAAAAGAAAAGCACATACTCACGGTCTGCAGACATAAATAAAATTATGCATTAAAGCTTTACAAAATGGTCATATCAGAGTGGCTTTTAACATATAATTTCACTGACCAAACAACACACTAATTATAAAAATGTGCAATTAGAGCTAATACACAGTCATATTTCCTACATTTGTCACACTCCAAGGGTGCAATTTACCCAATGAAAGGCGTTTATCTTCCACTCATACACTGCAAAGGTAAACCTTTAGTGTCCCTTTGAAAACAAATGCCACAAGTCTCAGTTACACAGACCACAGATAAGACCACAACTTACCAAGGAAAAACTTTACAATGTGAAATTTTGCGAGAGGTGGTTTTTTTAGGGTAGCTGAATTTTAACTGCTCAGCTCCGGATCTGCATGATCACTGTGCATTAGTCTAATCAGCACCCACCTTGGAGGCAACCCATTCAATATAAACTCTCATTTACATATGATATCATTTACACATTTACCTGTTACACCTGCAGCCATTTAGCCCTACCCATTCACTATGAAGTAGTGTTTCATTCTGGACTACTTCTTTAATGAGGCACAACACAGGGCATTGAGGCACAACACAGGATCATTTGAAACAGAGGCCATTTGCATGTATCAGTATTGAGGGCTTAGTCACAAAAACAGCCTATTTAATCCCAACGGATAAACACAACTTGGTCCTTACTACATAAAACCACACAAAGTCTTATATTAGATATTAGAAATATTATATATTAATATATATTATATATTAATATTAGAAAAATGTATGGCCCATTATTAAAAACAGTGTTTCCAAACTTTACAATAGTATTGTATGTCTTTTTCTCATAATTATATAATAGAGAATATAAAAATCTAATTAGATTAAAAGTTTTTTTTTGCATGACCTGTCAGCCAGAAAAGGCCTGTAGTACCTTTTCTTCTCAGTTGGCTACAAATCATTAGTGCTTCTATAAACAAAATGGTTAGTGAAGTCAATGTTGGTAATTTTTTTTTTCTTCTTTTTTTAAACACTGGGGTGTAAGACAGGTCTATCCTCTACAAAACCTTTTGCCCTTTCTCCATTCATCACAGCTTGTAAGGGACAATGCAGGTAGTGAGTGGGAAGTGAAGGTAATTAACACTTTTGGAGCTTGCGAGTAATTACATGAGCATGGAAAAAAAAGCCCAGGTCTCCCATCAAGTTACTGACAGTGAGTGTGAACGGAAAGTCTTTAGGCATTGTGTGGGGGAGTCGAGGGTACTACAAAAGCTCTGACTTTGGCAGCTCATTTCATTCAAGTCAAGTTATAGCCTAGCGGGGACCAAGAGAGGAGTGGAAATGCTCCTAGTGAGCTGGAGTGGAACTTCTGGAATATTTTTTTATGTGATTTGGCCAATTAACTTTCTTTTGTTCCTCTTTTGACATATAAGCAGTGGATATAATTAAAATAATTGGTTTTTGGCAAGTTTTACTTGGGGTTCATCTGGGGCAGCTGTTTTTGGTGAAAACAAATTAAAGGGAAATTTTACTAATTTGCTTATGGTTAAGGATGGCACGGTGGGTGCAATGGTTAGTGCGGTCACTTCACAGGAAGAAGGTCCTGGGTTTGACCCCCAGATCAGACATGGGTACCTTTTTGTGCAGAGTTTGCAAGCTTTCCCGGTGGTTGTGTGGGTTTCCTTTCACTGTCCAAAGGCTTGCAGTTTAGGTTGACTGGATACTCTAAATCATTATAAATCAATAGGTGTTTTTGTCTGATTGGTTGTCATTTTCTGTGTTGACCTGTGATGGGTTAGCCCCCTGTCCTGGGTGTACCCTGACTTATTGTAATCTGGGACCTGCTTCAGCTTCTCCATGACCTGAAATGAATGAGCAATCTGTACAATGAATGGTTATGGTTAAGATGATTATGAATGCATGTCTGATGTGAGACATTTTTTTCATTGTATATAAAAAATTGTATATTACTGTTGTAGACATTGCAAGCTCTGGTTCCCTTCAGCACCACTGTAAAGAAATCAGAGTCAATAAGTTTCTCTACCATGAGTCATTTCACATCAAACCACCTCAGAATGACTTTGTTTACGTCTCAACGACTGACTCGTGATATGTATTTGAAGTATTCCTGGAAGACAGCTCTCAGAAGCATTTATAAAAAATCCCCCTCAGTTTCCCCCAGAGTATTTCTTGATGGATCTAACCAAACATACACTGTCATGAAGTGTTACAAATAGACAGTTACAGTACAATCAAAAATAGCTCAATGCAATGATGGTTTGATATTGCGTGTGTCTTGGTTTTTAAGGACTTTTCTCTTTTTGTCATGCAGGCTATATCATTCCTCACTCCTCTGGCTGTGATATTTGTGGTGAAGATTATACGACGCACGGATAAGACAGAAATCAAGGAAGCATGTTTGGGTAAGTACAAGAGAACCAAGATTAAGAATAGCTTTTTGAGGATTAAATCATTATCATTCCCTTTAGACTCTTTGATTTAACGCAGGAGCAGCCATGCACTGAACAGTGAGCTTAGATCCCTTCATTCTGTTGCTTCATTACTTCCACATTATTAAAGTAATTGAGATGTTGTTTAACCCATTTGAGTCTTTTAATTGCTAAGCTACATTCTAATAAAATAAGTGGAAGTTAATTGCCGATTCATTGCAGTTGATAACACCTCAATGCACGGCTGCAGCCAGTGCGATGCTGAATTGTACGATCTGCTGCTTTGGCAGCCACTGAGTGCTTAAAACTATCAGTTGTACTTTATCACCCTAGCTTATGTATTTATTCATTGAAGTGGCCCCTCTAATCCATGTTACTGTCATTATGAGTTTGATTAAGCAGTTGTCCCTGTGGTCATGATGGCGGTGGACAAATTAGATGGCAGCACTGCCACAAGGCTTCCATTTGTTTAAATTTCCACGCTATTTCTTAACGTCTTGCCGATCGACTTGGGCACAGTGTTAGTTTTCGATTCGCTTTGTTCATCAAGTGGCCCGTAGGAGCCGGCAGCACAACAGGAACCATTAGGGGAGAAAGTTGAACACAAATCCAATTAAACAGAACCAGACAGAGAAAAACCATTGGTCTGTACATCACTTCAGAGATTAAAGTCTTGCACAGTATCAAATTATACAATTACAGAGCAAGGAGAACATTGACACTAGTAAGGCATGCAGAAAGAGAGCTGTGCTTTTTATTTTATTCTATTATTTTTACCAGACTCTCATCCAGTTTGGATAGATTGGCTGCAATTTGATGAAGTGGATCAACTTGGTCTCCCTGGAATGCAGGACAAATTGCGCAGCTACTACTCATCAGAGAATTCAGTATGCTAATTTCCAGGGGTTAAAACAGGCTCAGGTGCTGGACTAGGATTTACATTACATTAATATTATGATGTGATGTCACAGGGCAGACAGATACTGACTGGTGTCTTGATTATTCATTTGGCATTTAAATAAGGTCAGAAATCACAATCCAAACTTTTGCTTAACATTTTAAATGGTGAAGTTTGAAGTACAGAACATTAAATATGAAAGTCTGTTAGATCTATGGGTGAATGATAAACTAAACTAAAATTTGTATCACAATATCATAAATATATATATATACATAATGCATAATACATAATTAATATATATTT
>JBBPDA010000145.1:11620878-11637928 GCA_037974385.1 Arnoldichthys spilopterus
TTTATGTCAAGGTTTTGCATGAGCTCAGGTATAATCTTGGTTGACTAGCAGCTCTTAAACCAAGCCTAGGTTTACTGGTATAAAAAGTTTTCTTTGTAGACTAGAAAGCACCATGTAAGTCACTCTGGGCAAGAGCGTCTGCCAAATGCTATAAATGTAAATGTAAATATATAAAGAAAAATTTGACAAACTTTCTTCTTCCAAAAATCCAACAACTGGTCTCCTCAATTCCCAGACATTTATGGACTGTTGTTAAAAAAAGAAGGGATGCTACACAGTGGCAAACATGGCCATGTCCAACTTTTTGAGGCGTATTACTGCTAACAAAGTCAAAATTACTTAGATTTTTTTGATTGATATGTTTTCTATGTTTTATTATGAATACAATATTGGTTTATAAGATTTGTAAATCATTACATTGTTTTTTATTTACATTTTACACAATGTTCCAACTCTTTAAGAATTGGAGTTGTATTTTTTCAGGTACAACTTATTGGAAGTACACTAAATGAATTCTTTTTAAAAAATATAATTATTCACTGTTCAGTCAATACACTGATTTTCTTTATGCTATGCATTGCCTTTTTGCATTGTAATATGCTTGGGCATATCAGGGTAAACACACAGTAATGTGAGTATAAAGCTGTGGTTTAGGCTGTCAGATTCATTTGTGCTCCAGACTGCTTTCCCATGCCTCACACCGCATCAGTACGCTATAGGGATTTCACACCAACATCAAAGCACTTCTTTGTGCAGTTGCAGGTTGTCAGTTAGAGGCAGCATTTTCATTGATGTGTTCAAGCCACCTCTATATTTCACATCGTCTCCCTTCTTATTTGGTTACATCTTCATACATCAAATAATGAAATCAGTTGCTTTGACTTCTTAGGTTTCAGAATTGATTTCACACAGACCTTAGACGAATTAATCGTCCATGGGGCTGCTTACAAAACACCAAAAAGTGTGATCTGGTATGTAAATGAGCTGCTTTGCAACTGTTGGAAACACAGATGTTGGGTTAACAGAAGACTGACTGCAAACAAGTGCAATTGAGCTGCTGCTATAGACAGTCTGCAAATTAGGCCCAAAATCTTCCTAAATGTGGATTAATTAACTTTTAATAAAAACTATAATATGTTTGTCATTCTCATGAAGGAGATTAAACACCATCTTGTTAACAGGGTTCCCACATTTCCTCGAAATCAACAATTTTCCAGTCATGGAAAGTGGAAAAGGAAAGAAAAAATCAAGTGTCCTGGACATGTCCTTTTGTGTGAGAATCTTTTTAGGTGAGAATGAACTACTATTCATCAGTGCTCCACGACATGGGTAATGCTACCTTCTGAAAGTGCTAAGTAGAATTCAGGATCATGTGGTTCCAGTGGTAGTTTATGGATTTTCAATAGCATGCCCTCTGTTATGTTGTGAGCATGCTGTGAACTTACCCCAATTTAATTTACCTTGTAGCACCTGCAGGTTGGATGTTTTTACAACTGAAGTGTCCACCACTCATTTTTCACTCTTATCCTTCAAATGTAAATGTTAGTCACTGTTGACTGATAACTGTTGTACTTTTTAGTAGGTTTGTAGATTAATGTTGCTTTCTTCCCAACTTGTCCTAAACAGTTGAATAATGTTAAATTAGTTAGTGTGTTTGGTTCAGTTGCTGGTTTGGTTGTTTTGCCTGCAGAGATGAGATGTGTGATTGAATAAGAAGTAGGGGTCATTTAGTATCTGGTTACAGGCAGTTTTTTTTGTTTTGTATTCTGTATTTTTATAAATGAAACCTTACATAAACAGATAAAAAAAGACAGTTGAAAAAATATATAATGCATCTATTAATAAAAACTAACAAGAAACAATCAACGGATATTGACTTTTAAAAATATTAGCTTTTACATTTAACTGGATTTTCTTTCATTTTATGATAGCCCAGTGAGTCCTATTAGCTCTGTATGAAGCACAAAATCCATTTTGTAGCTGTAACACACTTGCAGTTGTAAAACATGATGCCAATGATACCAGCTGGTACCAATGATACCTATGATAGTTATAGATTTATTCTTTTTTATTTTTGGTAACTTAATAATTTTATGTTTTATTCTTACCTTCATATGTTATTTTGTTTAAATGTTTGTTTAATTGTTGTTGATTTTATTGTGCAGCACTTTGGTTGACACTTTTAAATATGCTATATAAATAAATATGCCTCGACTAAACATACTATAACTGTTTGCTGATAAGTTATTAGATTTAATTATTATTGTGAATCCAACATTAATATTACAACTGATCACTTGATGGATAATATTTTCTCAATCTATTTTTATTTGTGATGCTTTCTTACTAAAACACATTACTGTAATTGCTTGTAAAATGATTAACATTTCAAGAGTTTAAAATATTTCTGTGCATGCCTGCATCAGTGGGCAGCGCCATAAGCAGAGGCAGTTTAGTAAGTCACCATGCTCTCTTCATGAACTCTGCTACACCGTCTCAGGTTTCCAGGGCAACAGGTTGTGGGAGAAGAGAAGCACAGACTCTGGGAAATCTGTCCATCGACTTTGCCTCTCCTGGGAGAAAGGCAGATCAGTGTGAGGAAATGTGACTGTTGTGAAGTGAGGAATTACTGAGATCACAAGCTGTGTGTAATTGCTCTGTTTGCTGCTTCAGTGGGGAGATGACTCTGTTTGGAGACCTTGAGTCTGGGTAGAGTATCATGACCACCTGTAACACTGTCACAGGCCTTATTTCTTTAATCTCAAGCCAAAATATGTAGCTGTCTCTGCCTTTTAATTATTATTTCTCTCATTAAACTAATATCTTGACTAAGAGACCACATGAACATTCAATCTTCTTCTGTTCTGATTGCATCCACACAATCACAGTGCCTCCAAGAAGGCAGCATGATGCTTCTTTTACAGAGTAATCGACACACTGCAGCTCTGACCCCACATACTGATATAAATCGATCAGCCTTAACAATAAAACCACATTGCATTGGAAAAAAGTGGCTAAGCTTCTTACACTAGCCCATTCTCAGTCCTTCCAACATATCAACTTTGAGAAATGACTGTTTACCTGCTGCCTAATATTTGCCACAGGTCCCATGACAGGTACCATTATAACAAATTAACCAATATTATTCACTTTACCTGTCAGTGCTTTTAATGTTGTGGTTGTTGTGTATATTTTACAATCATAACATGGTTATGCACATGTTCTAGCTGTTTAGAGGGCAGCATTTAATAGGTAAAAGTGGACAAAACCAAAGTCTCTGGATGTATTGTATTGCCAGGTGAGATGCTGATAGGTCTGTTTAGTTCCCAATGTTGTAACCAGTCACATTGCTCCAGCTGGAGAAAACATTCTAACATGTATTTTTTTCCAATATGGAACTATATAGAAACTTTAGATTCAATGGCATTCAAAACAACAGAACTCAGCTTCAAAGCCTGTTTCTTTGTATTTTTGAATCTAGCGCTCAGTCTGTGAACTGGAAGTTGAAACCCTTTGGGTTTACAGCACATTAAAAGCAGGGTCACCACTTTAAATATGCAGCCATCTAGAACAGCTCTATCCCTCAGTTAGCTGTTTGAATCCTTACCTCCTTCTCTTTCACAAATTTCTCTCTCTCTCTCTCTCTCTCTCTCTCTCTCTCTCTCTCTCTCTCTCTCTCTCTCTCTCCCTCTCTTATGTTTCTCGCTCCTTGTCTTTCTCTCTTTGCACAGTTGCGTTCTCTGGCCTGGGCTTCACCTCCTTCTACTTGGCAGGCAAGCTACAGTGCTTCACGGACAGTGGGCGCGGACGCAGCTGGCGCCTCTGTGCCATGATCCTGCCGCTATACAGCGCCATGATGATCGCCCTGTCCCGCACCTGCGACTACAAGCACCACTGGCAAGGTCAGAGAACTCCCCAGGCTGCTGCGTGAAACAGGCTGCTCCAGTCTGTGCAAGAGCACAGGCTGCTGGCATTCAGGCTTAATGCAGATTTACCATAGGCTGCATTGGAATTTACATGTTTATATGTTTGACCTACCATCTCAATGAAATAAATTACAGCAGCCATGACCACATATGCTGTACCTCCCCTCCGGCACATGAAAGACTTTGCTTATGTATGATCATTAAGTGAACAAATCATTAGTTCGTCTCTATTTTTTAAATAAAGGACAGATGTCTAAATGAAAGATCATGTATTTGCTGATCTGTTTGTTCATTTTCACAGCTGTGGTTTCCTGCACATTTACAACTTATTTGTTTACTGGATAAACAGCGTGTACATAACTTTTAATTGTGACCTGAGCTCTATGCATTATCCATCATGTACATGTGAGGACAAAATGTATTATGACTAAATATGCAGAAAACTTACATATGAAGTTATAACTCTGTTAACAGACATGTGTAAATGGGTTATGCACCTTTTTAGAGGAGCTAAAGTAAAGCTGAAGCTGTTCATAATTACTCATTACACTGTAAGCTGAAGTGAAAGTGGCTATTTGTCATTGTAAACACACTCAAGCACCACAAAAAAATGTGACTTCTGCATTTAACCCATAACATGTGCGCACATGGAGCAGTGGGCAAGTGTGTAGCGGGACGGTACCTTGCTCAAGGGTACCTCAGGTATCTTCAGGTCTCAAAGGCAATGTCCTAACTACTAGGCCACCACTGCCCTGAATATTGCCCTGAGGAATCCAGATCACACTGTTATGTGAAAATAAATGTGAAAAGTGTCCATACTGCGACTTTTCCAACATGGAACCTAGTGCTATACTTTCTGCAATATTTTGGCAGTCGTCACTTTTCTTTTTTGACTTTTAAAATTTTTGATAAACTCACAAAATCATCTGGGCATATGTCGCCAACGGAGATCAGAAACTATAGCTTCACATTGCTCAGGCCTCAATCACATTACAGGCAGTTTTACATTACAGGCAATTTATTTTATTAACTAATTATTACAGTTTAAGCTGGAGTACAGACTGCACTTACGAGGAGCTGATAAAATGCACAGTATACACACCCAGATGCCACTTTATAAGGCATACATATATTGTACGTATCTACACTTATTGTCTAGTTTATCAGCCCCATTTACCATATAGCTGGACTTACAATTACTGTTTCTCTGCATCAGCTCTTAGCCCTTTTTACCCTGGTCAGGACCCCGATAGGACCTCCAGTATACAAGTTTTACTTAGGTGACAGATCAGTCTGAGCACAACAATGACACAGACGTGTGTGTGTGTTTAGCACTAAATAAATCACACTCAGCATTGCTGTTGATTGTTTTAAACATAAAAATGTCACACTTTGTTATTCATTTGTCATTTATTAGTTAATGAGTGTATTGTAAATGTGCAGGTAAACATAGCTGTAAATATGAATTAACACATTAACAACAACATGATTTGTTTTCTATAAACATTTGTATGTTTTTAAATTCTACCTAATTATCTGATAGTAAATTAATACTGTTTGATATTAATTATGACTTGCTTTATGCTACAGTTAACCTTTATTAACCCCAACTTTTGCTTTAGCACCTAAGCACAAAACATAACTTCTGTAAGATAACATTTGAGCTGCAGCTCTTTTGGTCAGATACTGAAGAATTGTGTGGTTGCAAACATTAAATATTTAACCTGTGTTTGCTCCTAAGTAAGTCACTAATGATGACTGAAAAGTTCAAGAAGATGCAGTAAGCTAGAAATAATTGAAATATAATTCAGTAAACGAGACAGACTGTGAAATGCTTTTAAGACTTTATCAGTAGAGCCGTGGTTTTGTGCCAGTGTTTTTCACAGATACGTAGGATTCTAATCCAGGATCAGTCTTCCTTATGATCATTTTATTAACATTAGCTTTGCTATTTTAATATGGCTTACAGTAGGTCATACTGTATTTTGAACCACATTCACATTTCTGCACCACCTTGATAAAGAATATGATGCAGTTTGGGCCAGTTGGGAGACAGTTTGGTGAAGTATTTTTCCAAAAGGAATTTGGGTATTTAACACAAAAATAAAGATGCATGATGATATCGAAATCATATCAAATAAAATGTTTTTGGCTGATCATGTTGGCGTGGCATAAGGGATAAACTGCATAAATTAGATTTTTGATTTTTGTTTCTGTGATGTCAAGAAGGCCAGCATATTTGCATATATCATACCATGTTAGCCTATAGCAGATTAGCAAGACAGCTTTTTGAATGAGGCATAATACAGGGCAGCCAACTGGAACCAGTCTTAAGGCTACAGTAACCAACCCTGGAGTGTCGGAGGAGAATGGGGTGCATTAACACCACTGGTACTCACAGTCAGTGATACCTTAGCCTTCTGAAGGTATAAAAGTAGGTGAACAAGGGAGGACAGACTTCTAAAAAGCTACTTTAGAGACAAAAACAACAAGAAGAAAAGCATCTGTGATAGATGTTGCTGAATGACTCCCACACAATCACTCCAAGCAACTTGTTATGGCCTCCTAAATGTTTTCGAGCAGGAAACTCCCACAGCCTGTGATATCATGACTTCAGGTGTTGCCCCCATGGGCCTCCTTTAATGAACGTGTTTTGCAGCTTCTATGGTTTTGATCTCCTTGTAGTCATCAGTCTTGTCTGCCAGGCTGGAACACCCATTACGCCAATGCGCTGTCATCATCCATCAAAGACGGATGGAGAGGAGTAAACATGTCACATACTGCTGATGAAGAGTGTGAAGTCATGAGAAAGGGCTGAGATGAAATAAGAGTTTAAGATGCAGTCAGCTTGCGCAACAGCAGAGAAAGAACGCCTACATTGCTTTAGCACATACACACACACTACACGCACACACACACACACACACCGTTAAACCCATTGATCATCAGACCACATCTGCTATCTTCACTTGCTTAGAGACATTTCTGTTTAAGATTTTTTCTCACCCACATTGAAACATGCCAACCAGGCATTCACACACATACAGAATATGAGCTCTATGTGTAGTGAGGGGGAGAGAGAGAAAGTGAAAATGCTAGACTGCATGATGATGAATGACACTGAAAATCACAGTTTTCTTGCATATTTAGCAAACACTGCTTATTATGCTCATGGAAAAAGCTGCATCCTATATTTTGTCACTTAGCAACTTCATACATTTATAAAAATATGTTTAGGTATTTATTTCTTTGCTGCCTTTGCTGCACAGCATGCAAGTAATGGTTTTAGACATACGATAAACAGCATATTTTTATACAGTAGTGTTGGTTCTCGTCAGGGGTGGAGGGATTGAACTTTGTTACTACACTTAAGGCTAGACACTACAGGCAGAAATGACCATATTTTTAGATAAACTCAATTCAATTCAATTCAGTTTCATTTATATAGAGCCTTTTACAACGGACGTTGCTGCTTTGCAAAATCTGGGTCCAAGACCCTAATGAGCAAGCCAAGATGACGGAGGCAAGGAAAAACTTCCTGAGCTAGAGGAAGAAACCTTGGGAGGAACCAAGACTCAGTAGGGTAACCCTCTCAGTTAATGAAGGCTGCGTTAGTTCAGTCCATAAGTGTCATGGCTATGGTGCAACTGGAAATGACCCCACTGGACAATAGCTCAGAACTGAAGGGGGTGGAGGAGGCTCCTATAGTCCTAATGTAGTAGAGGATCTAATTGACAACACAGGCTGGCTGGGAGCCTAGGTAATGGTAGGGAGTGTAGCATTTACTGTGTGCGGAAACTGCACTGTAGTATTTCTTAATGTACTTCCATTTGTAACTGTATGTATGAAGTCTATTTTCATTGTCCTGCTGACATAAAGTCACACATGATGCAAAGTATCTGAGCTCTCACTGGCTGATGGCATTCAGTTCTGACACTCATTCTTTTTTTACCCTCACAGTGTTAATCTACATTTAAATTTTACTTTTTATTTTCTACAATATCTACATTTATGACAGTCAGTCTCATGTCTTTGTTCTAAAGAATTCTCTAAAATGTAAACTGGATTTAAACTTATATACAAAACAGCAGAGAAATGTATTACAATATGAGTGAAGTGTTTTCTTGATTAAGCAATAAGACCATTATTTTGGAAAATAAGTGCTTTGCACATGTATTATTGGAACTGAATATTTATACTTTTACTCAGTTATATTGCCAAGAGAAAAAACAACACTTTATTTTGTTTACTTTTTGCTTCCTTTATTTTCATTTATATATTTGCTCTTAAATGATTTGTTACACATCTTCAATTTTAATGTCACAATGAAATTAAACTGCTCATAAATCATCTCTGAGAAAGGATTGCCACCTGTTAGTCCCACAGCACACAGCAGAGACTAACAGGTGAAACAGAGCTTCTTTAGTACAATTAGAACATGGCAGATACACTAGTGTGTCCTGAACATGATCAGTATGTTTTCAGATCTTTACAGTGTTCATTGTCACAATGAAGCTTTAAAGAAATCCACATTCAAACTGCTAGTCAGCAAACTGAGGGCTACAGACGCAAGGAAAACCACCCTGAGAACAAGATTTTATTATCAGACATGAGTATTTAGACAAATCAGTGAAAACCAATAAATAATGATAGAAGAGTATTCAAATTTAAATGGGAACATAATCCATGATTGTCATATTTGCGTAGAGTTAAGCAGATGCGCCCCATCTAGGTATAAATAGTTCAAGTTAGTTTGAGTCCATATAAAAATCAGTCACATTTGGATGAGGAGTGAGGAATGCAGTTAAGGCTTTTTGGCACGGCAGCGGGGTGAATGGCACATAAAGATGAATCTCAGTTTTACTAGTTCTAACACAGCTTTTTTAATTTGAGCTGAAATAAGCTTGTTTAATTTGAAATTTGCTCCAGTAATTCTTTTGATAATGATTTACAATTTACATTTGATTGTTAGATTCCAACTTTGATTCTTCACTAATTTTCAATGTCAAACCATGACAAAATGGCAAAAAATGTATGGAAGAAGTGGACATTTCACTTTTTACTACATTTTAGTTTCCTTTATAGGATGTTGGTTTTCTGGAAATTTCTCAAACACGCAACAGGAAGCTTGATTGAGTTGCCAATCTATTTACTGCACCTCCTCCTGCTGTTATCTAACAGACTACCGCTCATTTAGCATTACACTGGAGGGCTGTTTCTGTCCACAGCTGAAGTTCCAGGCTGGTAAAGGATGTTTGGAGCAGGTGCTCCAAGCAGGAGATTTTTAACCATTAATCAAGTCTGACACTGACAGAAGATGTCGTGTAGGTTCTCCATCAAGGTCGTTCCAGGATCTTTTTTCAGGGCTAGGGGAAAGAAGTAACATGTCCTTATAAGCTCCAGGTAGACTGGAGTTTTCTTGGGACACTAAAGGAACAGAGGGACAGGAACATTATCCATAGCAGATATAGCGAGTTATATATATATATATATAGTTATTACTCTGTTTAAACCTGACTTCTGTTTCCACAAAAGCTCATTGCAATGAAGAGTAGAAGGAACAGTGAATGTGATAAAGTGCTAGCCATCATTATCTTTCAGTTTACCTCACGCTGATTTTTGTGTACTTCATGCACATTAGTTATTAAGTGATGCTACTTTTGTGGGCAGAATTTCCTACCATTCATAATATTGTTCACACTGTAACTCAAGATCAACAAAAATAACTGAACAAATAAGGTGTTAATCTGCATATATACAGATTTATGCATACGTTGGGGTGCCAATGGCCAAACAAGGTTTGGTTGATTGTCAAATAAGTAAGTAATAAGTAACAGAAAAAAAACCTAAATATATCCTGTGTAAGTGTTACAGCACATTTTATATTTTATTCCCTTATTTTAAACGTTATAAAATAAACATATATTGCACTAACATTTGCCGGGAAAAATGCCATAATTATGTTTGCTGCTGTAGTGGATGTGTATTATTAGTATAAATAGTATGTTTTAGCTTTTGCATACAGTTGTATGAGTAATACATATATTTATTATATTTCTTAAGCCACAGAAAAATTGTAAGCAAACAAATTTTAAAGTGGTACACTGCCTGCAAGCCTGTCTTTTGCATGCATTTCATTGCACTGATACCATAAATACTTGTTTTCATTAATTACGCTATAAAAGAACAAAAAATAAACAGAATATAAAAAACAATGTGCTTCACTTAGTTCAACTTAAGCTGTACTTAAACATTCAAAGCCTGGATGAACCATATCATTTGTACTGTGAAAGTTTGATACAAATGCATGTACCATTACAGCCCTACACACTAGGCTGTCCTTTATATTGATTGAAAATTTCAGTATGAATGGATCAGTAAATGTGATTGAAAATAACTTGAAATTATTTTTTATCTTACTGTACATAAAACTTAAGAGCATTTTTGTTCTACTACAATGAAAACCTAAATGTTTAGTTTCTGCACAAAAGCAAAACATGATTACCTTGTGAAAAGATTTCAGGGAATTCTTGGGATAGCTTGTTTTAACAATAACTTTTTACAACAACAAAGTATATTTTAAGAAAACAGTATGTTATTGTAAATTATATTGTAATTTGCTGTAAAATGCAGCATTTTTAACAGTATGTGTAGTGTTTTGGAATAAGTTGTGATTGGAAAATATATGGAAAGTAACCCTTCTGAACACTGTTCCCTCAGATGCCTTTGTTGGGGGAGTGATTGGCCTGCTCTTCGCTTATATCTGCTACCGGCAGCACTACCCGCCTTTCCTCCACACAGACTGCCATTTGCCTTATGCCAGCCTGACACTGAGCACCGGCCAACATGCGGCAATCACTCTGGAGCAACCTCAGCCCACAGACAACGCCACCAGCTTGCCTCTGGAGGGCATGACCGAAGGGCCTGTATGACTAGTAGAGACACCCCCTGCCCCACAGCCCCTACTCCAGCAACGCCAACTTGGTATAGCCCACACAGACTGACAAACTCTTCAACATTCCAGTGGGTTGTACCACCATTTTGCTTTTGCCAGTTTTCTCTGTTCTCTTTTTGCATCTCTGTGTATGTTTGGTCTGTCTGTAGCCTGTGTTGGACTATATTTATACGCTGAGTGTACTCATTGAGGAATGTGGGCCATTGCAGTATGAAAGAAAGAGGACAGTGGAAGAGAGAGTAGTAGAAAGGACTGACATTGCAAAGTTGCCTTCACATGGACCTCTTGGTTAAAAATTAAAAAAAAAAAATCTTTTCATACATTTCAATGAGAGAAATGTCTTGTATGTATCCATTGTCTGTTGAAAAAGTAACCATACCTCAGTCAATTGGAAATGCTTGAGAGGAAGCTTCAGTCAGTCTGTCAAGAAACTAATTGCTGCTTTTAGCTTAAAGGTGCCATAGAGTGGAAAACTGTTTACCTAAGTATAGTTTGGTACATAGACCTGATATGCAGTGAACCTCAAACTGTAATGCTGTGTCCTTTAAGTGAAAATGCAGCAAATGCAAAACACCTATCTGAAAGGGGCATATGGGAAGAAAACCGTCAATCTCCAGCCCACAAGCATGTCTTTCAACAAACCAGCAACACACATTAATGTATTTTTTGATACCAAAATAGTCATAGTAAAAGCTGGAAAAACTAATAGCACAAAACACAGGAGAGTACTTTTCTTTTCTTTCATTGGTCAATCAGCCTCATTAATAACGTCAGTGTAGCAGGCCTTTTAGGTTGCCCAAAACATATGCTTATAAATCCCTTCGGTCTCAGTTGGACTTTGACAGTTGGGAAGGTGCTGTTTAAATTGCTCTGTCCTGGTTTTTTTATACCCACACTTATCTGCTTGAGACACTGGACAGGAAAGTGCACTTTCTTAAATTCCTCTTTGTGAAGTCACAGTCTGTTAATGGCAGCAGGCTTGAATACACTGACCTGTTGCACTCGGACTTCAGGAGAGAACTGATACTGATGATCAGTTCCTCTTTCTTTACTGTCCTTACTGCTTTCTTTTTGATTAATTGACCAGTCTACAAACAAATGCTGTTCTGTAGGAACTGTTGGATGGATGGACAAGCTTTAAAGATCACTAACAAAATGCCATTCAACTTCATGAATAATAAGAATGCACAACTCTGTTGTTGCCTAAATTTGCGTTTGAATATTTATTTTGTATGTGTGTGTGAAAAGTTAAGATCAATCTCAATAAGTGTTTGTTGTTTTGCTAAAGTTAGCATGCTGGATAATTTGTTGTTGCTTCCAACTGGCCTAGATTTGATTAGCTACAATGACATAATCCTGATAGTAGCACTTTACACTGTGTAGGTGTTAGGGATACAAAGTAACATTTTACAGCAATGCAATGAACTTTTCCTGTGACAAAGTAGTATAGCACAGTGTAAGTGCACCATATTTCATATTTATTACTACTTGCTGTTGAATTACTAAAAAAGCATGGTAAATTGTGCATTGCTTTGTAATTTAATTAAGATTTTGGCCTAGATGCTTATACTGAGTATTATTTAGCTTTTTTTTAGTATAAGCCAAGTTCAGACATTTTACCAAGCATAACTGGCCATATTCACTTTGGAGGAGAGGCTATGTAGTTCACTGTAGCTATTTCTTCTGAATTACAGCTGTGAAGGGATAGTTAGTTACCATCCCTGTACTTTGTAATTGTCAATTAATTTCAAGTGTTTCCAGTCTTATCTGCAAATAGCTGGAATGGCTGCTGGTTTTCATTACAACAAAGCATTAGTTCACCTGATCTACAGGTTTAATCAGTTGGATTCAGTCAGGCAGTCAATCAGGTGGACTTTTTTATCTTGTTAGGAAGAAAACCTGCATCCACAGCAGCCCTTAGCAGATAAGGTTGCACATACTTGCTTAATTTGGATAGTATAATTCAGATGCTGGGCCTTGACCTTACATTTCTCTGACACTAAACCTTAGCCCAATTCTAACCCTAAGCCTGATCTTAAACCTCACCCTCAGTCCTAACACTATTAGGAATCACCAGTTTCTACAGGTAGTTTGTTAAGAATGTGAGCATGTACAGATCATCTATATAGGGCTGTTGAGTTTTCTCCAGTAACAGTGAAACCTAGAAATGCTGTTTTCACTTAAAAAAGGAAATAGCTGGATTGCATTGAAATTAGTTGATGGTAAAAAAGATGTTGTGCAACGTACTACTAAAGGTTCTATAGGTTCTATGAAGGCAGTTAGTAAGACAGTCCAGTTACTAACCTCACTAATACCAGTTTTTACCAATGCTAAAAAAAACTCATTACATATTTACATAAATAACTACCTTAATCTGTGTGACTCGAAACTACAACATACGTTCATTAAGTTGAATGAGGTTTTCACTAACAATCTGTAAAGCTTCTCCAATGTGCAATGATAGCTCCCAGACTTTGGAGGGCTGACCATGATCAGTGATCAGTAATATCTTTTCACCTCCTCTCTGTATTTTCCATATAAATTTTTCAAAGCTCTTTATACGTACACCTTGCTTATCAGTTTATACTTCTATATTTCTGTCTTTTTTCTCAATTTGTATCAATCCCCTCTCTCTCTCACCCCTGTAATCAGCCATCTCATTTCCTCCACCTCTGCTCTCTCGTTCCTGCTCTCTTTCACTCCTTCTGGCTGCTGGTTTCTCCCCCATTTGGCATTTTTCACGCCTGGGCTGCTCAGAAATTTCGATGCAGATAAATGGTAAATGAGGGGTGATCAGTGACGTGCAGGTAATGTGTGAGCTAGAGCAAGGTGGAGCGAGGCAGAAAACCCCAACCTGAACCTGAATTAATTTTCATTATGAAAGTAGTGGGTGCCATTCTCTTTGAACACATTAAAGCAGAATTGAAAAGGAAGCATCCACCAGAGACAATAGGCTTTTACTTTCAAGTGTGTTGCTTGGACTGTTTATGATTGTGTCCTGCTGCAATCATGCCTCTAATGCGATCATTCATTAACATGCCAGAAGCACTTATGTCTTAATAGGGTTGCCTGCATTGATTGGACACAAAGGGAGGCTAAATTAATATGATTTAGGCTGTGATTAAGTAGTGAAGTAAAAAGTGGAACCTGGTGTCTGACGAGTAAATACTGAAAGTCTCTGCATGTAGGACTACATTTCTTAAAGGAAAACATGCCCTAATTGCATGTCTTTACATTTGTTTAATTAAGAATTTAAGAAAACATGAAATGGACAGGCATTCTTAGACCACTTACTACACCTCATGTACATTTTGAATGCTTATAAACATATTTGATATATTTATACCATGACATATTCTCAGTCTTGCTTAACATGCAATAATTCATATCTTAGTGTAGTGAAAGGTAATTAATTATACATCTGATGAAGAAAAAAAGGTTTTAATGTAAGACCACCCTATGAGAACAAGGCCAGCTTTGTCTAGGATAATTTCCAACCCTCTGAATTAAAATGTGTTCTAGATCTAAGAGGTGGTAAAAGCACACCTTTTCAGGTTTTTCTAACATGCCAATGTAATTCTGTTACTTTGGCTGCTGCATTAAGGCTTGCTTGCAGAACTGAAGAAGATCTAATGGTTTAACTAAACCTCATGATCATAGAGCCCTTCACTGTACTGCCTTCCAGCAACCTTCCAGCACAGAAATAGAGGACTTTGGAAATATTCATATGAGACATGACCTACAGTCTTTGACAACAGCTTCCATCCTCTGGGGTTATCATAGATTCGGCATCATGCATCTGCTCCATTCATTTCTCCTTTTTAAATAACAATATGCAGACAACACTGGACTATGCACCATAAGTCCCATAACATCTGGCACTGTTCTTTAATAGCTTTTTCTATAGACGGAATCTAATGCTAATTTTGATGGGATGTGTGCAATTTACAATTATGGCATGTTATATGATTGATGGGTGATCACCACTAAATATATATGTGAGAGAGATACCTGTGGTCTGAGTGCTTTGACAGTACGGTGGTATATGGGAGACAAATAGCATAAATAAGATGGTGAGATTCACAAACTGTACGTTATTTATGGCTAAGTGCAAGTTAGATGGATCTGCATATGAAAAGCATTTAAAAAATTAGCTTCACCAAAAATCCCAACATGACTAACACTTAGCTATTACTTACAATGATTATATTAGCGTAATGCTAATCGGTGGCAACAACGAGTGATTTTGGCTGAGCTATTCAACTGACAGCTAAATCCCTCATTGTGTCTGTAGCACAACTAAAAAAAAGCTTTGTGGGTACTAAAGCCTGGCTCCATCTGTAGCAAGTTGAATCCTCATGCTTGTTTGGAGATGACCTCTGATTACATCATCAAAAGTCTTGCTACCGTGTTGCTTAGCCAGGCCATATGTTGACTGTGGTGGTTAGTGCCTCTCCCTGAGGCTTTCACAGTGTCCCCTCTCATTAAGTCCTTACTGCTGGTTTAAAAATACCTTCCTATAAGTCTGTTGTCCTGACGTTTTATTGCATACTTTGCCATTTATTAATTTTGGGAGTCCAGTTTATGTCAAAGTTCTTTGGGAATATAACCTTGTTATTGAAAAGTTGTCAGTGGGTATGTTATTGTTACTGAGGTACTAAAGGGGTAAAGAGGAAAACTCGATCAAATTGTTGCTTTAAAAAAGCATTTACAGAATGGAAGACACCTTGCTTGCCTTACCCTGAACATTAAAAATTGCATTTTGGGTAGAAAAAATAAACTCACTCTGCTCAGACTAAAGAAGCTACAATAGCAACCCAATCAGCTGTTACCAGAGAAATCTTGATCTAATGGTTGTCAGCTGGGTCATCGCTTGGGTTGCAGTTAAACACAATTCTTTTTTTTTTACTGGTAAGTGAAATTAGCTAAGAGATATTTGAGTGTGGCGCCCTTTTAGTGCAGATGAATTTGTCTCTATTGCTGTGCTATTATCACAATTGACATACCTTCTGTATTATGGCATTCAAGCTTTTCGTCTTCTCTTTCCAAATGTTAATCTGCTTCTTCTGTTTTTCTACTTTTCCATTTCCTTTTGTCAATTCTCTGTGGGCAGTTCGACCCACTGCTTTGTTACCATAATGTGATGCCTTTGTGTTGTACAGAAGTCTTATTTTGTACTTGTGGTTTTCTATGACCTGAACACACTTACTGTTGGACGTTGAATGCATTAACCATTTTTCTTCATTTGTCACATGTCCACTTTTGATTTTCAATGACAAAAATGTTTCCTAGTCGTCTAATAAGGTAGGAAGAGAATTCTAGCACTCTAGCGTCACATGGCATGCCAATTCTAGTTGTGAAAAGAGACCATTTTATATGGAGACGCATGTCCTGGCCTTGAAAGCACTTTGAGTTGTGTTTCTGTTGATTATATTGTGTATGTACAAAATAACCGAACAATGAGATGTATGAGAATCAAAACAGTTTGTGAATATGGGGGGTGGTGCTGGGGGTTTTGTTGGGGGAGGGATATGGGGGGGCTAAAATCCTTACTCATGGCTAAATGGATGTTTAGTCGATCTGTCTCTAGTGGAAAAGAATGTTTGCACTGATATTCTCTTGAAGCTGCTAATGCACACAGATGTGTTCAATTAAACCATGAAATGTTAAGGCTGGGTTCACAATTCGATGTCCTATGACATAAATGGCATAGCTATCATAGTGCTTGTTATTTCAAAATAACAAGTTCTATTTACACCGTTCTATTCGATTGCGTGCATAAATTACTCAAAGACTTTAAGTTGGAGTGGGTGTTCTGTATGATGCCCATGCTGCCTGGCACCGCTTCAGCAGGCCAAGTCAGTCCTGCAGAGCCCAGTTTGCTACTGTTTGTTCTCAGTGAAGGTATGTGTTGTGTTGTAATGCATCAACCTGCACTTATGTAAAGAAAGTTTTAAATAAATGATTAAAAGGTGACATGCAAAATATTGTTCATTCATATTTGTCTTGCCTTATTTTCCTTTCTTTTATGCTGACACATATATTTTTATTTTGTGATCAGCATCATTGCAATTTTTTCTCTACAGTGGATTCAGAAAGTATTCAGACCCCCTTCAATTTTTCACTCTTTGTCATATTGCAGCCATTTGCTAAAATCATTTAAATTATT
>JBBPDA010000145.1:11641731-11656649 GCA_037974385.1 Arnoldichthys spilopterus
TTCTTGTCCAACACATTTCATTGTACTGTTGACCCAACGTTAACATACATATGATCAATAAACCGAACTTGAACTTGCATTATGACTTGTAGCATGGTCAGTAATGGTGCCAGTTGTGTATTTTTCTTTCTTTTCCTCTTTTTTTTACAGTGTGCTAAAATCACAGCCTTTAGTGGACTGTTGCTTTATACTGTTATGACCTAGACCTTGATCATATTACTTAACCTGTCCTTGATAAACCACATTATCACACAGCACTTAACTCAGCAGTTAACAGGTCCTGTCTGCCTGTGATATAAACCATCCGCTCAGGCACTTAATCACTGCCTTTTTCACAGCTCCAAGTGGGAGATGGGGCAAGCGATCAATCTTTCATCAGACAGCAGGAAACTGGGGGGCTTACTGTGCAGTCCTCACTTTCCTGTTTGGCTTTTAAGTGCTGAGGAGGGAAGAGTAAGATTTCAAAGCTTAGACGAGGCTTTATATAACGTCTTCTCTGTCCTACCAAGACAGGTTTACGGCCAAACACTGAATGCCAGGGCCTTGCACTTCAAGGGCCAGGTTTACAGTTATTTGTTCCAACTGTGCACTACATCATTCGATTGGACTAATTAGCTTCTAACTTCATCCAGGGAAGCAGAGTAATGAGTCATGTCAGATGAAGCATCGGCTGCCTGCAGCTGATTGGCTACTTCAGGCACTCTGCCAGCTGCTCCCAGTGCAGGTGCTGTTCACATTCCACCCGAAGAACAAGTGACAGATACACCTACAGTACTCTGGAGTAGATGCACCAGTTTTGGTCCCCTAAAGAACTGTTTAGTGGATGGTTCTTTAAATAATGTTTTGTATGAATGTGAAGAACCTTCTTAGAAATGCAAATTATTCTATATCAGTTGCAATTTTCTCTTAGAACTGAACATCCAGACCAAGCTCCAATTAGGAAACCTTATTTTTAGGACGAATTGCAGCAATTTTAATTTTCTAAAGAATTCAAGTAGGGGGTTTGCCACCACCAATAACCTCAATGGTGCAATTAAGCCATGGCCTGACAGCAGTAGCCACAAGTTTTGTGTGAATAGTGGGCTGGTGTATGCTGACATGAATTTAACCTTGAGCTAAACCGACAGCCTAAGACAGCAGACATGAATCTTATACTGTTACGCAAAGGTTTAAATGAAAGCCCCCCATTTTATGTAGATTTCCCCAACACACTAGACAGATGGCTCATAAGAACTCTGCAGAGAAGTAGACCAGAATCCAATTTACACATCAATGAGTACAATCAGTCTCATGCGCCCACTATATGTGCCTAACCGGAGCACAGCATTCTGCAGAAAGTTCTGCCTTTGACTTTGACCAAAGTTCACTGCAGTTTTTCAAGGAAGTGGTTGCCCAGCCATTTTTGGTGTCAGGGTAGCCCACTCACCACTGAGTAATAATTTTAATGGATAATAGCATCCCACTCATGGGATGCCTTAATCCTATGTTTGGTTTCTATGGTACTGTTGAATATAATCAGCCAATGCACAGAGAATTGCCCTCGTTAACCTTGTGACAGGTTGAGACAGGGAAACTTGGTATGCAGTCTTGCTTAAAAGGTTCTTTGGATATGGATTCATAATAGATGTTTACCTAAACAAGTGTAGTGTTAATTAGCGGCATGCTAACCTGAAACATTTTGAACAAGGCATTTTATGTCCACCCTCCTTGCTGATGTATCTTTTGACAAAACCAGTGAAGGACATATTATTTGTCTGAATTCTGTGGAGTGGAATGTAATTTTTTGAATGAGGATCTGAAAAAATGGAAAGGATCTGGAATTATAGTGGCAGCTGAATTTTAAAAAAATACTTGACTTTTATTAAATGTTTTTTTTGTTATCTTACCTTTTATTAATTCCAGAGACTTTGGAAATGTCTCAATAAGGAGAACACATATGGACAAACCCTACTGTGTGTGGAGATAAAGTGTGATTTTTATGGCAAAATGACTGGTGTATGTTTAATGGGAATTTGAAAAAATCTATATGATTTAATCATTGAGATGCAAACACATACAATTACAATGGCTTGTGAAATGCTTTATTGTAGAAAAAGTTATCAAGTGAGCCAGGGATTACATTGTCTACAGCACAAACTAATAAACATTTTAGAAATGTCTAAATTTCTGCATAAATATGACTTAAAACATCATGCAAGTTCTAAAAGCAGGCTTTCAACAACGACTTCAGAATGACCAGTGAACTTGACTTCACATTTATCTGCCAATGCCTTGCAGATTACTAGGGCGAATGTTTGAAGATTACATTATTTGTTTGCTACTCACACTATTAAATTGTGTTTGTTTTTCTTTACCATGGCCAACTTTACCAACCTCACAAATTATCTAAGTAGGAGAAACAAGTACATCTCAGCCTAACTTCTCCAGCCTGCAGAAACTGTAGAGCAGGATCACACCCTGTTTGCTTGTTAGAATTTTAAAAATAACATTGAACCATTTTGAAAGCCTTTGTTTACATCAATTTAATTATTCAGGAATTCTGAAAAATCAGTTTTATGGGTCTGCTCATAAGTTTCCACACTACAACAATAAGTGCTTTTTCTGCATCAGTTCCACATGAATAAAACACATCACATCAACACAATTGCTCTCAAAAGTAAGCAAACTAAAGGCAAGCACTGCTGGCATCATATATTTTATTAATGTGAAAATGATGTACACAAGTTGAATTAATGTCCTATTTTTTCTCAGTGTAGTCAAGTTCCCGTCGGGCAAAAACAAACAGAATCTAGCAAAAACCTCAAGCTGGACAATCACAAATATAGGTGTTAATTCAGTGCTGAAAATTTTGCTGATTTTGCATGAAGTGAAAATCTAATTACCACAGTGATACCACTGATTTACTATTGCATACTTCTAAATTCTTCACCTTCTGGCTTGGGTCTTGGTGTATTGGTGTATACACACTTTTGCTGACTTATGTAATATTTATGTAGTAGACATATTCCGTATGAAGTTTATGAAATCTAAAAAAAAGTCAGGGTAAGGCTGGAAATCAAGAGCAAGCAGACTCTGGGGTTTTTTAGGGGGATGGCCTGTTTGCATCATCACAGTTCTGAGGTCTAAAAGAGACGAAAAAAAAAGAATGTCAGCTTCTGCCATGTCAGATTCTACCTCCATCTACTGCCACTGTGAAACAGCACTTGGGTAGAAACTGCAATTTCTTCACGCTCTGGTGACAGCATTTGCTGAGCTGGGGAAGGCTGGCTTTTTCATAATGAACACAATGTTGCTGTGCACCAGACTGTCGTTATGCATTCTGTTTTACGTCTGCCATGGATATTGAATGTTTGGGTACAAAGTTTGTGGGTGGTGTGCTGGGTATATCCAGTCAAGAAGAGAACCCCATTTCTAATCAAACATTAATTTATAGACATCAGTTCAACTGGGGTTATAATAAGATTTCTTCTTGTTTTATTTAATTACAAACTATAGTAATCCACTCTGCTGAGCACCTGCCAAGAGGAGCACACTCAGTTGTGCAGTGAGAGGCTGATATAAAATGAAAAGTAAAATGTAATGAATAAACAATGACTGGAACTATGTTCAGAAATAAGAAATTTCAAAGTAAGCCTCACATTACAGAAAAGATAAAACTTTGGTTAAATCATTGCCCCAAAAGGTAGAAAGGGTAAAATGGTGAGAAAATAAAAGACTGCAGCTTTTAGCACTGATAACAGAAACATGGTATAATATTCATTTGTTGCTCATTAAAATAGAACATTTTGGAGAATTTTGGATACATTTTATTATTATTTATTATACAACTTATTAAAAAATATATACTCATACTAAAAGTTTTATTTTTTGGAAATGTAAAAATATTTTGGGGGCATTTGTATTATTTTTTGACATCAAAATAGTCCAGAATAGAGAATTCAGAATACAAACTGAATGTAAATGTAATTCATTGTGTGCTTTACCATGTAAGCATTGATTTCTTGTGCACTAGTCAATTTTAACTTAATATATTGATTTCATAATATATATTTTAAAATAAACACCCAGAATATACAATCAGGTTTGTCTTTTTGGGTCTGTAAAATTAAATTACAACACATACCTTAAAATGCCATTATTCTCAAAATAAGTTTTATTTAAAAATCTGAGCCAGAAATCTCCACTTTAGTAGCACATGATTAATATATCTGTTGAAATAGATTGCTCAGTATCCCGCACTGCTGCTTAGCTTGTGGAATACTGAGTTAACCATAAGAATGATATCTATTTGTTATTAATCTGTTGTTGTACTATTTCTTTTCTTCATAACAGTTTGTTACAGGCTTCTGTAAATGTCACTTTCACTAATTATGCTCTTACATGAATCAAATAAGAGAGCATAACTTCAATATCTAACAATTTCATGGTTCATTTTCATGTCTCAAATTCAAGACAAAACTGATGAAAAAATAATTTTGCTTTGAATGTTGAACTCTGGGCATTCATAATGCTAAGCTGCATTATTATTGAGGTTTAATAACAAGGACATTCTAAAGCTTAGAACATGAACAAGGATGTGTCCAAAGGAATCTGTCTCCTTGGTAACGCTGAACCAGCACTGATTGGCAAGCAATTTTCATAACAATTTGTGTACATGTGTGTAATAAGACTTTTTTGGATTGTGTGTGTAATGGATTTTATTACATAATTTCCCAATCATACATGCAAACATATCTTAGAATTGCTTGAATTTAAAAAATGTTAGGCTAAGAACATAATTTCTGATGTAATAGCACAGTGTCCATTCAACAAGAAGGTAATAGCACCAGCCTACTATGTCTTTTTTCCTGTGTATTTACACTATTTTCCCCCATTCTCTTTCAGCCATTCCAGTGCAGTCAGTGGCTGTCCAAGGTGCTGAACTACCAGAGAAGTGCAGTAGCAGAGCAGCACTATGCAACTACCTGCAGCAGAAAACTGGCCAGGGTCAGCTTTAAGCACTCAACTTCTCACTCTATGGGGTGAGTTAAAGCAAGAAAGCTATCACTAACCATTTAATTTCCACTAATTTCAACAATCCAAAGGACTGGCCAAAGCTGCGAGGAGGGAACGCAAGGCAAAGCAGGTTCCATGATGTTTTTATCAATGCTCGTTTATCTTAACAACAAGCAGAGTCCTAAAACAAAGAGCACTTCCCACAGATAACTCAAAATTAAATTCAGATAAAAGAAAACAAAAAACACACACATTCCCATACCACAAAAACAAACCTAAGTTATGAGCAGAAAGGGTCCCAAAGTTTTGCACAAGGGGCTTTAAAGGAAACACAGGACACACAAGGGAAGCCAATTGATTACAGCAAGGGGCAAGTGTGAACACAGAACATGGACAGACACAGAGGGGTAGAACAGGACTCAGAAGAGGACAACCAATGAGGAGTCAGAAGGCACATCGGGTAGAACACAAGGAGGAGGTAAGCTTGGAAGAGGGAAATGAAAGAAGGGACGGGAAAGAGGGAAGGACAGTTGGGAACTCAAAAAAAAGAAGGAGACTCAAAAATGAGGGAAAGAAAGGGGGTGGTGGGCCACAGTGGGGAAGGACATCACACCACTGCCATATGCTATAAACTGCAATATCAAGGATTCTTGCAACTGAACTAATTTTAATCATTTGGAACTTATTTAAGTAGCAAAAGATGGTTTGCTTGAATAGTCCTGCATCTTGAATGGTTGTGTGCCCCTCATAATGGGAAAGCATAGTTTTTAATTTTAGGAAGAAAATAACTGGTGATTTGATGATGGCTTGAAAAAGGAAGCATCTTCAAGTACTTTATGTGCTTGATGTAGATGCATGATGATGCTATACTTGTCCTCTAGCTCCCAAGATTGCATATGAGCCAGTAAACTTGCGATTTTTCATTATATTTTGGGATGATATGTGCTTCTTACCATGTTTCAAGGTCTCACAAAGATTTCTTTAAGCAATGCCATAGACAAACCATTGTAGTAACACACAACAAGTGTCAGGAACCCCACGTCATAGCCCCGCCCCCACAGCTGAGTCGAGTTCGTGCTCAGCTGTGGGTCGTTTCCTGTATGTTTAAAAGTCCCCGTGTGCCACCGATCAGGGTTGGTCTTTGTCTGTCTGTTGCTGTCGTGATCGTTGTATGTCTTACTTGTAGTCCCTAAGCCTCATACTAGCTCCTAGCCTCCTGTATGTTCTTAAGTTTTCCAAGTTTCCTTAGTCGCCCGTGTGTTCAACAATAAACGTTGTTTGTCAACCAACATCCTGCCTGCATTTGCTGCCAAACACTCGAGATCATTACACAAAGCAAGGGAAGGTAAGATTTGGATCTTCTTAGGCATGTTTTAGTTTGAATCTAAAGCCTGAAACTCAGAGTTCTAATTAATTAAATATACATTATCGTAGTAAGCACTTTCTTGGGTGTCATGGTCTCAGAGAAGCAACCCCCATCCCCTACACCTAGTGCATTTGAGTAACAAATTAATGCATACCAAATTAATGTACCAAGTTTTTTCAACACTGTGTGCAGCTTTTCTGAGGCCATGACACCAAACAAAATGTTTACTACAACAATCTGATTGGTCACAGGCAAGTGAAATCCACTTCTCATTTTCATAAAGTTCAGCCACGGTGAAAAAGAACAGACTGAGCCGAGTCTATTTACATTTGTAGTAACATCCAAGCACTGTGATCTGAATATAATGATCAGATTATAATTTGATCAAGACACAGCACATTTACACTTGCTCTTTTCAAAGTTCATGCATCTAAGATTTGATCATAAGCCAAGAATGAAGCACAATCCAATTAAGGTCACTCATCTCCTGATGATCTGTACTCTTCCTTTGAATGCAGAAATACATGAGAGATATTGAAATTTGTGAATGGAATGCATGCTTTAGACTGTGAATGTATTCAGGATAGTGATACACACACCCAATCACAATGCATGCTCCACTACAGACATGAACAACATGCAGATTTTAATGCTCAATGTGTAAGTTAACCAAACAAAAAATTAAAAACAAAAAAACCTGGCATAGTATGATGTACCTGCTACACATGCATTTTCTTTAATATCTCATCACCTCCTTATCTGTAATCACTTGGAGTGGCAAAATTATTTTGTATAATTTCTTGTTATGTGAAGTGAAAATTAAATAATATTGACAGTATAATATACATATTTATAATATAAATAATGTAACAGTAATTGTGATAGTAAAAGTGATAGTATTGGAGTATTGCTTAGTGAGTGTGAACATGCAACCCATCCAATCAGTGACTGTAATGACTGACCTTAGACAATAAATGATTTGAGAGGATGATGATTGAGGATAAATGATTGAGAAGATGGCTTGGCGTTAACACCCTTCTACTCCTACACCACCAACCAACACACATCCATGGACATCTTCCAGAAGACATTGTTTTAGGATGCCTCAACCATAACTGTGTATAAAAAATAAACAAAGTAAATAAACTATTTAAAAATTAAAATGCAGCAGAAGTATTTTGCTCAGGCAGGGTTTTATCATGTTTCTCACAATCCAAGCAGGGCCATTTCAAGTTGCATATACCACATGACCCCTTAAAATCTATGGTCAGGGCCATAGATTCTAATTTGCACAAACCTCAGTCAGAAAAAGGATCAATGAGTCAGGCAGACTAGACTAATATATGGAAACAAACAAACCCTTTGCCCCTGCACTCTCTCTGCTAATAGGGGAAAGAGAGGGGGTGGCAGGTTAATAAGGGGATGCATTGTGACCCTTTTGCTTACAAGAAGAATGACGTTCCCCCTCATCCCCACTGAAATCCCCTACTGACCTTGACTTCCTACCATTAATGATATCTTGGTGCTCATTTGTTGGATTTTGTCTGTCTGGCACATGACTGCTAGAGTTCAGCAAAGTGACTATATACACAAGCACAAGTGTGACCAAGCTGAGCTGCAAGTAACAATTACATCTTAGGTCTTACACAGACAGGTCTCGTACAGAGTTTAGAGTTTATATAGGTGATTCTCAAGATAAGTCTTAAGTCAAAACAAGGTCTCAAGTTCTGTTTTAAAACAGATCTCAAACTGAGTGTTGAGTCAAAACAGGAAAATCCCAAGTTGAGTTTTGAGACTTTATATTTTATTTGCATTATCCATCCAAAATCAAGAGTAGAAAATGTACATAGATACATACAGTTGGATATGGTACTGCAATGATTTTTGGAGCATATTACAAATGCTCTGTGTCACCACTTGACTTTAGACATCCCACCCCTTTAACTGCAGAAAGCTGACAGGGAAAAAGTTAAACAGTAAGTTTTCCTGTGAAGTAATTAGAATAAAACTGGCATCTACAGGCAAAGCATGGGCTAACTGATAGTTTACTTGCTTCCAGCAAAGTATAGTTCTCACACGTGTCTCACTTGTCTTCTGAAATAAAAAAAGAAAAACATAACATACACATAAACATAGCTACTTCAGGGGTTTATGCTCTAATATGCATTTGGTGCAGTTCTAGCTTGCTCATGGCAAGACAAACCCATTTACCCTGATGGTGTTTAAATTAAGTCCAAGTATTTTGATTTCGAGTCTTTTAAATTTCTTTCGAGCTAAGTCTTAAGTCATGTCATTTGTTCAAGTCATGTGACATCTACACTTAACAGCACTGCATTGATTTGTTTCTTAGCACATGCACCTGTTCATTGGTCAGTTTGTTCTTTATACTCAACAGATTTAAGAAAAAAATGTTTATTTCCATCTTTACTTTACTGTAGTCTTATGACAGAGAAATACATTTAGCTGTAGCTACTAATCATAACCCTATAATCACTGATTATCTGCTGCTAACAAATCAAAATTTTCCCCCACCAGATTTTTGATTGCCCCTTCCTACTCTTCCCATCAAAACATTCACTGCACACTGAGCCCTCCTTTAGCTGTTACACTAATCAAGGCCTTGGCCCTCTCAGCTAGAGAACTCTTGTAGGAGAAAAAAATCCTATCCCCTTAAGACATATTGACCTGCCTTATCTGAAGGGACGCATTCCTCCAGCAGGCTGTTAGGAGAGAGCTGCTGCCTTGAGACAGATATTAAAAGGGAAGGGAATGAAAGATTTAACCTCCTACTTCAGCCAACATCTCCAGTGTATGGCAAGTGTGGGTTGTGTAGTGTTTGGTGCATGCAGCACATCAGAAAGCATCAGGATCAAGGCTGTGCAATGTGAAAGGATGGGACAGCCCATGATCAATAAAGAATAGAGTGAGAACAAAGAAGGAGTAAGATGAAATTCCTACCTGTTAAGAAAGTCAAAGGAGGTCTTTGAGACTTTACATTCAGTGTAGGACTAAGGACGTGTTGTGTCCATCAAGTCAATTTTATTTATTTATCTCTTTTTACAACTGACATTGTCACAAAGCAGCTTTACAGAGTCTTGGTCCAAATCCCCAATGATTAAGCTACAGGTGACATGGGCAAGGAAAATACCTAAGCTGGAGAAAGGAACCAAGATTTAGTTTCTAGAGGTGGCAGCTTAAAGCCTATAGCATGGAGCAACATATCCAGCATATATGCATATGAAGCAAGAAATACATGAAGATGGTCAATGGTAGTTGAAGTAGTCTGAAACAGGTGGTTAAGGAAGCCAAATCGATGGGTGATCTAGTCGAAGGAACAGGAGGGGCAGCACGTCTTAGTTTACAGGTGGGCAGCAATGACTGTAGATCAAGTAAGTGCAACTTAGGGCTGTTCGTATAGGGGCCTGTCTCAGCAGAAGTGAGGGGGCTTTGCCACTGATCTAATCCAATGAAGAATGAATCTCAAATCCCACAGGTTAGACTGGGCTGCAGGTTGGGGTTGAACTAAACACAAATGTAGCGTCATACTAAACTCGATCAAGCTTCACTTTAAAACCATTACATTTCACAGAGCGCATTCATTATACCAAGATTCTGACTCAAGCATTTACCTGATGTTTGTGGCGTCTAGTGAGCGTAGATCAAATGCTGACCATTTTTCTACTTGTTGGAGAGGATCAGACTGTGGCTCAGACTTTCACACAGACTTTTGTAACTTCAATCAGATGTGTGTTCGGATGGCATCGAAAACCCATCACCTACAGTTTTTTCTTTTTGCCCAAATCTCAATGAGTGCAAAGAATATGTCTTCATTGAGTTTTCATGCTGTTTGTTAAACATTATGGAAGACTGGATGTGTCCCATGATTCTGCAGTCCGAGGATGAACCCAGTATCAGCGGTGATGTTTCTCTGCCTACATGGCCGTATCAGAAGGCTTTTTAACACAGGGAGGTCAAGGTTCAGGTTTAATAAAGTCAACTGGTCCATATTTCACGAATCCAATAAAGAATGAACCGCAAACCCTACAGGTTAAAAACACTTTGGCCTGCCTCATTACTGTCTCCACAGGTAAGAACACAGAATTACACTTCGGGCTGCAGGTTGGCGTCACAGAAGGAAACGACCGCGAATGTAAAGTCATATTGAATCACGCGCCACTATAACACAACCAAGCAGTTCAGAGCGTTCATTTATTCAAGATATGAACGAATCAAAGACAGCCTTAGTCTTTTTCTTCAATCCATCATGTGAGTTTCTGCTTTGCTGGAATGGAAATCTGCAGCTACGCCGACCCTTTGCAGATATGGACCCCTGATGTACACGAATAGTGCCACTTGGTGTATAGCAACTCTGGTGCTGGAGGTACATTGCCTGCACCTGGTGAATTTTACTTCACTTAATTTCAGTTTTATTTGTAATTTATTTACAACTGATGTCATAACGCAGCTTTATAGAATCCAAATCCAATCCCCTAATGAGCAAGCCAATGGCGACAGAGGCAAAAAGAAACATTGGGAGTAATCAACACTCAGAAATTGATCCCACCCTCTTCTGGTAATGACAAACAAAACGTGTTTTTTGTGCCTCCCTTGATTTAACACAATGGCTTCGACTCATTAAGGATGTGTAAATTAGGTGATTTTTGGACCAGCTGTGCTAGGAACACCGAAATCCAAAACGTGCAGAGCGGGACCGCGGATTGGACACACTGGTGTATTGGCCTTAGAGCGGAACCATATTCGCGAGCCTTCATTCTCCTATCGGAATACGGCGACGCACTTAACTTCCTGTTTACAAAGCTAGCTGACTTGTCATTGCTTTTTGCGTGTTTTGCGAACCTGCTCTTTCATTTTTGATGTAGCGACTTTCACTAGACCACTGCAGACATGATTCCGTACACTGTCAACATTAAACTTGCCGCACGGACACTGACGGGGACTCTCAACTTGCAAAACAAAACCGCAGTTGACTGGTGAGTGCTGTTACTAGCCGACTAGCTGCGGTTTAAACACAGCAGATTGAAGGGCTTCGCAACAATTTAGGGCTTCTTTAGGCGTACAGCAAGTTTAATCCATGCCACATTGCATTTATAAACGAGATCGTGTTTCGTTATTTATTTTTAAAAAGTGCTGTCACGGTCAAAGCAATACACATAGACAAGCGTTGTTAACTTACTCAGTCCTCTTTAATATAATTAATTTATCAGTCCTTCGCTATGCACGACACATTGTTAGATGCATTACACTATAAGTACAGTACCTAAACCTTTCCTAGACTAAATTGCGGTGCCAATAGTGCTTCATATCATAAATGAAATCCTGTTTAGTGTATTTAGTCTAAGCACAGGTGTAGTCGGGCTGTGAGCATTTTGGCATATACTTAAACAGTAACAGTTCACATACCATGGTAACTATTGCACTGTGGAGTGAGAACCACGCCAATCTCATGCATGCTCTTATTTTTAAATTATATTTTTGCTACAATACAATAAAATGTTAAAGAAATAAAAGCTGCGCTTTCTATGTTATACCATAATTTTACTATATATTTACAGTGCACTATTTACTAAGTACCTTGTATACGATTTGTGTTATGACTTGATATGGTGTAGGTGTATGCGCTCATATATTAATTAAAAAAAACCCAAAGCTTAAAGAATATGATACAGTGTCAAGACATAGTTGGAATTATAGTTGGAGTTTTTCTGCATTAATTCATCATAAAACTTGATTTCCTCTCAATGTAAGTCACAAATATAGGCATTCACAGTGCTGATGGAAAAAGTGAGTGAACCCTTGGATATAATAACTGGTTGAACTGGTTGAACCTCTCTTGCCTGCAGTAACCTCCGTCAAGTGCTTCTTGTAGCTGTGGATAAGATCTGCACAATATTCAAAAGGATTTTCTTCCTGACAGCACTGCTTCAGCTTCACCATATTCTTAGGACATCTGGTGCACATTCTCACATTATCATGTGGAATTCTTTGATAAACTTGATTTCCCCCTCAATGATGGCAAGCTGTCCTGGCCCTGAGACAGCAAATCAATTCCAAACCCTTTCTGTAGCTTTCATTTTTCATCAACATATATTTTTTTACTGATGAAATCTTGAACATCTGACTGCGTAAAAGGTCTGAATACATCTGAACAGTAATACTACAGCATCTAATGTGCAGACATATGCTGAATACTGAAAATGCCACATGACTAAAATACTACAATGCATATATTTAATTATAACAGTGTAGCAGGAACTTAGTTTCATTAGTCTACAAAACATTTTTCCAGTAGCGATGGAGCATTGAAGTGTCGTTTGGCAAACTTCAGGAGTGCAGCAATGTTTTTTGGTAGAGTAGCAGCTTCCTTCATGGTGTCCTGCCATAGACCTTGCTTGCTCAGTTTTTTGCATAGGGTAGACTAATGAAGAGAGATGTTAGCAAGGGTATATATAAGCCTATAGGGTTTTTCATTACTTCATTGATGATTCTTCTTTGGGCCTTTGGAGTCATCTTGGCTGGACAGCCACTTTAAGGGAGCCACGGTACTAAATTGGCTCCAGATATAAACAGTTTGTCTATCTGTGTAATAATTAATATCTCTGTCTTTGAGATACTCTGTCTAAGTCTTTGAGATACTCTGTAACCCTTTTCAGCTTTATGCAAAGCAGCAATTCTCAATCGTAGGTCTTCTGAGATCTCTTTGTTTGTGAGGCATTGTTTACATCAGCAGATGCATCTTGTGAATATCAACCTCAAAATGTTTGAGTGCTTTATTATGAGTCAAATCAACTTTAACCAACATCTCCAAACTTGTTTCATTAATTGGCTAATTCCTGACTCCAGTTATCTTTTCTTCATTTACAGAGGGGTTCACATACTGTTTCCAACCTGCACTGCAGTTAGAATAATGTCAAGTCAAGTTTATTTCTATAGCGCTTTTTACCTTTTCACAAAATTTACAGAATTTACAGAATCTGGGTCCAAGCCCCCAATGAGCAAGGCAAGAGAGGCAAGGAAAAACTTCCTAAGCTGTAGAAAGAAAACTTGGGAGGAACAAAGGCTCAAAAGGGGAACCCCAAAAAAACCCAAAAAATATACTATAATAATTATAATAATCTCAGTTTACAGTGGCGACAGCAGTTCCTTGTGTACAGATGAGCAGCAATGACTTTCAATCAGTTCTGAGGAGCATAAGGCTGTTCATATGGGCTCTCCTCAGTAGGACCGAGTAGGTTCTAGCCATAAGAACTTCAGCTAGAAATAGGGTATCAGGATGGGTCAGGCTGGTCCAGACAATAATGTTTAATGTAAAAAATATGGACAAAAACAAAGCAATTGTTTTTGCTATTAGTTAAAGTAGTTTTTTGTTCATTATTTTAACTTCATCATCAGCCATATTGTATGACAGTTATAGAAAAATGCAGGTAATTCCAAAGTGGTTTCTTACTTTTTTTCTTGTAAAACACTAGGACAACAGTGCACCGTACAATTGTGATACTTCAATGTAAAATTGTCAGATATCATAGTTAATAGAATAGTCATTCTATTAATGATATATGATGCAGGCTCATTTTTTGAATTCCAAAGTTGACAAACACCCAGTAACAATCAGCAACCCAGTCTAATACATATTCAATATCATGTGCCACACTACTCCTGCCTTCCAGCTCTAAACTGAATAAAATTTCTATTTTTCATTTAAATATTGGTTAAAAATGTAGAATAGTGCAACCATTATTGTGTATTAAACTGAATCTTGAACTAAGGGTATATCTCAGACATAAGGCAGTGTATTCATAATTATTTCATGTAATAATTTTCTATGAGGAAGCTAAAGCCTTTGGCCCTGCAGTTCCTATTACTACCACTAAGAACTATTCTGCCTTGGTATGTTTCTTTAGGATGGTGAATGTAGAATTTTGTGGAAATAAGTGAAATTGTAATCATTATTCAGTTTAGATTTCAATTGTTACTGCACTTACAGTGGAAACATGTTTTCAAATAACAACGCAAGACACAACCAGCTGCCAAAATGTCATTCGTTTGCTCAGCCTCACATGAACATTGGCATTTTCATGCAACATGTATATAATTAGCTTCTTATTTATGTCAGAAGGTGATCAGGGTTGTTCCACTGAAGTGTCTTTATATGAGCCTCAACTTTGAAACTCCCCTTTTCCTTCAAATGCAGCATATCCTTGTTAGGAATATGCTACAGAGTCTTGCTGCATTATTTTTGACCAGCATACCTGCAAGTTTGCTCCCCACTTTATCGTCCTTAACCTTTTATAAAATGTCTTATTTTTCAGCTTTAAAATGCTAACCTTCGTATTCAGAGTCTGAAAGCAACCATGTGGAAAATATGGACTCTTAGTCTGAAGCCCAAAAAAATATCACAGATACTTGAAAATGTCACAGGTACTTTAAAGAGGAGGTATGAATGCAGTGTTTGTTTCTGTATTTTGGCAGTAAACCTTTGTACTTTGCAGAGAAGAAAGGTGCCTGGAGAGGAGCAGAAGTGCTGTATTTTTCTGTAGCT
>JBBPDA010000145.1:11656749-11668789 GCA_037974385.1 Arnoldichthys spilopterus
AGTACATTACAGAAAATAATGAACTTTATCACAATATGCTAATTTTTTTAGAAGGACCTGTATATATATATATATATGCAAATTTAGATTTTGCTACAGTGGTCAGGTCAAGTCAAGTCAGGTAGAGCTTTATTGTTATCTCACATATACATAAAAGCACACAATGTTTAGTATTGTATTCCATTACTTTTCCTTTTAATAAGACACTTTAATTGTTTTGTAACTGATGTAATTAATTATAGTTGTTTTGCAATTGGAAATTTTCTCTATACTTCCTTGATATGAGACTTTAGCTGCTCAACAGTATGTTGTTGCCTTTGGCTGATGCACCCCATACTATCACAGATGGTGGCTTTTAATTACATAATTTCAAAATATGATTATCACTTTATTAACATTTAACCACCCAGACTTAATGTCTAGTACTTGCTTATGTGTGTTGTGAAATCCAGTGTTAGCTTGCTGTACTATTGTGCTGTTTTGTCTTTTGTAGCCTCAAACCTAAAAAGAAATCTTTTTCAAGCACATTTCTATAGAAGTACCAGCAAAATAGCCTCAGTCATCGTAACGCATTTGAAGTGTCCTCGTTCTTTCACTATACCTATACCTTGTCGCTGCCCCCCATGTGGAATAAGATTAACCATTTTATGAGCACTTTTCTTTCAGTGTTTGGAGGTCCTGAGGGCATACTCTGCTCTCCCACTCTATCATCTGTACCTTTCATTGTATTGCTCCAACCAGTAACCCAAGACTGATAACCTTCTCAAACATGGAGGACTCCGTTATCTCAACCGTATCTCCTTAAACACTGGCCCTGAACTGCACGGATCCTTTCTGTTTTTCTTCTTGGAGGGTGAAGGGACTGTGCATGTAGGAGTTATCTGTGTGAGCGTGTATTTGTCTCTCTGAGGGGTGGGCAGTTAGACACTATGTTGTCATGATCATGAAGAATTAAGTCACTATGCATTTTTATATTTTGTATAACGGGTTTCACTGTTAGTACTAAAGCACTGAGCATCCATGGCCATCACCAAAAGCTTCTGCTTCCACAGTGAAAAGTACTGGATGGATTGTTAGTTTGTCATGTGGTTGTTTTATTTATGTATCTTACCAATGTTTTGTTTTTTCTTGATTTTTTCTGGTTAAGGGACCTATCTTTGCAAATGTTTTTTCATAGCCGTGCTTTTAATGCAGTTTGTCCCTTTCAGCTTGTTCGCCTACCTAAGAAAAAGGACATATTGTGATTCATGTTGTTTACCATGAAAATACCAGGACATCTTAAATGAAATGCTATTAAAATATCTTAAAAATACCATTTTGATTTCTCACTCCACTACAGTGCATTGGTGTCTGTGCATCACTGAATGCTGTGAATAATATTCACTATTTTTAGACTGTGTTTAAATGTCGTTCCTGTACCTTGTCATTCTTTATGGCGTTTATATGTAATGCTGTATGAGTCCTTACCAAACCTTGTACTCTCTGATTTTGTGTTTTCTCAGGTCACACTTTGATCTCTGGTGTGGATCCCCCGTGGCCAGCCGCTGGCCAGCAGGAAGTACAGCTAAAGTTCCTTCTGACTGGACTGCTGTCAGGCCTGCCCTTGCCACCCTTTTCTTTGCGCATGTGCCCCCCACTGACCACCAAGAACATCAACCACTACCAGCCCCTGCTCGCCGTGGGTGAGTAATGCGTGCATGGCTTTTAAGAAGCTGTCGAAGGTCTATTATGGGTCCACGTTTTGGGTTATGCATTCTCAAAATTCACATTTATCTGAGTTGCACTTTTTGTAAAAGACATTGTCTCAAAGCAGCTTTACAACAATCTGCATCCAGACTTATAATGAAGAAGCCATGACCGACAGGGGCAGGGAAAATCTCCCTCTAAGAAGGAGGAGGACACTTTGGAAGGCACCAATTCTTATAAGGTGAAACCTCTTGTGAAGTGGTGCATAGAAAAACAGCAGCACATTATCATTAGTCATTATCAGACAATTTGCATTAATAACTGAAAACCCAGTGACTGATGTTTGGAGCCTGCCTGAGGTTTTTTAGCAAGAATGCTATTCAGAATTAAAGCCATAATTGGATTGAGTTCAGATTCTATATTCAGTTTGAGGTGAGTCTTTATCACTTATTTAAATCATACGATAATACTGAATATCAAATAAAAATGATGAAAAATAGAAAATAATCAAAAAATTGCTTTAATAATCACAGTTATGTTGTTTATTTCTGGGTCCTATGCACATATTGGGTTCCACTTTCTTCTAGGGTTTGACCAATATTAAAATTGTGTGGCAGATACTAAAACCTATTTTAAGGGACTAAAAATCAGACAACTGATCATATTGGCTCTGAATATTTTAGGTTATACTTTTTGTTAAATATGACTGTTCTGAATATATTATACAGATATAATGTATGAAATGTCGGACACTTCTGTTCTCAATGCCAAAACTCAGATAAATCAATTTAAATAAATTATATACACTTTGGGGGTACAGTGGAGTGGAGCTACCAAGAATTTGTTTGATCTCTCTTCATAGAAAAAGTTTTTTTTTGTGGTGTATAGTAGCATGCTAATGATTAGGATTTGATACATTTAATAATTTTATATTGGATCGTCAACCCATAAAGAAATTAATTCGTCCTTCAAGAAATGAGCTGAACATGCACTGAACATGCACATGGCACTGTTGATAGCTGCCCGCTGCTGCAGGTGTGCATGTTTGATGGGTTAAACGCAGAGGTCACATTTTGTTGTTTTGCTTGAGTGTGTTCACAATGACAAATAGTCACTTGACAGTTTCATAGTATGAATCTCATTCCTACATTTGAAGATATCCCAAATTGTCTGAAAGGAGGTTGTAGTCTGAAGTGTAGTCTTCCATGCTAATAAATATGTGGCACTTGAATGAGAAAAGCTCGTATAAATGCAAGTCACTACCAACAACTTCAACGTATTTCATAGGAAATATGAAAGTGGTAGATGGCAGAAAAGAGAGGAATTGAAAAATCAATATGGATCTAAAAGCATGTTCACACACAGACACTTCATCTAACCTCTATCAGTATTCCTGACCTTGCCTTTGTAGCAGCTCTAAAGGAAATGGCTGAGTAACTGAAGCAAAACAAATCAGTGAATCTGATAAATGATTGGGGAGGAGAAGAAGGCACAAACATGTCATGAAGCTTTTCACAACTGCCGTTCATCATTTAATCCATACACCAATGACATGGCTCTCGCTCTCGCTCTTGCTCTCGCTCTCTATCGCGGTGTCTCTCTCTCTCTCTCTCTCTCACCTTTTGATTAAAATCTCAGCAAAAAGATTGATCGTGGGCATGAAAATTAAAAACAAAAACTTCAATAAAGTCAGGAAATTCTTTGGATGGGATGTTTTTGTATCATTTAAGACAGATATTGAGTGATTATATATATATATAAAAAAAACCTCTGTACCAATTCTAAATTCCAGTTTAATTCATTTACACATTAACAGGAAAATTTTGATTTCAGTCTACAGCATCATTTCCCAGCTCTTTAGATTATAGTCTTTTAGAATGAGCTTTTTTCCCCTCATGCCCATCAGCAAAATAGCAATGTATTGGAAATGAGTTCTCACCCAGATGACTGTTAGAGCCTTGTGTTTATTGAGAAATATTCTTGCATGGAGGAACTGACACACAGGACTAGGCTTAGTCCCTGACTTTGTCGTCTCTTAATTTTTTTAGTACAACTTAAAAACAGGGCTTTGTGTTGACTCAATTGTGAAATGCCTTCATTTATTGATATCATTGCTGTTTCTGAAATGGTAAATTTACAGAGGAGGACAACAACATTTATAGCCCTTTGTTAAGGTTAATTTTATTTCAAGTCATTTTGGAGAAATTATGTATGTTATGCATCATGAAAATGTTATACAGTCTTTACATACAGTTATGTTCACTTTAATTTATGAGTGTATACTTAATGAATAATTAATTACATTATTCATAAATCAATAAATGCTGTATGTAAAAGTAATGAGCCCCAAGTGTCTGTTTGTTAAAGTGGGGGCTGTGATAATTTCACAGCGATTGATCTTCAGTGAAATATTTTGACGGTACAGTAAGAACATTTTAAAATTATGTATAAAAATAATTATATTATAATATTAAATCTTTTATTATTAATAATCACAGTAAATAAATTTGCCATATCAAGTCAAGTTTATTTCTATAGCGCTTTTTACAACTGACATTGTCACAAAGCAGCTTTGCAGAAACCGTGTCCGAGCCCCCAAAGAGCAAGCTAGGGGCGACAGAGGCAAGGAAAAACTCCCTAGCAGTAGGAAGAAACCTTAAGAGGAACCAAGGCTCAGAAGGGGGAACCCATCCTCCTCTGGTCGACACCGGATAGCAATAACAAACAAGAGAAAAGAAAAGGAGAAAAAGAATAAATAAAATTAATATATATATAATAATAATAATTCTTAGTGTAAATGGGCAGCTGCAGTTCCCTGTGTACAGGAGCTGCGATGACTTTAGATCAGTTCTTTGGCGGACAGGGCTGTGCATATGGGCTCCTCAGCAGGAGTGAATGAGTTAAAAGCCGCAAAGACTTCAACCAGTGAGAGGGTATCAGGGTGGGTCAGTCTGGTCCAGATAGCAGAATGGGGCAGGATCACTGATATCTCAGTGGGGCAGCGCAACGGAGCAGGGGAGAGGGGGAAAGAGAGAGTAAGGGGGAGAGAGAGATAGAGAGTAATTTAGTTTCTTAAAAATAGGCTACATTTGCTGTGCAGCATCATAGATTATTCCATGAGCAGCATGTAGTTTTCTTAGCGCAGTACAGTTCAGTGGTTTTGGGCAGATCTGTAAATGTATGTCAGTATTTTACAGCAACTGCAAACATCATAGTTTGAGCTCTGTAATACCTGGATTCTCAACAACCATTTCATTTTCCAGCCTGGAACAAAGCAGCACTAGAACATGGAATGGTGCACTTAAATTAGAGGCTCTTCAGATCTTGTCTGTTATACTTCTTTTTGACCTTTTGTGGACAAGCCTTGAAGCATGGAGTTAAAAACAATTCTACTGTCCTTGGAAAGCTGTTACACCATTATCAGAGGACAGAACTGGCCCTTCATAACTCAGGTGACGTGATGGGTAACTTCTGAAACCGAGACCAATCATACTTTTGTGGATGCGGCGAGATTAATCAGTTGGGTGCTGTAAAGGATCGATCGGAAAGGCTGCAATCCAGTCCAGCTTCTCCTGCCCCTGAGAAATCCAGCATGGCTTGAATCCATAAGTGCTAGGGGCCATTAGGACTGGAGGCAGGCTACTTCTGAACACTTCAGATGGAGTAAGAATGGAAGGTGGAGAAGCACAGATGCTGAGCTGAAAGAAGCAGTAGAGGCTGAAATTGCCATGCTCGCTCATTAAGAACAAAGAAAAACACACTCATCCCACTCATGTCTGCCACAACTTTTAGAAGTTTCTTCTGTTGAGATTTTGAAAAAAATGCCGATACCAGGAACTGGGCATGTTTTTCTTTAACATTTTAGAATGTTCACATTCTAATCCATATATAAACCTGCAACGAGTGTAAAGCAGGTTAAAATATCTTGAGCTCTAGGCCTATTCAGTTATTTTAGAAACCTCAACAGCTGCATTCATTATTTGGGACACATCTAAAATTTCTAACTTTTTTATATCTGCTACAGATTATGTAAACGCTGGGAAATAACACAAAACCGGCATTAGTCTAGAATTGTAAAGGCAGTTGCATCCAACACAAATTTTAATTTGTTAAATTTCCTAAATGCTGCATCCTTTACAGGGAGCAAACTTAAATATTGCTTTTGCAGTTAATGCTAGTTTCTGTTCTAGACAAATTCTATTTATTTTCTAAGTTTAAGATATTGCACACTTCTGAACATTTTAATATTAGGGAAAACAATACATAAACACTGCCACATTGTGTTTTTTCATCAAACACATTCAGTTATTTTGCATACACCTGCATCTGCAAACGAACTTTTCTCATATCATTGAAAATAATTTCTAAATTTTGGATTTTTCAGTTTTTCTGGTTTAACTGTGCTATATTCACATTGATTAAGCTAACAATTAATGTTGATAATGATAGTCATGTCCTGTGTTTCCAGCCTGAAGAAAGACTGGAGCCCTCTAGCATAGCAACACCACCTCACTAAGGTTATTCATTATGCACCCCTATCTTACACCATTGCTAACGTATTTAAACGCACATCTCTCCTCAGCCACAACGCTTTCCTAAGTGCCCCTTAAAATGGATTTTAACAAATATATCTATTTTTCTGCCTACCTCTGTCCTTCACTGACACTCACTCTTCCTTTGCTCTCCTGCTCTGTCTCTAATACTTTCATTCACCATGGCATCCCTCCATCCTCCGAAGGTATTTATGGCTGCCTGACTGCTATATCACGCCCATGGCATAGACTGTCTGACCGATTGGCCGTCAGCAATGTAATCTGATATCAGATGGCTCTATTATGGACACCACACACACACACACACACACACACACACTGAGAGATAAAAGCCAGCATGACAAACAGTGAAGCTTCTTATCTCATCTGTGTGTGTGTGTGTGTCTGTGTGTGTGTGTGACAAGAACACGTTCCTTTGCAATGCTTGAGACATTTGTGAGCCCCTTTTTTGTATTAATTTTAGCTCCCTGCTAGTTTCTGTTGGAGACTGAAACATAATGAATGTGTGTTTGATGAAGATAAACCAAGGTCTTCCGCATCTGCACTGCCCTGTTCCTTTCACACCCTCACACACTCTTGCTTGTGAGAACACATTCCTCTGTACAAGTGCATCATATTTCCCTGATGGCTGATGTCCTTGTAAACTCAATATCCAGACTTGTCCTTTATTCACGTGTAAAATGAACATAAATTCTGGGTTTTTAAGGATCCATGTTCTATTTTACATCATATGCTATTTCTTTTTCTTTGAGGTCCATGAATGATGTGGCTAAAACATGTAGAATGTGTCTCTGATTAGGGTTAAAAAAAAAAACAATAAATAAAACAAATAGGTAATCTTGCATGTACAATAAACTCCTAAAAATAAATATGCCACAACTTCATTGAAGTGATGTCATAGAAGAACCAATACTGGTGCATGGAGTGAGTATCTAACCATCTGTGTTTAAGCTCATGACTGTATATGTTTACTGAAGTAATGAAAACCTGTGAAAGTTACTCACTCTTTAGATGTGTTTTTTGTTTAAATGAGCATTCGCACTAACTGCAAATGTGAGTTGCAAATCATCTTTTTAAATGGAAAAACATAAGGTCCCACTTTATATTAAAGGTCCCTAATAACTGTGTAGTTGCATACTAACAATGCACACAACAGCATTGTAACTTCTGGTAAAATGTGCCCTGTTACAGATGGATTACAGTCTATGTGCATGCACAGTTTATTTACATGCATTGCGATTTATGCAAATGTACATGTGTATAAATCCAGTTTTTTACCCCTTTAATGTTTGCATTTTACTCAATGTATTAATTATACTAATGCTGTTCTATGTAATGAGTAAAAACGTTACATGCACTGTTAAAGTGTGATTGCAAATTTATTAGAGATGTAGGACCAGATTGATCACCATCGGTCACGGCAGCAAATCAGCCATTACAATAACTAAGGCAATCACTCCAAACATATTTTTGGACCCATTATTTAGCACTTGAAGTGAAGTGACTATTTGTCATTGTGAACACACTCAAGCACCACAACGAAATGTGACCTCTGCATTTAACCCATCACACGTGCACACATGGAGGAGCGGGCAGCTATTGGCAGCGCCCGGAGAGCAGTGTAGTGGGACGATACCTTGCTCAAGTGTACCTCAGTAGTGCCCAGGCGGGACTCAAACCTGCGACCTTCAGGTCCCAAAGGCAGTGTCCTAACCACTAAACCACCACTGCTAAACTCATGAACCAATTACTATTCTGCAGTTACAGGTTTCCAAAACATTCCAGACATGCAAGAACTATTGGATGTGAGATTCTGAGTGAAGCCCCGTATTTCTCTTTTATATCCAAAAGTGAATCCTGTGTTTTAAAAAATTTCTGATATTTAGGTCTACACCCAGTGGCCACAGTCAAAATCGGATATCAGAGTACAAGTGTTGACCAGATAGAGAAACGCAAAATAAAAAGTAAAGCATATTGAGATACATTCCTTAAAGTCTGTGTACTACATATCAATTTCGAGACCAGCTTGTCACAGGATTATGATGTAAATATGCCTGCATGGAAGTGGTGATACGTGAATATTGACGGAAGTAGTAGCCTTGAGCCGAGCCAGAGAATAAGACTCCAGTAGAATTCAGCAGTATGTATAAACACGTCCATAGTACTGATGACAGGAACAGCAACAGTGTTGATGACAAGAGACAATGGCAAGCACAGGGTATAAATACACAAAACAAGATGCCTGACACCTAGGAGAGGGAAAAGCACACAGACTAGACACAGTTGACAAGACTTTCAATCAGGGCAGAGCTAAGGCATGGCAACAGAACACATGGAACAGAAACAAGCACATGACCACACAGACAGGACATGGCTAATAGAAAATAGAAGCAGAAGCCCATATCATAGCCCTAACCTGATATGGCCATTGTGGCAGGTTGTTTTCACACGAGAGAATTTCTTCACACCTGTAGATCATTTGTCCAATCTTATGTGCATATGCTTCATATGTTGAGAAAGTTTTATTTTCTTTTTGTGTCGACCAGAGGAGGATCTCTCACCTTATGAGTCTTGGCTCTTCCCAAGGTTTCTTCCCCCGGCTTAAGGGTTTTCCTTGCATCTGTCGCCAGTGTTTGCTCATTAGCGGCTTGGACCCAGATTCTGTAAAGCTGCTTTGTGACAACGGCACTTGTAAAAAGTGCTATATAAATTACATTGACTTGAGTTATATGCCTCCTTTGTGCTCTCGTTTTGTAACTTGCTGGAAAATAGGGTTGTCCCTACTGTTCTTGGCAATAAAGGGGTGGCAATAAACAATAGGCTCATGTCTTTGTTCCTTAGTTATTATGTTTCTTTGTTAGACTATTGACCCAAACAGCGATGAACAGCAAATATGGATGTGTGGCTTTTTGTGCAGGAACTGCAATTGAGGAACCTGTTTTACTTAGGAAGATTTTTAGCCATGTAGGAGATCTTAGGACCAGGTGTATGTGAGTGTAGGTGCTTACCCTCAGTAAGCTTGAGACCAAAAAGAAAAGGAAAGTTCACTTATATATTCACGTAGGAATTCTTGACCACTGAAATGTTTTCCAGGGTTGAAATGAGAAAAGAATGTGCAAAACACAACACGCCCCACATGTGCAAATTGTAGCCACATCATGACACATTCTGCATAAGTCTTCTCATACATACATCTGATCCTGAGAGTTTATACAGTGCTAATCTAATGCTAAACATTCATTAAGTGCATGCTCAAGGCTTGTGCATCCATCTGTCTCCACTGTGTCTGCTGCTGTTGTTAAAGGCTTCACAGGTCTTTTAAAACTTGAATGCAAATGTACAATTGGTTTCAAAATCCACACAAAACCAGCTGCTGCAAGCCACATGTGTAGTATCTCCACACACTTTTTGGCTATCCTCCTACGGTGTGTGGATGCAAAAGGCAGAGAAACGCATTTCGTGTTACACCAAACTGCTCATAAATTGCATGTTTAAGCTTATATGGTATTGTACATGGCACTCGGGCAGAAAGCATCTGAAACGAATGCAAAGGGCTTAGTGTAACAGGTCATTAGAACCATTTTGAAGCTCGAAACAGGGAGTTCTGTTGAAACATGTTACCAAATGAATTAAGCAAGTTATATGACTCACAGTACATGGAGTGCATATCTTTCACATACCCTGTGGACCACACCAGACTTCACGTAAAACCCCAGACCACTGTTGTCTCTGGACTGCTCCAGGCCTTCCAAAACAGCTTTCCATCTTGGCAAACGCATCAGATTCTGTGAACAAACTCTGGAAAAATCTGGATTTGGAAGACACTGTCGAGGATAACTGACCAAAGATTTGATTGATGTACTAGCATTCTACAGTTAACATTTAAGGGTGGTTTATGTAAATGTTCTGTTTTCTGATTGGCCGCTTTGTATCGTGCCTAATTAAAAAACGCAGTCTGGATCAATGCACTCATTATTACTGCAGTATGAATAGGTTGGACACTTTAATACAGGTTTCACTTGCAGTGTGAAATGAGAGACCTTGTAGAACTTTCATTTGTGTTCTAAGCTCTTTTACTTTTAGCAATTGCAACTTTGTGCGATTGTGTGTGTGTGTGTGTGTGTGTGTGTGTGTGTGTGTGTGTGTATGCTCGTAAGAGAATATGTGTAATGAGGCAGCTCCAGGTGTGCAGAGCTGATCCCACATCCCATGAGACTAGCACTGGCTCTGTATCCTTATGACTCTCCTCTAGCTAATAGCCTCTATTAACCACCATTTGAACTTGCCCTTATGTCAGAATAAATACTGCACCCAATATGTTTTGATACATCACATATACTCATTTCCTAATGCTACCAGACAAATGCTAGAAGTTCTTGGATTACTGATCCAAAGGTTGGAATCACTGTTCAGAAATTTGCTAATAATATTCTAATCCTGTGTAAGCTCACAACTAGGCCAATATTAAGAAAGATTTACATGTGAATAAAATTAAAAACAGAGCTTTAGAAGAAAGTAGAAGCACCATGGCACCAGAAATTAAATTATATTAAACTACTGTCCAGAATTCATAATATTTCTTAAGTGGAGATTGCTTCTCAGGGCTGATAACTAAAAAAATGTGTATTATTTAGTGTTTTAATAACTTTTTATACAGAAATTTCTTGAAATATTGAACAAAATTTATTTTGGTGAACAGTTCACATTTTGTAACATTTTATATGTTGTTATTGTATATAAAATAAATTAAATTAATATGTCAAAAGGTATCATTCACACTCCAGTTCAGATGACCCATATGTTGGAAAATGAAGAGGCCAAAAAACTGCATGTTTTAAATCAGTTGAAATACAATGCAGAGCAGTCTGTCAGAACAGAGGTCATTTACATATGTATCAATATTTATAGCACAGTAATTAAAAGACCCTGTTTAATTTTTAGGGATTAAAGAGGTTGTAAATAGTCATGCATTAATACATTATAACTGGTTCTCATGAATGCAATGATGTGAGATTTGTAGGCTGATATTGATGCCTATTCAGAGACCAAATTATTAAAAAAAAGTATTGTTTTTTAATGCAAATGTCTGCTGATATTGATATGATACCAACATCATCATCTATCCCTACTGCTTTTACTACATAAACCCACGCACATGTGGTAAGTGCATCTCAAGTGGAAATAAATGCAAAAAAATGCCAAAACATGGACTTTTTAAACATCTGTGCTTCAGGTTGGTCGGAATGTTCTCATGGTGGGACTTCGACTTTCTAACTTATACATTATGTGTCAAAGGGCAAATGTAATAGAACTAGTTGAGGATGTGGAGGAAAGACTGTCAGATTTCGCGTCACGACGCTTTCAGCGGGCTGATGGTTTCTGATATTTGACAACTGCCTGAAGTAAAACAGAGCGTGAAATTTGCTGCACCGCTTCATGACCCGGAAGAGCGGGACTTGGGGAAAGGCTGACATTTAAATGACAGTGATTTCAGAATACATTTGAGATCTATGCATCTTTTTCCCTTAGGTACAAGCAATGGCTCAGTGCTGGTGTACAACCTGACCAGTGGTCTCCTGCACAAGGAACTAAGTATTCATTCTTGTGAAGTCAGGTGAGAGATTTTCCATTTGATTACTGTGATGTTAAAGCAATATTCCTTGGTATTTCAACTTAATATCTGTCACTGTCACATTTATTTTACACGATGATTGCCATGGACTGTGTTGTGTTTGGCCTGAATTCGGACACTCAGGCCCAAGGTCGCTTAAAACTCTAGGACTCTTTGACCAAAACTTTAG
>JBBPDA010000145.1:11697228-11710032 GCA_037974385.1 Arnoldichthys spilopterus
GGAGTGGACCAAGATTCCTCCTAAAACGTGTGCAAACTTGGTCATCAATTACAAGAAACGTTTGACCTCTGTGCTTGCAACCAAGGATTTTGGGGTCGGAAAGGGTTGGAAAGGTTGCAAAGGGGTGCTCGGTAGCAACAGCCCTCACTTAAGCTAGGCTCAGCTCAGTCCTGCATTCAATACTAATACCCTCGTTCGTTGCCTGTTCGACAGCAAACACGAGTATCCTCCATGCTCTCCCCATGTTCCGGCCCTGCCTATATTCCCAGGTGATCAGGGGGCTAACTAGCTGCACCTGGAAATGGGTCAGTCAGTGTTCGGGGGACGGAGACCGGCGCTAATCCTTGCCCATTCCCTTACACCCCCCCCCCCATCTAACGGATGACTCCTGGCGTTCGACATGGGGGAGGGACACGGCTCTTTGTCACTTAGAGCTGCTGTAATGAACAATTTCCTCCAGGATCAATACATTTTTCTGAATCTGAATCTGAATAAATGTGCAATAAATATGAGGCTAGTTATATATTAGGCTGGCAGTTCTGCAAGTGGGTTTTTTGCTCAATTCTTACTTGATACAAGACAGCTGGTCATCCATCCATGCTTGTTGTTGCTGGCAGGCCAGTCAAGCACTTTGTGTATATGAATCCACATTGTTATAGCATGTGCAGAATGCCTTGATGGGAGAATATATCTCTCTAAAATCCCAAAATATGCCTCTCTGTCAATGGGACCTTCACACTCATACTGTGGGCATGGATGACTTTTCACTGATACCAGTCTGGATAGTCTATTCCACTTTGGCATGGAGGACTCAAAGTCCGTTTTTCCTTACAACAAGCTGTCCACCGCATACATTTCCACTATCTTTCAATCCAGCTGAGATGAGCATGTGTACAATTGTATGCAGTATAGATTAAAAAAAAGACCTCTATCCTTTGTAATTGTGTGGTGAGAAATGTTCTTTTCAAACTAAATTACAATTTTCTCATGAAGTTTTGCACAAAGTTGTGAGCCATGGCCATATACCCAATCGTGATCCACTTACCTGTTACCAATTCACCTGCTTATTGTGGAATGTTGTAAAACCGTGTTACTTGAATATTCAATAAACATTTCTCTCTTATTTTGTTCTGTCCCAAGTTCTTTTGAGTATGCTGCAGGCATAAAAATACACTTAAGGTTGATCAGTAAAAACATTAAAAATCTTTTCTTCAAAGTCAAACTTGTTTAAATAAAAGTTCAAGAGTGTTAGCAAATCACACGTTTTTATTCTAATTGCAATTTATGAAAAATCTCATTTTTCCCTGAAAATGAAGTTTGTATTGGTAATGGACTGAAACACTGAGAAAAGTGTACATTTCTCAAAATTCTTTCTTAATTATTTCTTAAGTATAACTTCTTACTGTCATACTATGATATTCTGATAAAGAAATGTGTTCTGAGTTCTTCAATTTACCCATATTACAGCAGACAGAGTTTGGGTTCAGTAGGAGATTCCTGTTGATTTCATTGAACGTTAAGGCTATGAGATTAGCCATCTTGTGGTCAGTCAAGTTTACTGGAAATGGGTTTGTACTCACAACATTTTACATTGAAAACATTGAATAAATACACCATGCCAAAACCCAAAACTGACACTGTGGCAACTACTACTACTACTACTGCTACTACAAACTTCTACACACACAAACAGACAAACACTCACATATCTTATGAACTAATGATAGACTTTTTAAGTTTGATTTATATTTTAAAAAGTCTAGACTTTAACCAGTAATGTGAAGGGAAATTGTGGCAAGTCTGAATCTTTGCTTTGCTTGCATGTTTGTGCTCATTATTTTGTGGCTAAGTGAATGTATGTGTGTGTGTGTCTGTGTGCTGTAGGGTTCTGTTTAAGTTGGCTATTTGAATATGGAGAAAAAAAACAGCTCTTTTAAAGCAAAAACATATTTCACACGTTCTACCCAAGAGCTGGAGGGAACCCAAACATCCTTTGTCATAAATTTTCTTCCCAACCCAAAATCCTACACAGACACATGCAAGCACAAGCATGCACACACATGCACAAATGCAGACACAGTATGTATACACACAGACTCTTATTGAACACTAAATCGTTCAAAATGCTTAGCTTACCAATGAAGAAAGAGTTATATGCAGCTATAATACTGCTACACATTTATTAAGATCACTTCAAACTGGTAATCCTCTTCCCTTATTCTTGAGGTATGTAGATCATGCTGTTTTTGGATTGTATATGGGCTTTATATAGCTTTGGGTCTAACTAAACTAAATGAATACTTTGTAAGAATTGAAATTGACACAAGGAAGTAATGCCATATTATTTATTTTGTTTTGTAAGTACTGTTTAATTACAGTAATAGTACAATATTATAAAACTGAAATATTTTACTGCATTTGTACCGTTATTTCTGTATTTCTAATGTGAAGCTCGCATGTGCTACAATGGGAATGCTCCACTGTGTGAGGACCAGTTTTGCTATATATAGTAGTACAACATGTATCGTGTGGGCAAAACAAGACAAATCTACTTTACTACTTACTGTAACATCAAACTGTTTTTCTAGCAGTGCAGTAGTAGAACAGAAACAGACAAAAGCTGAACAGGCTTACAACAAAGCATCTGTGAAAAGTCATTTTAAAAAGCACTGTTTTTCCACAATGCTGAATTTGGGTTCTTTCTCAACAGCTTCCTATTTGAATTGAACTGTTTTACAATTTAAGTTGAAATTTAACGTTATATAGAAAATGTATCATTCATTCTCTTGCCCCTCAGCACAGGCACATTCAGTTTGAGCAAAGCTATAAAAGTCAGTTGTTCCTGAACACCCATTGCTAAGAGGTGTGTAACATCAAGCACCATACTGACTACACATGGCACTGGCCACTGTGTGAAATGTTTGCGAAATGATTTATTACAGAGTTCTAAACTGCCTCTGGAAGCAACATTGTCACCAGACCTACAGTAGTACTTGAAAGTCTGTGAACCCTTTGGAATTGTTTTTATATTTTTTTCCACAAGTTTGTCCTAATACATCAGATTTAATAGTTCTAACAGCAGATATAGAGAAACTTATTAAACAAATCAGACAAAAATATTATACTTGGCCATTTATTTATTGAAGAAAATAATCCAATATTATATATATGTGAGTGGTATAAGTGAACATTTGCTTTCAGTATGATGTTTCTGTCTAACTATAACTGCAACTGAACATTTCCAGTAACTGTTGATCAGTCCTGGAGATTGGCATGGATGAATTTTAGATCATTCCTCTATGCAGAACAACTTCAGATGTGAGATGGTGGTATGTTTTCTCACATGAACTGCTTACTTTAGGTCTTTCTACAACATTTTGTTGGGTTAAGGTCAAGACTTTGACTTTCCAAAACATTAACTTTATTCCTCTTTAACTGCTCTTTGGCAGAACAATGTGTGTGTGTGCTTAGGCTTGTGCTGCATGACCCACTTTTTCTTGAAAGTCAGATAGAGGTCCTGATATACTGTATTCCTTTAGAATTCACGTTTTAATTGAACATTTATGGTTCCATCAATGGTAGCCAGCCATCCAAAACAGGACCAAACCATGATACTACCTCTACCAAAAAGTTCTATTTTGGTCTCATCCAATTCACAAAACATTTTTGAATAGCCTTCTGACTGGCCAGCGTGATCTTTAGCAAACTGAAAATAAGTACTACTGTTCTTTTTGCTGTTCAGTGTTCTCATGATGGTGGATTCATAAACATAAACATTAGCATTTCTTATTGTTGTCCCATTGATTGAAAATGCCTGACTCCAAATTCACCTTTAAATTAACTATTAATACTAGAGGCTAATTTACTTTTGCCATTCAAATATAGGTTCTATTGAATAATTGTCCTTGAAAATAAATGACCAAGTATAATATTTTTGCCTCATGTGTTTAATTGGGTTATCTACAATTAGGTTGAAAGTGCATATTATAACTATAATAATAAATAAAAATAATGAAATTCATTGACTTGAATAATCAATGTTTCACTGCATCCAATGATATTTCATTTTGTGGCATACTGTAGTATATACTGTAATTATTATCATAAGTTTTTTTTATGTAATGTGTTTGTCAAACACATTTTTGGCCAAGTGTGACCTAAATTTTGATTTTGGACTAGACTTATTATTTTGGTGCATCACCACTGTTTATTAAACACACATCACTCTGCATTAAAGCAGTTGTGTATATACCTATGCTAAGACTACAAAGATGACAATAACCAAATATCTTATCAGGTAATAACTGTACAATCTAATTTTCTTTGTTAGGAAGCTTGACCTGGATCCCTCAAAATAAAGTTGTGTTTTTGCTGTAAAAGTACATGAATTATTTTCAGCATGTAGATGTCTTAACTTTCATTAGTTCTCTTAGCAGAGGCTTGAGCTGTATGCCAGTATTTAAAAATACCTGCGGTATCACTTTTCATACTGCACCCCCACTCATAATTTTGACACCAGTGACCCCGCTTGAGAAGCCAAAAGTCTTCACTCAGACTTGGCCGTTCCACCTTTAATGTTGCAGAAGTTACATTCTGGCATCTACAGAATGATGCAGCAGGTACAGGCTTTGTAACTGCTGCACCATTTAAGGTGGAATGACCAAATTTAAAAAACCCAATTACGGCTTTGCAAACCTACAGCACTTTTTTATTTCCCTTTAATAAGGGAATTAGTTACTTGTCCTAGGTACTAGTCGTTGTTTGGTTGCTTTGCAGGCTTTAACACACAGTTAACAAAACAATTACATTTTCTTACAATCAAAACTCACAGTCTGAAATAAATATTGAAGCTGTATTTATATGCAGTTATATTACCACGCAAGATGATTCAACACTAGAACCAGTGCCCCATCTACTAGCTCCACTACTACAGCAATTAGGTCCTGGGTTTGATCCTCGGGTTGGCTTTGGGTGCCTTTCTGTGTAGAGTTTGGAAGCTGTTTATGTGGGTTTTCTCTGGGTGCTTCAGGTTTCTCCCACAGTCCAAAGGCTTACAATAGGTTAACTGGATACTCTAAATTACCTCTGTGTCTGAATAGTTGTCTGTCTTTGTGTTGGCCTTCTGTCCTTCGTGTACCCTGCATTAGGCCCTTGGTCAGCTTGGATTGGCTCCAGCTTTCCCACAACCCGAAATGGACAAAGTGGTTTAGAAAATGGATGGATGTTGGAAATATATGACTAGATGAACAAATAGATACTGCCCAAGCCTAAAATGTAATTAATTAATCATGGTTTTTGGCAGTGGTTACAGCAGTTATATTAATGCTAAAGATGTCTGCAAGATGCTGTGCTATACCACACTTAGGACCATCTGTCTGCCTCCTCACACTGAGCATGCAGCCAAGCTGAATGGAATAGCAACATGCTCTACTGGTTAATCTCGTACCTTTAGTGTCTTCTCATACTTCTTGCTGGTGAGTACTGAGTAGTTACATTTGCTCAGTTATGTACATACATGTACATTCCCTATTTCCAGAAAAGTTGGTGCATTTTTAAAAATGCAATAATGACAAGATTTTGTGATTTGTTAATTTGCTTGAAATGTTAACTGATAAACATACAAAGAAAATATTTCCATTGTTTTCACTGACCTGTGTATAAATGTTTTTTGTAAATATATACAAATTTACATTTTGATGTCTTTAACAGACTAAAAAAAAAGTTGGGACAGAGGCGTGTAATATCACCTTTCCTTTTAATTACACTTTTTAATAGTTTGGGCACTAAGGATACGAATAAGAATTATGGCAGTTTCGCAAGTGGAATTTTTGTGGTTTGTAGTTGTTTGCATCATTTCCACTAAAAACACTTTTCCATGGCACAATAAAATCACCCACTGCCCTGCAAAGAAACTTTGAGAATGAAAATCCTCTGACCACAGCACATGTTTCCATTGTCCATTTGAGATTAGCTCAGGCCCAGAGAACCCTGCAAATAATTGATGTATGGCTTACACATCATGTATAGAGTTTCAGGTTGCATTTTTTGATGTAGCAGTGAAATGTGTTATATGACTGGTACTGCCAAGTTCACGTGGTTGTATTTTTATTTTGTAGCATGCCAATTTCAAACAATGAATTCTGAGAGCTCAAAGGTCAAGCACTAGTTTCCAGCCTTGTTCTGTATGAACTATAATTTTTTCACAATATTATGTACTTTGGAAAATGAAAGACATACATTCTTTGCAATCTTCCATTGAGAAATGTTCTTTTTGAACTGACTGGCAATTCTCTCATGATGTTTAGCACTAGTAGTGAGCCATGACCCATCTGGTAGAAGCTTTTTTTATACCCAATGTTTCAAAATGATGTAACTTAAATGTTCTATAAGATTTCTATTTGTATTTTACTTCTGTCCTAACTTTTTTATGTGTTTTTTCAATGTATGTCATGTTGAATGTAAATGTAATTGCTTACAAACTTTGTGTAATTAATCACTAAACTGTAATTACATTTATATATCCAATTACTTTAGGCATAAAGAATGTGTTATTCAGTTATCATTGCTGTAATTTTAGGTTATGTATGTGATATGATGTTAATTCTTCGTGATTTGTGGTCAAGCTACCCCAAAAAATGTATGTGAAGGTTCCAGCAACACAAAGTAGAAGGTCCTGAGGTGCTGGAAAGCTTGGGCTGTGTGTATAGCACGTGTGTGTTGGGTTTCAGGCCCTCGCAGGAGGCCCCTTTAGCCTGCCATAATGATGAAGAGCTAGTCTGCTGACCTGTGTGCTTTCAAGCTCCCTACTCTTCCTTATTATACTCTGTTCTCTCAGCCAAATTTACAGCACCCCGTATTCTCCACAGCACCCCCTGCTCTCTGCACATCATCCTTTATTCTTGCTTTATTTCTTTTAACCTCCCTATGTCCCATGCATCCGTTCCCGACCCTTCTCCAGTGGCAGTTTACCTTGTTCCTGTGATTTCTGGAGTTCAAGCTGGTTTGTGTTTTGGGTTTTGTCTTGCATTTTTCCTAATAGGTAAACGTTATGTGGGCCAAGGCATGAAGGCGAGAAGTCATGTGGTACCACAGTAGCAATCTCGCCTCAACTCCAGCAAAGCTTTCCATAATGCTCTGGCCTGGCCTGCTCTTCAACACTTATCAGACGGCAGGAAGCGAGGCAGTCGTGGTGGAGCAAATGTGAAGGTGGGAGTAAACACACACATATATGCACAAACATACGCACACATCAAGTTATCGCTTATCAGTAGCCTCCCTGTCTGGAGACTCTCTTTCTGGACTGTAATGGTAAGGGTTTTAAAGATTTACTGTGGATTAAGTTATATACAAGCAACATTTAGTAAATCATTGCAAGTTATTCTGTCTTTGTGGAAATACAAACAATTTTTAAGCGGAACAAAACAATAACAACTAATACTGGCTAGCATGTATCTCTTCACATAAGGGACTTGGTTTGTCATTCATCTCTATTACAGTAAGTCCTCTGAGCTCCCCTTGAATAAACAGAGGTCATTATTAGGACTCTGATTGCAACAGCTTTCCAGTATTTTCACAGTGAACATTTGAGACCAGTATAAATGAGTGCCCCTGTTTCTTAGAGGTTAGCGAATTCTGCTCCCCTTCTTTATTTCCTTGACCAATACCTCTCTGACCCTGAATAACTTCTCAACTATTCCTCTCCCTCATTATTTAAGAGATCTTTTATGAAAATAATATTAAAGAGATATAAAGCCATTACAGATATGGGGAGGTCATCTGCATCTTATCTGCTAGATTTACAATTTGATGCAAAATAAATCATATTTAGTATAGAACTCCTCCACTGAGAAATGCAGTTAAATTTACTTACTGCAATGAGTCTATAGGATTACTGTGATTTTACAGGTCATGGAGTATATTTTCCACTTTGATAAAAAGATCTGCATTTTCACTATGCTATTAGACTATGCTCTTTCATCATCCTTTTTTACACCGACCCTAGTAAGTGTTGAATTGCAAGGTACAGTGTATTACTTATGAATCTGAATGAATATCAATATATTATGCTTTCCATTACTCATGATGAGGAATGTATTTCCACTAAATGTTGAAATATTAAATTGTCCCATGTACAGCAGTTAACCAAATGTATCACTAATAGGGGTGTAATTAATAAAAACAATGAATTATGCATCAATTTACAAGCCTATGTCCAGTTTGGACTGAGGACTATACGAAGAGAAAATAATGTGATGGCATAAACCAACAGCAATGAAACTACACACAGCAACAGATTCAAGTTTAGATTCAAGGTAACATAGCTGTGTTTCTGTTTAATGTTTTCTAAGAAGCTAAATGATATTTGTTGCTTATAATCAAGTTCATATGAGTAAGTTTGATACTGGGGGACACATTTGCTACAATAAATGAAGGCCCACCTCATCCTCTAAATTATAAGCTAGCTAAAGGCTGATTTCCACTGTAGCTATAGCACTAACATACTGTGCATATAGTGGCATGGAATGGATATTTTGGAATCACAAAAAATAGAAAAAATAAAAAAAATCTGTACTTCTGTTTATTAGACAAGTCCATTAAAAGGTCAATATGCAACCTAGACATAATACTATGTGGTACATTATACTGATTTCTGAAAACTTATACAATATACATATTATAATATATATAATATACAATACAATTTCACATTGACAAAAATGGCTAGGGTATTTAGATGGACTAAATTGTGTGATGTACTGTGATTCTAATTGAATTAGGAAAAATGTTGAAACCTCCCGGCATGTAGGAGCAAAGAGGACGGTGACAAGGAAGCTGTCAGGAACCCCATGTCTTAGCCCCGCCCCCACAGCTGAGTCGAGTTCGTGCTCAGCTGTGGGTCGTTTGCTATGTATTTAAAAGTCCCCGTGTGCGACCCTTCCGAGTCGGTCTTTGTCTGTCTTAGTAGCTGTCATGGTTGTTGTGAATGTTTAACTCATAGTCTCCTAGTATGTCTCCTAGTCTAGTCTAGTTTATGTGAATCCATAGTTCCTAAGTTCTGTCTGTCAATAAACATCGTAATCCATCCAGTCCTGCCTGCACTTCCTGCCAAACATCCTCCCGAGATCATTACAGAAGCAAAGTGTCTACACCCTCATCAGAGGGTGAGGATAATGGGGGTGATCTTGAGATATGACCTTTGGTCTAGGCTGTAAAGCCAAAAGTTTTTTTTTCATTTATAGGTTTTAGAAGAATGAAAAAATGTCAAATTGTGTGTCATCACACATGGGTGAGCCATGGGAGTTGGCCATCTGTGCTTGGAATTAGTCTTATTTACAACGATTTACATTGCTGTAATCATGTCATGCTGTTCTCTAATCATCAGTACTAGTCCCTTTACTAGTCCACACGAACACAGGTACTTTTAAAAATAAGGGTTTTCCTCATTTTTTTTAAAAATCTCATCCACACTGCATCTTTTCAAACTACTAAAAATGCAGTGCCATTGGGTGGCAACAAAAGCCTTCATAGTGCATGAGAAGGGGGCAGGCTTGTGGGCAGACTTATGGGTGGGCAATACGGCTGGGGGGGTCAACAATGAGAGACTGGTCAATCCCAGGAATTCGTGTGTTAACACCCATGAAGAAGACTGCTAATTCTGCTACATCAGCTAGCACATGTTTTGAGAGTGGGATTTGTGGGATTTTTAAAATTAAATATTTTAAAGAACGATGAGTAGGATGATAAAACATTTTTATTTTTAAATTTAATTTAATTTAAATAGCTTTAATTCAAATACATTTTTACTTAAAAATTAAAAAAAAGAAATGCTGTGAAGCTCATTCATATGCTAATTTGCAACCCTGAACATGTTAAGACCTTTGTTTTGTTTTTAGTTTCATTCTTCTTGCAGGTGGATGTGATCTACCTATCTAAGGCTTCTGCATATACTCAAATATAAGTTTAAGTGCAGGTTTGAGTCATTAAAGCATTACTGTGAAGGGAAACATTCTGAAATTCATGTAAATATTTCAAAGATTCTCCTTTGTCACTACAATAGTTTATAAATTTGCTCATAATTGAATGTAATGAAAATCTGCATCTGTAAGAGACACTAATAACATAGTAATATAGGGTTAAAATATTAAGGCCCGTGGCTTATTGAAGGGAGGCTTGTGGAGAGACCCAGGCTTTCACCCACAGCAGCAGGTGTCAAACGTCTGCTATCAACCCAGTTCTTTTGTTTATAGTCCAGCACTATGTAGCTCTTAAGTGGAGATTATGTCACTAGCTGGCTCTAAACTTTGTGGGGGAGGGGGGGGGGGGTTCACTTCACATGGGAGTAAACAGTGACTAAGCAATGAGGAGGCCCCTACTGCCGTTGACATAGAAGCTGAGGACTCTGAGCTAGGTGGAAGACTCCCATATGGAGTGGAGCTCACTTCTACACTTCTACAGACTGTGCATGAGTGACTTTACAGAAAGTGTTGCGAGTTGAAGATCATTACAATATACTAAAGCGAGAGACACTGTGACCTTGCCTTAAAGGTAAAATTACATTGACAAAGCAAAATCCCTAGTGTTGAATTAGCACCTACTGTGTTGAATTAACACCTACAGAGTTCAGATGAGTCCACCTGGACACAATTGGACACTTGTGTGTCCAAGCATAACATTGTAATTGGAGTGCTTAGAATTTTAGAAGGATTTTCTTGGAATTCTTAATCTTCTAAAGCTGAAATGCATAAAGCTAATAATGCAACAGCTAAAAACAAGCATGGATTTTGCAGGGCTTCATTTAGACCGTAAGCTGTTTTTGCTTTGTTTCCCCAGACGCTCCTTATTCTTCCAAAATGGCAGAACCACTTGAGAGGTGACAAAGTACAAAGCCCCTTCCTGGAGAAAGGAACTGGTGGTGGTGAAGGGGGGTGGGGGGTTGGGCCGGGGGATTGCTAGCCATGTTTTTGCGTGACTGAGGTTCATATAAAAAGATTTTGTCCCATAATTTGCTTGGTTTGGGCGGCGTCCAGCAGCTGGGGAGTTTTATTTGGTGATGAGGCTGGGAGTGGAGGGAACAGACTTGTGCTCTCTCGTTCGAACACCCCTCTCAATATGGTTTGCATTTCTCATCCCCTTCAAAATGCACCATGAATTACCCCATAGAGCAGAATCTATTGATTTATATAGGCCTAAATACACACTTACACACACGCGGCATGAATGCCAGCAGAAGACGGTCTGGTACTCACAGTCAAACCACAGATAACTGACACCATTTTAAGGAAGATCATTTCTCTTCCTTGTGAATGTGTCTAAATGAGACCCATTTGCTAAGCAGGAAATGTCAAGCTACAATCACATGCTCATCAAGCTAGAATCAAAGCAGACACAGTATATATGCTCCACACAGCCTCGGATCATCCAGCTGGAATGAAAGAATGGGTCTCATATGGCTTTGCAGCTGCCATGTTTGAAGCCCTTCAAAGAAAATGGTGGAGGAAAAGACAGAGAGAGCAAGCAAAAGAATTGCTGTTGTTCTATTTAATGCTCTTAATTGTGTTCTCCATGTCACTTGACCGAATGGGAATGGCTGAGCTTGGGTCGGCGCTGCTGCTCACAGCCAAGTGGAGCATTACATAAACACCATAAATCACTTTTGATTACGCCAGGCCGGCCAATACAAACTTCTTGAGCCATTTTATGTTCCCCCAAAACCCCCAAGCCTGAGACATGGCTCAAGCTATAGCCTCCTTTGTCACTACTGAGATCCTAATTTAAATGTTAGCCTGTTTCTGTTTGAGCTTTGTGATGATCTTTGTTGTTAGGACCTTGAATCGACCCTTTGTTACCTACATGCTAGAAAACCAATTGGGAATTCAGCTGTTTTTAGTTTATCCCAATACAGAAATGATCCCAGGGCTCTTTAATGTTTGTGCCCTACTGATACCCCCCAACCTATGCCAGAAAGCAGGGTAGGAAACAAACTAGTGCATCTCACAATGTGGACTGCAGCAAATCAAAACAACTCACAACAGTTTATGATGTCAGCTGATTCAGTTATGCGACATGGATACAGGCAATGATGCAGTATCAGCAACGCTGACTGAACTGCTCATCTATTGTGTTGTGCTTAGCCATATTGGTTGTCTTTTTCGATTGGGATATTTCACTCACACAAACATAGTATGTGTTAAGCCTCTTCATTTGATGAACATGCACCCATACCATTTTATGGTAGCTGTTGCCAGGGACCAAAATTAACACCTGCCAAGCATTAAACGTGGGTAGATTTTATGTTTGCTGAGTAAATCTCAGAAGACTATGCAGCATGCTGGTTGATAAGTGGTTGTGCCAAGGACCAAGTGTGAGTTTTGATAACGCACACACAGACACACACACACACACACATTACATAAAGACTTGCTCTTGCTCTGTTTCTGATTGGGTCTCTGAGCTTGACATTTTTTGTCAAAGGTTATTCAACCAGCCATGTGACCCTTACCATAACCAAAAAACAAATCAACAGCCAATCAGAGTCATAGTGGGTGGGTCTTGGTCCAAAACAAGTACAACCAAAAATAAGAAAAGGTTTGGATGGTATGGAAAATGCAAATAAAAAAGAAAGTAATGATTTCTAAATTTACTTTGACTTGTATTTGATTATATATGATATATGTTTATTATTTATTTATGTATTTATTATATAAATTATATTTATGATATATGTTATATATGAACACAAAATATGTCATGTTTTGTCTGGTCAACTTCATTTCATTTGTAAATATACATCCTTTCCTGTCATTC
>JBBPDA010000145.1:11727302-11745741 GCA_037974385.1 Arnoldichthys spilopterus
TACTGTCATAAAGATGAAGTGCCTCCACTGAGAGATCCTTATTTCTACCCTTTATTTCACAGCCCCATAACAACAAATTACTCAAATGGTAATGTGGCGCCAGCAATCCTTATCATCACACCCCAACATTTATTCCACTTAGTTAGAGAGAGCACATTCCCTTATGCAATGCTTATATATAAGGACTCAGGAAAACAACTCTAAACGCTGCCTTTCATAACACATGCTCCTCGGCACTCAGCAAACAGCTTGATGTACCACAAACACACATACACGGCTGCCCACACCATGACACAAAGAGGCTCTCTTGATTTGGTTTACTCCTGTTTACATAACCAGCCATCTTGTTTGTTCACTGGCCTAGGGAGGTGCCTATTCATCATCTCCAGGCTGTGGCACTTTGGACCTTACCACTAACCTTTGTGTGATCAATTACCCCTGAAAGAGCTCATCTAACAGGTCCTTCACACATTCCTAAATATTAATATTAATAAACAGTTTAAAAAGATTAAGTAATCTTTGTGTGGCAGGTGGGTAGGTTCTTTTTCAAAAGGACAGTTTTTTTGATTAGACAGTCATTTCTTTGAAGCAGACAATTATTTAAGTGCCACATTTACAGGCCCTTCTCACTGACCGCAAGCCATCAAGGACTGACAGAATTGTAATTGGTGGCTAAAGGCTACATGGTGCATAAAATCACGTATATGATTAAAAGATGTATGAGCCACTTTATTGTTCGACATGAACTGTTGTTTATACATCAATTCAACCTGGTCGGGACAAACAGAGCCCTGTATGTCACCATTTAATCACTCAAACTTTAAGCTAGCTACTGGCTAACCAGTAAGAGTGGTACCCAGCTTGAAGGTTTTTTGTGTTTTCACAGCAGTGTCCCCAGCGGAAAATTTTTTATCAAAGGGCCCAAGCCATAACCATACCTTTTTATGATATAGAAGAATATTTTACAAATACACTTCTGAGCAAATGAAATACAGTATGTGTAGATATCAGCACTAGAAAACCAGCACCTAGAATTAGACAATATACATAGAAAGGCAAAAGAGGTGAAATTTTTTTTAATTACTTACGTGAAAAAAAGATTTAGATTAAATTTTAATTTTAGATTTAAAAAACTGCAGTCCAAACTAGTCAAAAAGAGACTCAGACTTGCATTTGCTTTGTGACACAGTCAGTCGTAAAAAGAGCCAGAAATTCCAAACTTTGTATGGCGAGTCGATATCTAGGAGGGGCATAACCCTAGCTCTGAACTAATGTGTCAAGTAGCGGCACCTAATAAAAAAATGTCAATCCAAAATCTTTAGCTTTACTAGCAAAATAACAGCCCTCATCAAAAATGTTATTTTTTGTGTATTTTATTTTTTTTTTACTGACCACTGACTTTTCTAATGGAACAAGTTTATTTCTATAGCGATTTTTACAATTAATGTAACAAAGCATCTTCACAGAATCCGAGCCCCTAATGAGCAAGCCGAACCCGGCAGAAGCAAGGAGAAACTCCCTAGTTGTAGGAAGAATCCTTGGGAGGAACTAAGGCTCAGAGGGGGAACCCATCCTCCTCTGGTCGACAACAACACTGTTTTAAAAAAGCGGCAGCAGTTCCTGGTGTACAGGTGGGCCACAATGAGTTTTGAACAACGTCTTGTCAATTAGCACTACATGTTGTTATTACGTTTTATGTATTTTCTGCTTTTAGGTGTCCTTGAGTGCACTGAAGGGTGCATACAATTTAAATGTATTATAATGTATCTTTATCATAACATAAAAGGTCTAAACTTTACAAAATATGACACACTGCATTATTAGCACATTCTTTTGAAAGACACCAACTTTCATGAAAGTCCACTTATATTCCATATTCCACTCATCATGCTGACACTTTTCTATATGTCTGCTTAGGCTAAAATAGTCATATTAGGCACTACCAAGGTAGAAATGACAAAACATTTCAGTTCTCTCCCTCTCTCTCTCACACAAACTAACAAGCAAACCCATCAATTTAAGCTACCTCAGCAAGAATGCTAAAAGCCAATCTTTCATTCTTATTCATGTATAATTAATTAACTCTGCTGTCATGTATGGATTGGGTGTCTAGCGGTACATCCCTTCATCCAGACTCAAGGGGCTAACAGGACAGACCTAAGGGGCTAATAAGACAGCTAATTACAAAAGGGTGGTGACTTAAAATCAGCAGTGTGAGCAAGACAGGTTTAAGTATTGACTGGACTGTACTGCGCCACAAGGGCTAACACACACAAATGCCGATGCACAATCCCTTGCACATGCACCCGTGACATTCACACCTACATACTTGTCTGTTACTGACATGCATTATTTGTTCAAGCAAAGAAATCTGGTCAAATAGGGGAGGGGTGGGCTATTCCATATCTAAAAGACAGCCAAACATTGCGGTTGTTCCATGTCCATGGGAGGAAATGAAAGCGAGTAGCCGTAAATGTATTAGGGATGAAGGAAGCAGTCGTTTTAAAGATGAACGGCAACAAAAACGGCAAAATAAAAGGATTATTTCATCCTATGTTAGAAAACATGAAAGAAAAGAGTTTTAGAGTTTTTTAAAAGGATAAAAAAAAGAATGAGATAAGAGGCAGAGGTGCATGTTGGGATTTGAAGAGATGGAGGGGGAAGAGGGAAGAAGGGGTTATTTCCGTGAGGGGCTAAGGGAGGTGAGAGCTCGGGATGTCTGAGCAGCTTTGAAGCCAGCCAGATTAGTAACACAGCATTGGCCACAAGTCAAGCGTAAAATCTTTTGCTTTTTGCTATAGCACTGGCCCTGAACACCCTCCTTTTCACCTTTTTTCTCGCTCTGACAAAAAAAAAACATCTGTTTGACTTTCCACCACTTTCCCTCTCACTTTCAGCAACGACACCATCTCTCCTGCTAGTTCTTTCCCTCTGTCACAGACACTTTAAGAGTTTTTCTTGTAACATACATAATGTATAGGGATGGGAATTCTTGAACTAGAACTGCCTCTGAATTGTTTGATCTATCAGAATCAGAAGCCTCTGATGCCTCTGATTCTTCTAACACTACGTAACAAAGTGTGTTGGGTACAAAGTGTGTTGTCCCAATCCCTTATACCTGAAATAAACAAAAAATGGCTGTTGTTCCACAAAATCTTTGCTTCGGTGCTCAGGATAATGACATTTTGAAATGTATGTGTTTCAAAGAACATTCTCCATTCAATTTAAGTGCTAAGTAGACTTCCAGAATATTCGGGAACTGCGAGAGCTGTCCAGAATTTTCTAGAATTGTCCAGAATTTTTTTGACATTTTTTGAATTTTCTGGGACTGTCCGGAAAAAAAAATCCCCTGTTTTGCCACTATAGATACAAAAAAATATTTTATGGGCTGTCAAATTAAAGTTTGTGATGAATACAGCTGTTTTTACATATGATTTAGACGTAAACGGTTAAAATATAATACATAGAAGCCAGGAACAAACAATTGTGTATGTTTCAGTATGTTTCTAACAGTTGCACATTGCAAACACATATGAGTCATAAGAACAGTGCAGAAACAGTAAAGAAGCTACTTACACATCGCTCTGGTGCGTGTACACACGATCGAACAGTGCCTCTGGAGCCATCCACTTCACTGGCAAACGACCCTGTGGGCACATGCAGCAACAAGGGTTTAGGTCAAGAGGTCAAAAGGGTCATATGAGGCATTCCACAGTGAAATATCCTCAGGGTTCATCTTCCTCCCTTAAGCAGCATCTTCCTATTCCACAACTCTCATTAGTCTAGAATTTCATTAATCCCATGCAGGTCTATAATAACCTGAGTGTTAGGTCACTATGCTCTATATCTTTGGATCCTAGATTCTCTGAGAAGTCATAATGAGAAGTCATAATGTGTATTATTAATGCATAATAGTTTGTCTTCAGTTTTTTTCTGGCTAATTTTAGGTTTACGTTCTTCATTTTCATACTCCCTGCACAGCCAATTTCTTCTTTTTTTGGCTTGCTGGGTACTGGCCATCTAGACAGTGTGGTACCAATGTAATAAACTTGCACCCATCAATCACCATTATTTCCTAGGCTTTTGTAAGTTATGCATGAACCATTTCTGAGACCAGATCAGATCTTGTAACAAGTCTAACCACAGAATCAGGCTTCAGGAAATTAAAAGATTTCTGGATCTTACTGATGCACCAAAAATGTCGATTTTAACTACATGCAATGCACAAAAAATTGTTACAATTAATTGTTTAAAATAACACTGCTTCCATGCTCAACCTAATATTAATTTTCGAAAAGCTGAAACCCTTTTCTCCATGTGAACTTTTCTGAGCACCATAGGAGAGGCATAAGCCTGTCTAAACAAGTATGAATAGCAGTCGAAGCGAGAGATTAGTATAATGGTGGGAAATGGGAGGAAAGCTGGGCTAATGTGTTTAGGTCTGTGGCTAATGTGCAAGCCCCCTCCCCTTGCTTTCTCATGGGCTGTTTGGACAACAGGGGCCTTGGAAAAGAGAACGAGGATGAGGGATGAGGCCTAAATAAGTGAAGAGCGCTCGAATCACTTCACGCGGTCGCTGCCTGGGAATCTACAAATACTGCCAAGCCCAGAGAGTTAAGAGAACGGGAAAGAGAAAAGGAGCAAAAACAGCATTGAAAAAGTGAGAGAGAGTGGGGTATGGCAAAACATGTGAATTCAGGATGTAAATAAGGTGGAAGAAGTTAAGAGTATAGCTTTAGCAGGCACAAAAACAGTGACACACAAAACAAAACACAAATGGCTCACGTTGGTGGTCTTTTTATAATAATCAATGTTGTGGACGTCCCTGGCCAAGCCGAAGTCTGCGATTTTCATCACATTGCTCTCAGTGACCAATACGTTTCTGGCAGCCAGGTCTCTGTGTATGCACTGTCATGAAAAGATGGACAGAAAAAAAGAGGGGTAAGGGGAAATTTAAAAAAAAGGTATCTTACAAACCAAAAGCAGGATAAACACACATTTTTCAAACAAAAAGTGCAGTGTTATCAGCAGACAGAGAAGCAACAAGTTTTCTGTGACCATCCTGGCTCCATGTACATGCCTTTATTATGTGTGTATGTGTAAGTGTGTCTGCATTCGAGAGAGAGTGATAAGCATGTCACTTATTGCAATGGACTGATAACTTTGCCAGAGTATTTATGAATGCGTGTGTGCTTGTATTCACCTTTTGAGAGGCTAAATACTCCATGCCCCGGGCCACCTGATAAGTGCAGGAAACCAGGTCTTTGAAAGTGAGTGGTTCATCAGATACGCGGGCTATATCATATGAGTACTCCATCCCTGGAGGCCGCCTGGCCCTCAGATACTCCCTCAGATTTCCCATAGAGGCATACTCCACTATCACATATAAAGGACCTGCGGGAAGATCATATTAGCACATTAGCATATTAGCGCTGAACCATCATAACATGGTCAGTTTCATTCGGTGTGGAACAGGGGCATGAATCAGCTGCACAGACTATGATCATTCTGAATGCGTTTTCCTTAGGCATCCACTCACCATCCTGTGTGCACGCCCCCAGCAAGTTGATGATGTTCTTGTGTCGGCCGATCATCTTCATCATTTCCATTTCGGACACTAAATCAGACAGATCCTTTTCTGTGGCGTCATCTAGAACAGACCAGAATCATTTATGCTTTTTTAGACAATGTTGAAGTCTGATTTGTGCATTCTGTGTTCACATCTGAACTAAACTGAAACTGAACAGACCGGCCTCTGCTGCGGAATTATCCACCGGAGTGCTATAGTGTTACACCGAGCCACCCGCTACAGAGACATCCTTTCACTACCTCTGAATTAAAATCGTTCGTTCAATTGACCATAATTACCTTCAGGAGGGATGTCTTTTCATTATCTTACTGCTGATCAGCAGAGCGCACCGGACACAAACGAATGGCATGCATTCCTTTCCTCTGTTTCTCTTTTTCCCCTCTTTCTTCTTTTACAAAGAGGAAGGTGCGTGGTTTCGAATGTCTGAGAACTTTTTCCGTATAAAAACGTATAAACATGATAAAATAGTGTGTTCGGCTGACCTGCCTAAGCGAGAGCTTCTTCTTTTGTTGGATTATCGCCAGGCTTTCTCTTCTAGAGGCCAATAGGTCACCCCCTCCCGACACACTTGTTTTAAAACGCCTTTTTAAACATATGCCCCCTTCCCCCACTCTGCTGTGTGTGTGTGTGTGGGTCTTTGTGTCTTTGTGCAGGTGAAGAGAAAGCCTGCTGCAGCTGGCTTGGACAGAGACGCAGCTATGCGGCCTCCTGACCCAAACCCTACTAGCGTCATTCAGCACCAGCAAATAACCCTTCTGTGGCCTCTCCCCTCTAAGCCCCAAAACAGCCACTTTTCCCTTAAGACTCTTTCTCGTTCTCCTTCTGTGTCTCCTCGAACTCTCATTCATGCATTCACTCTCTCTATCAAATTAACGCTGTACTAATTCGTTTGGCTAATTCAGCACCTGCTATCTGTAATTGCTTGTTTTTTCTCAAAAGACATAAAAACTAAATTAAAAAATAGAACTGAGAAGAACACAGTAGTGACATAGTCACATTATGACGACTGGAAAAGCTTTAATGCTGTAATATTTTATACTCTAATGTTCATACAGGTTGTGCAACGCCAACCGCACTTACCTTTCAACATCTTTACTGCTACGGTCACGGCCTCTTTAGGTTTGTCCTTATCAATGCCCAGTGCCTCTGCCATCACCACCTGGCCGAAACAGCCTTCACCCAACGGCTTTCCCAATGTAAGCCTGCAGCAGGAACCAGACAACAGGAGAGGGAGGTTAGGAATTTTTGGAATATTAATGTATTTTCAAACTGAAGCTACCTCTGGCAGCTGAGCCGCAGTACAAGACGGATTTGAATGACGAGCCAACCAACAAGCAGCTCTCTAACTCTGTTGTCCTATCAAGCTCAAAGAGTGCTAATCTGTGTGGCGGTGGCAGGGCCTTAGCAACGATTAGCAAGATAACACAGTTTCGGTGTGTTTGTGGGGCTTGCACTTTGTGTTCTCACACTGTAGTGTTTACCTAATTCTGAGCTGTTTAAGTATGTGCCCTTTGCCACCAGTGGCCAAGCATTCATTTGACATTAGCCACAGGAACAGTGGAGAGTGCGACTGGGGGATATAGAGTTACTACTCACAGGGGTGTGCAATAATATGCCTGTGGGGATTTGGAAGATCTTTTGGAGCAGACTACTGAGGCGTACACCGCACACTCTGGTCAAGATGAATCAGCCAATCAATGCAATCTACAAATGACTCTGCAGTCACGATAGGAGCTCATCTCAACCTCTCACTGTCACCATGACTTTATGACCCCTTGCCCTCCCAGTACCCTTTCAGGTCGGACTCTGACTGACAAGTGCTGGCTCCGCCCTCGCCTCCCCCGGCTGTGTAAACATTGACACCCGCGCTGGGGCCCGAGGCCAGCCCGTCGCCGAGGTAACACAATCCCCCCTCTGTGGTGTGAGCGCCTGCCGGCCCCTGCATCTCAAAGGCCGTCTCTGTCTGGCCGAGCCCACCACAGATAATCAATGTTATGTTTTTCCTCCACGCCAACTGCAAACGTTAACATTCCACAGCTTTCTGCCTGTCGGAGGCATGTGTCCGGCGAGCAGACGAGCCAGCGAGGGAGACAGCGGCACAAGCCAGAGGAAAATAACTATGTGTAACTTAATTACACAGAATTGGGAGTAACAGTTGAAAATAGGGAAATGAAAACAAAGTTGTCCATTTCTCAAATCGTGACATCTCACTTGCAGACAGTCTCCCCAGAAGAGGCATGACATTACTCACAAAATGAACAGTTATAAAAATGTCTTTGAACAACATTAAAGTTCCTATTTTCATAGAAGGGGGTTTTCCCTTAGCTCGGAGAACAAAAATGAAAGAGAGTTCTCAGAATGGGAGCCACACACATGTACACGGTTGCTATCCTCTTAGGGATAAACACCTTTTGAATCGCCCAGTGCAGCGACAAAAACGTTTACTGGCCTTTTTCCCCCTCTCACCTCGCTAAATGAAGACTTGGCAGGAAGGCAGAGCTGAATAATGGTGAGCTACACTCACAAAGCCACACTTAAGTAACTTTTTATGGGGTCACTTCTCGCCATATCGAATATGAGGGGCTTCCTTTTCCTAAAAAGCAAGAGGTTGATAACCTGCTTTGTTTTAATGTTATACAAAGTCACCTGCAGATGCCCTCCAACACAGGAAATGAACTATCTGTTTTGCCATTAATTCATTTAAGCAGTCGACATTTACATATATTTACATACTAACATTATTAACTGAATATTGTTTGTGATGCTTTGTCATGTATCTATTAAGCTAACAGGTTTCTGAACAGATCAAGGCTAGTTCAAGCTATACATTTCCCTAAGGCTAAGACAACACAGCCTTACACAACAGAACAGAAACCCAGAAAAATGCCCCAGCCACTCCAAGAATAATGAGGTGATGGTGAATGGCAACTCAAGCTTATTAAACAATTAATTTGTAATTACTGTAATAAACTCAGATGTTATTCATTATACATAATGGCAACTAGTGTGTGTAGTCAGATAAAGACATTTACCTCTAACATAAGTATGGTTAAAAAAACCTCTGATGCTTTACTCCTGAAATTCAAGCCGTTTAGTAGCTTAACTGATGTTTTGAAAATACATTTAGTGAAAAGGCAGAGGCAGCACAGTGGTGCAGTGGTTAGCACTGTCGCCTCACAGCAAGAAGGTCCTGGGTTCAATCCCCAGGTCGGGCTTGGCTCCCTTTCATTGTGGACTTTGCAAGCTCTCCCTGTGTTTCTTTGGTTTCCTGCCACTGTCCACAGGCTTGTAATAGGCTGATTGGATTCCCTAAATTGCCTGTGTGTATGAATGGTTGTCTGTCTATGTGATGCCCTGCGATTGTTTGGCCTCCTGTGCTGGGTGTACCCTGCCCTTGGCCCGTAGTCAGCCAGGATTGGCTCTAGCTTCCCCAAAACGGATAAAGCAGATGGATGGATAATGTTTCAGAGCTCTGCCAAGTATTTTACACTGCAATTATATGAGTAATTGTTTCATGCTTAAATGTACTGCAAAACTCATAGATGGACTGATTTATCCTGTACATCACTGGCGGGCGAGAACTCACTTGTCTCTGGAGAACTCCCAGCGTGGATCCTCAGGGAGGTCATACTCTGGGATCATCTGGTCGTGGTCAGAGCTTCGGCGGGTCGTGATTCGCACCAGTGGCGTACTAGAGTTCATGGAAGAGCTAGAGTCCGCAGACACCTGTTTGGAAAAAAGGAGATGGCTGATCACCTGTGCTTCCGGTGAATATAAAACATACAGAACCCCCATCTTAATGTCTGCATGTGTGTGTGTGATTTGCCAAATAACTGCCAATGTTTATCCTCATCATTACTTCTGACTTTGCATTTTAAGATCCACAACGAGCGAGCGAGCGCTAAGCAAGCATGCAGACGATTGGTTGTCTGATATTAGCCACTGATCACTTATCATCATGACTGAACTTTATTGGAAACAGCCACTCATACTTTCCCTAAGCATGCACATAGGCCTTTTAGCAATCTAACTCAAACTGTGTAGAACCCTAGATAATTAAACACTGAGCTAAAAGGAGATTGCTTAACTCCTGAAAAAAGATTAAGACAATCTGAGCACAGGGCAAGACCTCGAGACAGCTTTTGCAGTTCCACGGACTACATCTGGAAACGCTTTGAACAGCAGACCTTACCTTTGCACTCCAAACTGCAAGATTTCACCAGGGGAGCCTAATGATGCAGCATTTTTTTCACATTTCTCACAATGTAACATGAAGCGTCATTCAGTTAAAACGTTTATCACAGCAGGTATTTACCAAAGACTGAAAACCATATTAAAACACTCTATGGTGGATGCTTCCCAGCTAAAATTTTAACGCAATTCAAGATAAACAGACAAGAATTGAGTGATTGTGTAATTAACGTGATTACATGTAAACACCTGAAGATACTCAGATCTATGCAACAATTCAAGCTATTCATCTATTCAACCTAAGCATATTAAATTGTACTATTGTACATATTAATAGTGTTTGTGTTGTGCATTAGGGGTTCTGGAACTCTTTATCTACTTTCTGTTACCTGGCGGCGCAGTGGGATCTGTTTAGTTAGCTTATGCACTGCGGGCTGCCCTCCGAAGTCAGGCTTCTTTGTGGACGTCCTCATTCTGCAGACAACCACGATCACCACCATGCAGGCGATGAGGAAAACACCTATGCAGTAGATTGCAATCTCCACATAGTCTGGAGGATAGTCAGGTTCCATGATGCCTGACACGGCTGAGGTAGGGATGCAAGTGTCAAGGTAAAAAGGAGGGAGAAATAAGGCAGTCACAAAGTCAGTATGCAAACAGACAAAGTCGTTCTGCACTGAAGCACTTATTATAAAAGCTTTATGTTGACTTTAGCATGGTGTTGATATGCTATGCACATTCAGATTTCATGGAAGAATACTATAGGCAGTCTGAAAACATAAGGCGAGCCAAGTGGTGTGGAAAAGGCAAAAACAAACCACAACACATGCCGAGAACAACACACGTGTCTTAGACTTTCAAACTATCAATGGAGTTCCTTCCTCTGGAAACATGCAGACACTATAAGGATGGATTTCTGTGTTGGAGAAGTGCATCCGGGGACAGGGAAAGAGTTCTGAGAGGAACCGAGGAGAGGTGGGAGTGAAATCAAAGGCCGGTCGCCAGGACGCCTTGACCAAGCACTGCCCACACAGAAGGGAAACATGGCGTAATCTGACCACACAAAACGTCCTGCTACTCGATAGTCTTGTCTAATTCACCCGACAAGAGCTAACTTCCTGCCACTTCCACACTCTTATAGAAGAAATGTCCCATATAAGGGAGGAATCTATCAAATTTTCTTATGGCAATGTCGATTTCTATATAGCCACAACTTTCTATATAGCCACAGCCATAACTCCTTTTTGATTAAAAGCTTAAAATGCACGGGGTAAATGAGCACATGAAGCAGATTTACAGCACTATTAGCAAAATTAATCACATTACTTGCTCCTTAACTGACAATTGCAAAACTGACAATTTATTTTTTTTTCAATTAAAAATCTGTTTCCTTTTCCAGATAATCAAATGAAGTGTGGCTTTGAATGGGCGACTGGCTAAAAGCTATTGGCAATTACACTGTGACACATTGGTACAGGTTCAGCAGCAGCTTTCAATTACAGTCTATATACCCTTCTCACACTGTTTAACAAATTAAATTACAATGCAAATATGCCAAAATAATAAAGTGGCATATTGTCAACTGTGTCTTTTAAGCAAAAAACGTGCTGATTCAGATTTTAGTTGATTCTCAATGCGTCTCACTAGCTACACACTCAGGCATACCAACACTCATACACACAGACATTTATAAAATGTAGAAATTAGGACTAAATCTACGTGGAGCAATATGATGAAGAAATGTAATATTTATCTATATACAGTTTATAGACTACAAAAACAATCTATGAAATTTAGACATATTTGCATATTTTTGCCCAGCACCATGTAAATATTCTGCTTTTAAAGGACACAACAAAGACATGATAAAATATCATGGTCAAATCTAATACGTTCTGCCTTTACTTCTCCAAAAACAATGGAAAAACGACTTTCGCTGGCATTCCAGCAATGTCTCACTGACTGTTTAAATTCTGATTTATCTGTAATGTTGTTTTGCATGAATTGAAAAAAAAAACATGAAAATGTAACTACCAATTGACATACCAAAACTGTAAATTAACATACAAACACATCTTACACAAAGGGATATATTAAGGAACTAAAAACATTGAGAACACATTTGTTTTCTTCAGAAGGTGACAGCAATCAAAACTATGAAAACAGTAACACATGTGTGGGTGCATGTTGAAACACTGATGAAGCATGCACTCTAAAAGTTAGTTAGAGAAGATGAAGAGAGGAAGAGAGAGTGGGGGTCACCAGAGCGAAATATATCGGAACAGTAATAAGGAAGCTGTAACTTGTTTTAATCAATCCAAAACCTTGAATACTTTTAGAGGTGCTGTAAACTGAGGACTGTCAATTTAGTCAGCAGTTAGATAATGTCATGAATTACACTAGAAATCAGACCTCAGGTTGGTTAGTAACTGGCAGCAAAACAAACTTAAACCAATGTTTTGGAATTCCACTTTGAAAAGTGCCTGCCACTCTCCCTATGACCAAACACTGCAACAATGTGAGACAGAACACATGGGCAGAGCTGCAGAAGTAGGGGAGTGTATACCTGGAAGAACCGTCAACCAAGCAGAGTGATAGGAGATCCCAATAGAGTTACCCGCCAAGCATGTATATTCACCCGCATCCTCGAAAGTGACGTTGGGCAGGTAGAGGACCTCAATCTCTTTGTCCGTGGTGTTTACACCTGCCGTCTGAGATAGGGAAAGGAAAGGTACAGGAAGGACCACAGAAGAGACCAAGGAGAGAAGTGAAAATGAGAAGCGAGAGGAGTAAGAAAAAGGGGAAGAAGTAGAAAATGAAGACATAAGAAAAGAAAAGGGAAAGAAATGAATGAGACCCAAAAAACCAAGAGGAGAACAGATCTGGGAGATGATTCTCACTGTAAATCTCATCTACGCATTGCACAAATGGTAGATGAATCCTTCATGAAAGCGGACGAAATCAAAAAGACACACCACGTAAAAGGGACCCTTGTGGTGAAGATAAAGTAAGAAGGAGGAAGAAGATGCCCCAAAAATAAATGGGGTGTCTCCACATCCACTGGAGTGAGCCCTCCAGACCTTCGCAGAACATGCAAACACACCCAAGAAGGGGAGCCATGGAGAACAAGGCAGCGAAGAAAGAACAGGAAACGATGGAAGAAAATGAGAGGAAGACATGACAGAACATGGAGAGCATGGGCATATAAATGAAAGCAAAAGGATGGATGAAAGAAATCTTCAAGGGACAACTTGAAACTGAAGGAAAGATGGAAAAGGGAGTAACAAAAAGAGAGTCTTGTTTCCATGGCTTTTTAGAAAATAGTTAAGGTAGCCCTCAGAAGATCTGGGTGAGGAAACAAAAAACTAAAAACACACCACAATGCTCCAGCAAAAGTCCCAGGACCACCACGCACCACGACGAGACGAAAAAAACACCATCAACCCAAAACACCAGAAAAGGAGGTCGTCAAGGGTCAAAGTTCACTAGTCTTTTTACCTGGTAGGACAGTCAGCCAACCTGACTGGTTGACCTGCCCAAGGTAATTGGAGACTTGGCACGTGTATTCACCAGCGTCGTCCAGAGAAACGTTGTGGAGTGTGAGTACCTCTACCTCTGTGCTGTTTATGCCCGAGCGCTAGAGGGCACCATGACAGCCCAATGTAGCAGTGGCACAGGGGCAAAAAAACACATATGGAAGCCTGTTAACATTATCATTTAGGTTTAAAATAAATTAGGGAAATGAGAAGGGGGTTCCCACCACCAACTCATGGTAAAGGGGGGTTGTTTTTATCTTTATCTTTATTTTAAAATATCCCATCAGTCAGAATTGACTTTGTTGGAAAACTTGTCAAGTCATGAAGTCACACATCCAGTATTAATCCAATTATAATGCTCTTTGTGCAAAAAACAAGGCCATGATTGGTTGACAACAATGACAAACTAGTCATACCTTTAGCACACGGACGAAGGGAAGTCCATCAGGACCGTAACGGCTGCCATTCTTGGTGATATGATGTAGCCACTGAATGTGAGGTTGGGCATCACTGTAGACCTTACAGACAAATCGAGCATCCTCCCCTACGTGTACAGTAGCGTTGGCTGGAAGGCCAGCCTGGAGGATGGGCCGGTGAGGAGAGCGCTCTAATAGAAACAAGCAAAAAAAGAGGCATTATAGCATCAGTCGGAGTTGTTCGTTTTTCTTCTATTCATTCTCATTCATTTGAATTACACAGAAAAGTCGAGGATTTTCTAAACCAATATGTAATTTCACAACTGCATTAACAGCATTCAGTCCACATATCAGTGCTCCCAATCATTTAAACACTAATCAATCACACGAACATAGTTGCGTGGCACACCTGCAGGAAGTGAGTGTGAGTACGTGTGAATGTTCCACTACTGTACTGCTATCAGCCCACTGTTAAGATTCTTCACACAAAACAAAGAAGCCTGGGACCTTATCGCTGCTGATAAGGGCAAAACAAAAACCTATGGCTCAGAGGAAAGGGAAAAGAACAGCAGTGCTGCAGTGGTTATGTTCTTGGGCTCAGCGTGAAGCAGCTACGTGGTAGAGCAATGTTTAGTTATAGAGAAATTTAACTATTCTGACTTTGATTTTACCTGTTGTTATCCTAAAGCTAATAGCCCTGAAAAGAATTATGATTTGTGTAAAATTCCTTACAATAATTTGATTAGATGATGTGGTGGCAGTGCCATATAATATAGCCCTCCCCTTCTGCCAGAAGAGCCGGGCAGCTCCAAAACTTTACTAAGGAGGTGGCTCAGGGTTACTGGTGGTGTGTGAGTTGAGGGGGTAATAGGATTGTGCACTGTGGGGAACCAGTGGAGACTAAAGAAAAGGTACAATACGAGGGTGCAAAAAGGAGACAGAAAAGAGAAAAGAGGGGGATGGGGTCAGAGAAGGGAAAGACTAAAGGGTGCTCAACAGATGGGGAGTGAAAAGAAAGATGAGGGAAAACAGAGAAAGAGTGGGAAAAAAAGGGAAAAGAAGAAGTGGGGGGCCCACCACAAATTTTCTCCTCATCTGTTGGTGTTTTGTACTCTCTGCCTGTGTGAGCTTTCTCTTGACACAAAGTCTATATGATCTGTTCAGCTCTCTGTTTTTAGACTGATTGTCCATGTGTTTGTACATCTACTGAAGTAGAGACAAAAGTACAGGGAAGCAGAAGTAAGTGGTGAGAAGTCAGTCGCCAAGTTTTATTGCCTCCTTCTTTCGTTCTTTATTCATTTACATCTTTCTCACAAATCTCTCGTTCCTTGCCCTACAAACATGGACACACAGTCTCTTGCTTACACTAATTACATCTCTGACTGTGAAAAGGAAAGAAAATCACTGGAGAAACTCTTTTGTTTGGTTTGAGCCAGTGTGCAAGTATGGAATTTGATACTCCACCCTAGGCGCCGAAAATGGAAATCTGCTTTGCAAAACCATGAACTTTAGGGGGTGGGCCCCCTCACTAACTATGGAAAAAGCTGAGTTTAAGGTAAGGGACATAAGGACCAACTGATAAAAAAGCTAAAAGAAAACAAATAGGAAACTACACTTAAGGAAAGTCAAGGGGGGGTGCTTTTCTTCTTGGAGTGTCTTAGGAGCGATCAGGCAGAACACTGGAAGTTCACCAGAAAGACAGACAGACAAACACACACACACACAGACTGAACTTCAGAGATCTACTGAAGCCTGCTGATAGAGACAAAAAGAGATGTACAGACCCAAAAGACATTAAAATTATAATACATAATGGAAACAGGGAATACAAAGAGCTTAGGTGAGCAAAATGCAGAAATATCTAGTTCCACAGTGCAAACTTAGATTTTTAAATGGCAGCATGAAGTTAATATCTTTATTCTTCAACTAAGATTATACGTCATTCAGCAATGGCCTGATTTCTGAAAACTCACTTCCTTGAGTATCAGGTAGGCCTTATCTATAGCTGACAACCTACTTCCCTAAATACACTATAGGTGTGCATTTATGTTTGTGCATTTGGCAGAAGCAGCAAGCAGCATCAAGATGCACGTAATCATGTTATAGAAACAGATGAACGCATTAGAAGTCTTGCCCGGGGACCCGTACTACTGTGGCATGATGAGTTTGCCCAGGAGGCAAGTAAAGGGGTAAGGGGGACCGAGGTATTACCCACTATACTTACATCACTAAATAATAAAGATAAACCATCGTTATTCAAAACTCTCCTGCAATGAATGTTGGCAGCAATTAATGCAACAGATCATTCCAAGTCTCTTTGGTACTGTCCCATCCAAACACTTTAAATAAAGAGTCTTGTGCTTTTAAAGGCCCAAATGCTTCGAATCTAGCTTCCTCGAAACCTAACAAAAAGAGCCGTTGAGTCGTCACTTGGTCGTTTTGTCCGGCAGCCATTCACCCGCATCGCCCACGAATCGCAATCTATCAATTATGTCATTAGCCAAGCATTTACAGGCTGGTCCGGCGTCCCCAAGCAAGACCGCTGAACTCTGGGTAACCCACTGACTTGGCACAGAGGACTCGGGCGGGGTAAGAATGGGGTCGGAATCACTGTCAGGAGAGAGAGAGTGGGGGAGGGAGGCCACGCAAAATAGTGGCACCAAAGTTGGTCTGGGCATTTGAAACATGCATCTGGATATATGTATAGTGTATAGTCCTGCAGAAGGTGGGACTGCTCATTGGAGACCATCTACCACAGGGTAGTGGGGTCAGGTTTGGCAAAAGGCCACCATAAACAAAAAGAATTAGGCTAGTCCAACAGTCCGTGTAGAGCTCGGAGACTTTGGACTGGCTTTGATGTGTCAGCCAGATCAGGCCAGCACCAGCTCTTACATCACTGTCTAGAGGGTCAGCGGGGCTCATGTTCACTTGTTTTCGACATGTCTGTAATTGTCTCCATCATTTTGGATACACATGCAAATCATCACGGTTCACTTTTCAACACAGTCTCAGTGTTCAGATGTGGGTCTGATCTAGATTTAGATATGCAGTGGTACAAAAATTTTGATTTAAACATAATTACCTAAACTTTATCTCATTCCATGATTAAAAAGAGAAAAACATGTTCAAAGTAATAAAGAAAAAATAATAATACGTCACTGAAACTTACATAAATGTAGAAATTAAACACAAAAGCAATATAAACTTATTAAAAAAAATATTCCTTAGCTTTTAAACATGTTGGTGTATGTAGTTATACCTGTACAATGTGTACAATGAAAATATTCATGAAAAAAATATGAATAAAAATAAGTGGCCAAGGAATGCTGGCTATAGGTGACAGGTAACAGAAAAGTCCCCACCATGAAGGACTTGGCCTTTCCGAAGCACTACCTTTATTCTCCTTTAACCATTCTTTGGTAAAGCTTTGGTACTTGTGTGATTACGGTTGTTATCTTGCAGCATGGCCCATTTTCTCTTGAGATTTCTTAGACAAGTGTCCTAACATTTTCCATTAAAATCATTTAGAATTTAATGATGGTAAGCTGTCCTGGCCCAGACGGCAGCAAAACAGGCCCAAACCATGATACTACTCACCATGTTTGTCCTTTGTTTGTGCCATTAAATATTTCCACAGGCATGTATTGTGGCCAACACCAGAAGATACCTGGTCTTTACATAAGACTGGATGCCCCCTCACATCGGATTGTTATCAAATTCATTGAAAACAAATGACTCTAACTTACTCACATACTTCTGCCACAAACAGATGTGATATCAGTATAATTTTCCTGAATAAATAACTGACCAAATATAATATTTTTGTCTCACTCTAGGACTACAATCTGATGTTGTTTTAGGTCATATTTATGCAAAAACAGAAACTTCTAAAGGGTTCACAAACTTTCCACTGTGTAAACATGAATGTGAGTCAGGTACGCACATAATAGTACACAATGTACACAATGTAACATCTAAGTATATACATTACGATAATACTAATTTTAGGTGCTCTATGTTAAAATAGCATCAAACTCATGGGTTTAATATACCTTAAAACTTAGGCATGGTATTTAGAGAACATAATTTAACTAAGCCTGTTGCAGTTTATAGTAAGTACTTCAGTTAATGCTTCAAAACGTGTCCAAAAGACATGTCTAAAAAATCTCTGTTGAAACTGCATGCTTGAATAAATTAGAGCGACAGTCTTTTAAGTGTGTGCGATACTGTTGTTTACAATCATGGTGTCCTAAATTACCATATGTGTCTCTGGTATAAAAACAAACACTCCCAGAGCTAATTCAACAGAGGATCATTTACAGTGGCTTGTTTTCTGCTCTCCCTGATCCTGTCACAGACTTTCTTGGTTGATCACTTAGTCCAAAAAAAAAGAGAGAAATGTGCACTGCCTTCTTCAGCCTCCTGCTGCCTCCTTTCTCTCAAATGTTGGGAGAACAGTCTGAGGTCAGTCACAAACAGAAGTCACTCTTGAAAAGCTGATTTTACTTATCCCAGAGCAGGAGGTCTGAACAGAGGACAACATTAGACTACAACCCTGATAGGGTAGAATATTTTGCAAGGGCATTTTCTCAGCCCGGTCTAGAAACAGTCAAGGGAGCATTTTATCTTGCTCTCTCTCTCTCTCACACACACACACACACACACACACACACACACACACACACACACACACACACACACACACA
>JBBPDA010000145.1:11753136-11796525 GCA_037974385.1 Arnoldichthys spilopterus
GTGTGTGTGTGTGTGTGTGTGTGTGTGTGTGTGTGTGTGTGTGTGTGTGTGTGTGTGTGTGTGTGTGTGTGTAATAGATGACTAGTGGTCTCTGTCTGATCTGCATGGCTGGTGTTGGATGGACTTGGAGTGAACTGGCTGTGTTAATAGTTGAGGTGTGTGTGAGCGAGAGGAGAATGGAGTGTAACCATGACGGAGAGAGAACTGTGCTAATGCCAGAAGGCGACGATTCAACTGCGTTTATGTTGGAATTCGCTCTAATGGATCATTAATTATCATCTTTTCCAAAACGCGGATCAGAGGTAAAAATCTCTGGGCGTGTGTGAGCCTGTAAACGAGGCCCCGACTCTGTGAGAACAGTACGTTTGTAAAAATCTTCTGAATTGAACTGAACTGTGACAGTGTTGACACCTCGCGACGCGTTGAATCGTCTCCTCCAGAGTCGACTCCGTCTACACTCCTAGCGAACCTCGTGCATCAGTAGCTAGAGCTGATCCTGAGCGAACTCGTCCAATCAGCGTCGATCTTAATTTTCATCCAAATTTTGTCTTAATTTCTTTTTCTCTTTCTTTTTCCAGACGCTACCGGACTTAAAAGCGGACAACCAGAGACTGAAGGACGAGAACGGTGCTTTGATTCGAGTCATTAGCAAGCTTTCCAAATAGAACAGCGCCCCTTTCCCCCCCAGTGGCTACGTCTGGTATTACGCCCCTAGATTATTAATTACAACAGACATCAGCGACAACATGGCTTCTTCTCCCTGGTTACTGTCAATCTCTCCCTCTCTCTCCCTCTCTCTCTCTCTCTCTCTCTCTCTCTCTCTTCCTCTCTCTTCCTCTCTCTCTCTCTCTCTCTTTCTCTTCCTCTCTCTCTCTCTCTCTTTCTCCCCCCCCCCCACCCCCCCCCTTCCCCCCCCCCCCCCCCCCCCACCCCCCACCTCCATCCTCGGCCAATGGCCAGAACTCCGCAGCGCACAGAGACAAGTACTGGTCCTGATCCAAACCAGGGCTTGCTAGTTAAAAAGTTTAAGGCTTTGCTCCGCCTCTTTCCACCTCCCCCTTCTTAATAGTCACTTTTGAAAAGTTGGAAAACGCCAAAGTGCCAGAATAGATTACACTCTTTTATTAAAACAGCTTGTTTTGAGTCAGGAGCCGATGTCTGCCACCCCCCACCCCCCACCAATATACCCTCCCTGGCTCTCCTTCCCCCGGTTTAATGCTTTTTACGTTTCAGAACTAGTAAGACTGCGCAGCTAGCACAAAATCACAGAGGCCTGATGCATGAAGAGAACTTCAACCAGATCAGAAAGCTTTTTATTCTCTCACTTCCATTCCCCTTCTAGATATCCCGTGAAGCAGACCCCTCTGTTTCTCTTCCTTCCCTCCCTTCCCCACGCTTTCAGCCAAGCCAGATACAAAACACATCCCCCTTCAGGTAAATAACACGGACCAGATGGGTGGTTTCCATAATAGATGAAGCCTGTTGACAAGCTCCTTGTGGGCCAGCTACCTGAGAGAGATGGAGTTAGGGAAAGAGGGAAAAGAGAGTGCAGAAAAATGCAAGGAATGTGTCTGCGCTGACGTTCCACAGAGTAAAATTAGGAGCCTAAAGAGCTTGGTGACATGGGTTGACAATCAGCTCACTAGGCCCTGGTTCTGAAGCTGAAGAAATGTGATGGAGACCACACAAACTCCCTTGCGGAAAAATAACCAGTGACACAAGGAAAGGAAGGCCTGGGAACTGAAAGGAACGTACAACCATGTATATCTGACTTTTATCGAAGGACATATCTCCTGCTCTGAAAAAAGGCCCTTTGCACCACCCAGCAAGAGGCAAACACCCTGAATCTGGTGTGGATGTTCAGAATACCAGTGAATGACAAAATGAAAAGAGCAGCCTTATGTGTTTTCAAACAGGCCAGTTGACCTTCCTGTCCTGATTCTCCAATACTCACGCATCTGTTCGCTGTCTGCCGCGACATCTTCCGACCGCTCTGCGTCGTCCTCATCGTCACCGGATGAGATGGCATCTGCAGAAAGCACCAGCAACACTGTAACCTTCCTTTGGCTTTTACCTGATGCTCACGCCCCTACAAGGCATGCACTACTGCTACTGCTACCAAAGAAGGATGAACTGGCATGACGGCTTCTAGTCAGCAAAATGGCACCTGATATCTACCTGCTAAAGACAACAGCCACTGACTTTTCCAAGACAATGATCACAAATTTAGTCTGAGGTTGAGCAAACCCCATATGGCCTTTGTACAAATATTTTCTTGCTTGCTGATACTAAAATATGGATAGTAGGGGTGTTCATCAAGATTCGGTCTGAGTCGTTTATTTAATATTTGCAGCGATGCCCTTCGGTTGATCGGGTTCGATACCGCAGTTAGTACGAAATATGAAATTTCACACAATCCGCTACATTTCAATAAACTCACACATGCAAAACATTTATAATGTAAACATTTTATTATTAAACGTCAAATGCAGCAGTGTGGTCATAAGCAAAACCGCTTCTCAGAAAATCAAGTCAAATTAATTGTTTTTTATGGGTCACACTGATACAATGGATCATGCATCATGTTTTGGTCGAGGCATCGATAAAAGTCTGTCTTGTTGCTTGTAGTTTTAAACAAAACATTGGTAAAAAAGGGTGGATATTAGGTGCCATAGGTTTAGCTACTGAGAAATCATCTACTGATTTAAAACAACTCATGGTCATTTCAAATTTGAGGCTTTGCCTGACAGCACAAGGAAAGAGGCAAACTAGAGAAATAAAGGTTTTAGATATGGTTTCAACACTACAGAGCCAAAGCTGTCAAACAGCAACATGGACTCATGCAAATGCTAATATTAGCATTACTGCTTCTAACAGAAAGCTATAAAAGCAAGATGCATTACTGCAAAGGTTTCGCGAGGCAGCGGTCATAAACGTTCAGGCTTAATGCTTCTACGACACTAAGGATAGAGAAATCAAAAAAAAGTTCAAGCTCAAATGAAAGCTACAATGAATTGTGTCTGCGTTTTCAAATAAAATTTTGCGAATGCAGACCACGCCTTCAACTTAAAAGTAAAGTATGAAGAGTGACCTCTGAAGTTGTAGGTGGTTTCTGATCTACGCCACAAGGTTAGAGCCTCCCTTGCTGAGGCATTGAAAGAAAAGCTTTAAAATCAGAAAGGATGGGGAGGTGATGGGGGAGTGGAGGGGTACAAAAACTTTGTCACAGGAAAAATGGACCTTTGTTAGGAGGGAGGCGTTTCAGGCGTGGTCTTTCTCCCAAACTTCGATTTCATAATTCCGTTTTAGGGTAAATCCGCACCAAAAGAACAGACCAGCACCATCCTCGCCAGTACCTCCTGGCCGCATCTCACCTGTGACGTTCACGATGAAGCAGAGCGTGTCGCCATGTTTGGCGCCAGCGGCGCTGCATGTGTACAGGCCAGAGTCCCGCTGCGTAGCGTCGCGGATCTGCAGCCAGTCCCGCTCTATGAGCGTGCGGTTGTCTGGGCCTAGTGATGAGCCATCTTTGGTCCAGATGATGGCAGCTGCTTCAGGAAGCGGGCAACTCAGACGCAGCAGGTCCCCCGGGTGCAAAGAGCACACAGTGGGCTTAGAGATTTCGTATTTGGTCGGAGGCTCTGCGGAGCGAAGGGCAGGAAGGGAAGGAAAGGAAAGAGGGGGACGGACGGGGTGGGATAAGTGTAAAAGAGAGAAAAAAGGGGGTGCGATGGGTCGCAATGGAAAAAGGAAGTGGAGGGGGGAGAAACAAGCAAGTGTGTCAGATGAAATAAAGAAAAAGGAAAAACACCACAGCAAAACAACCCAACAAAAGCCCTGAAAAAGCTTGTGGGTAAGAGAAACTGCTTTTAAACCCAAACTTTACCCAAGGACATACCTATGAGAACCTATTAATGTAAGTTTGAAGTTCTATACCCACAGAACATTTCATTAAGCATGCAGTTACACAAGAAGAAAAATGCGCCAAAAGCAGTGCTCCTGTAGCAGTCAGTCAGTATTTAACCCTGCACACTCTCAGGAGCTTTAACTTTTCTTTTTTCTCTCATTTCTACTGGTGCCCCCAATTTAATACCATAGGACCATCTACTCATTTTAACAATTACATGTAATCCATGCTTACATAGTCCACCCCAAAAGCACAGAACTCAATCAAATCAAACTGTACAAAACTGTATAAAAACTCCCAAAAGATTTGACTAAAAAAAGTTACAGTGCCATTGTAATTGTAAAATGTAACAGGGCCTTATGACAAGGTCAGCATCTGTTGCAGTTGAGAGTTTAGCTGAATAGTGCTGTTAGTCCCTTGTGCTTTTAAAGCAAAGCAAACGAAGACAGTAAAATGAAGCACACCCTCACCAATACAAAGCAAGCTACAGGGTGAAGAACATGCTCTTCCTCTGACTGCTGGCATAGCTACGAGCCTGGACAGCATTACACACTGGTTCAGTTCAGTTCACATTTTGGGCTGTGGCTCGCACTACTCAAAATATATACTTTTGGTGCGACACACCTTCCCGCACGCCCGGCATGTGCAGAAATTCAGGCTAAATTCTACTCCTTTCGCACACCGGTGCGTTTGAGCTGAGCAATAAACCTCAATACTCCAGCGTGCTCCCTGTCATCACCCAAGCATTCAGCATTTATGGGTACAGTCTGGAGAGAAGTTTAAAGAGAAAGCAATCTGTATCAAACTGCATGAGCAGCACCCACACAGATATCTGCTTTCTGGCCAATTAACACAGCCACATGATCAAAAGCAGGGCGAAGAAATCCAACCCAACCACGATGCCTCACACGCACACATGGACTCAGATCACACACGCACACACACACACACACACACACACACACACAAAAACATGGAAAGTTTCCAACTTCTTTTAATGTATTTTTTAGAAAAATGTGTCTATACTTCTGCTTCTTTTTGCCAGAAAACGATGACCTAAGAGCCCAGATCGCAAGGAAAATGAAGGCTGCAGCTCAGAAGAAACATGGCAAAACATCTCGGCTGCTGAGAGGCAGCAACAATTAGAGGTGCAGATAATTCGCAGTCTTTTCTGCAGTTTAACACACCTCTCCTGCAGCACATTCCTGGCCTTTTGTGTTTGCCACAGCCCCCAAGCAAGAAGGGGACTTAAAGGCCTAGAAGGGACTCACTCATACATGGAACATGAGGACCAGAAGTGTGTGCAAAACTTAGAACCATCCCCTCAGGGCTCACAGGCACAGGTACAGTTCCTGTATTGTTACTCTTTCCTCTCCCCATTCCCCCTCACTGCTTTCCTTCACTCCGGAAATAATTAAGTCTTTTTTAAGCTCCCTGTTTAAACCGTGTGGTCTAAAGGCAGTTGATTGATGAGAACTGTATTCACTGCCTTATGTTTCCGGAGGCCTCTGTTTGGCATGCTGTTAGTTAACTGTTATTGGCCGTGTGCTTCCTTCTATTGTGCCATCAAAGCCCAATCAGAAAGAGTGTGGCACAGGGACACGGGGGCAGTTCCGATCAGAGCCTCATGAACTTGAGAACGGCTGCTTACGGTGTTTGGAGGAGCCCAAGTTTGGCTTGTAGCTGGTGAAAACCAGGGCTGCAAAAACTGCCATTACAGCTTACGGCCCTGATCAGCGCCCATGCAAAGCAGAAATTCACCAGGCTAAAAAAAATAAGCATGTGCTAGTAGTGGGCAAGAGATGCCCATGCATTTGAAAACAGACAAAGCAGAAAATAGCTAAGAGGAAACAGACAAGTCAGAAAGCTATACACAGATGAGCTCTCCACAGTGGTCACATTTTTCAATTGGATTCTGGGAGCGATCTGACAGAGACGAAAACTGGATTTAAAAAAATCTCCAATAAAACTCACATAAGTATCTCAGGTTTTTCTTCTTGCTGACAACCGATTCGATTTCTCAAGCCAGCCTCCAGCTGAGATCCCAGTTAGGCGCAAAAAAAAACAGACACAGTCTCTTTAAACATTTCCATCATCTGCTTGCATCTCTGCTTTGTGCCTGGCACATCTGTTCTTTGCCATCAACACCTACTCCTGTTCCTCTCTCACCTCTCACCCCTGCCCTGCAACCCTATAACCCCGCGACCCTCACCCTCACCCCGTCTGAATCCTCAGCCATCCTCTGAATTCCTGATTCTTCACGGGAAAGCGACAAGGCTGTAGAAGCCTCTGTACAGTTAAAGTCTGACTCACTGAAGGACAAACCGAACGATGAACTGAATTGTGCAAATGTCCCACAGCCGCGACACTGCAGGGTGGGACAGCAGCTCATTTCACGGTTAGTTGTATTGGGGGTGTTATTGAGAAGGGGTGTGCTCTCTGGACCCGGCATAGATGCAGTCATTACAAGACAGAGCAACAGGTGTAACATCCACTCACTTTCCCACTTTCTCTCTTCTTATTCGCACCTGAGATTGCAGCTGCGTTGTCCAATTGTCGCAATAACCCGCATCTATAGGGTGACGTGTGATTGATAGTCATGGTACACAGGAGAAATCAGGCTCAGATCACACTTCATGTTGACACTTTCTAAGTCTGTCTCTCTTATATAAGAAAAACCCATTCCCACATGACCGATTACACTGAGGCAGGGCACGCTGCAGTCATTACTTTCATACGGCTGTCACAGGAGCGCTTCCGTGAAAGCCTACACACCTATTCACACCCTCGCTCTGCGCGAGCCATGCTACCCCCTCCCCACTGCAGCTCGCCCTTTCCTTCTTTCTATCTCCTCCTTTCTTGTTTTCTCACCCTTTCTTTTTCCCATAGGCCTCCGAGATCCTAACGCTCTTCCTCTGCTTCTCCTTTTCTTCCCCCCTTCTTCATTCTAATCTCTGACGCCTTTCAAATTCTAATTCCTGTTGGCTTTATCGTCATGACAATGGCATGCCCAGCCAAAGGGCACAAATCTCTCAGGGGCGCCCACAGCAACCGATGGACAGACAAAAATTCGGGCCCCTCTCACCCCTCATTGGACAGATTTCCCTCCAAAACCGCTCAGAGCCGGATAAACATTGTGAGTTGGCGGAAGTGAGTTCGGGGTGGCGCATGTAGGTGTCTGTGTTTCACAACATTAGATGCATTTAACAGCGAAATAATGGCAAAGTTGTTCCCATTGTTTGCTGCAGCACCCAAACTAGACCTGGGCAATATGATGATATTTATCATTATCGGGATAAACTGTGGTCACAATATGCTTTTCGGAGCATATATTGATATCGTTAGTACTTAAAAAAAAACACAGTCAAACTGTTTAAGGAGCATCATTAGTTTTGCTTAAACATATTGTAGTAACATATTGAACCATATTGTGCATATCAGAGAAATTTCTAAAAATATTGTAATATTTTTGCCATATCGACCACCCCAAACCCAAACGTTTCCTCATGAAAGCAAAAAGAGTCTTTTTATACTTAGATCACCCACAACTTACAGCATCTGCTGGTCATGCTAAACCAACACATGTAACACTTTTACAAGATCTTATCAGCCAGGTGTCATGTAACATAGACCTCATAGGACAAAATGGCATCAAGAAGCGTAGCTGACACCATAAAAAAACATGTGGCAATTAAAACAGCAACATACACAATTACCAACACTGTTAGAGCTCAGGTTGCTTAGTGGGAGAGCTGTCAATGCACAGACCATAAAGAACGGGAGTGTGCAGACACTTTTACAACAGAGGACTAGTACAATAATCAAATGCTGTTTAGGATTAACACAGCCAGAGCTCCCGTCCCCACCATGTAATCTAGACGGCTCTTTTAAAGCTAGAAACACTCCACAGAGAAGCTGAAGCCTGGAGAGCCTTGTGTGTCTTGTCGCCATGCATTCCTCCCGACGGTACTGGTGTTACAGGTTTTGAGCATTCTCAATTTCAGCGAGAGCATTTGGGTCCCATGGAGGGGAGGAGAGGATAGACCTGCAGGGGAAAAAGACAGAGGGAGGGTGGGAGGGGAGAGAGAGGGAGGAGAAAAGGGAGGAAAGGCTGGAGAGACAGCAGGAAGCACAGGGAGAAAAAGTAACTTGGATCTCCCGCCAACGTTTTAAACAAAATCAAAGCGTTTGACTTTGATCCGAAAGGACAAGACAAACAGACACCGAAGAGCCGCCACAGCCACTCCAATTACAACAACTGCATCACAATGATTTGAGCTGAGCCAGTGTGGTCCCACGAAAACTTTCCAGCTCCGGACCAAGCTTGGCAAGAACCTCCAGTTCCAACCGCAAACCTTCTGAAGAACCAGAGAAACAAAGAGAGAAGAATAAGGAGTTTGGACTCCGCTGTACAGCAAACCCTGGCCGATTTTAACCACTCTCGCTTTCCTCACACTTCCAGCACTATTCTTCTCGTCCTCTGCCTCACAATGACTAACACATGTTCCTGATCGCATTCTTTATCTTCACTACAAATCTTAATAGCAAAAAAGGAAGGAGGAAAAAACAACCGCCCAAATTTGAAAAAGGATCAAAAGAACAGCAGTTCAAATGAAAAGCAATGTCTGATCACAGTGCAATGACCACTTGAGCACAACAGGAGGTCAGGCATACACAAGGCCCAGCAGAAGTGAAACCGATGCCTGTTCACCTGGGCCACGCCACCTCTACTGTTACACCCTCACTGGGAAAACAATGCAGCAGGAGATCGGACTGCTCCAAGAAGGCAGAGCTGATATGCTATCTACAACAATTACCATTCATAGACACAGACTTGGCCCCAGAGGGCATCAGTAGCAGAGGGGTGGGGGCTATCAAGCCATACCTACAGGGGCAAATTACTAGACTAAAGGGACCGTCAGGCCGTCGCTTCCCAAGCAGAGTATGTGCAAGTGACTGGGCTGAGTTTGTGACGAAAGCAGAGAATATCTTTATCCCTACAACGCGATTCGTGATCTCCTCTAGAAAGCTGTTGACAAATGTCTATGTCGCATACGATCGTAAGAGTAATGCATGTTTTATCTCTCTTGAGACACTTCTCCTGGCCCTTTTAAAAGAATAGATAATGTAGTCTTGTTAAGCCTACCACTCAGACACTTTACAAGCCCTGAACTACTTCAGTGTTATCGGCAGCACACAGGAAAGGATCTGACCACTTTGGTCAGACTGCTCCACCTTTCAGCAAAACCTCTTGGCCTATCCCCATCACATGACTCCCCACCCCAGCTACTTAATCCTCCGTCACATGACTAATAATAATCTCCCTTTATATGACGAGAGAGAAGAGCAAATTGTCTCAAAGGATCACCAAACTTACAAGTAAAAAAAATTCACAGTAGGAATCCTGTAGTAAGAGTTGAGGTTCTTCTTTCAGCCTTAAGGGCAAAAGGGCATTTGCATAGATAGGCTAGTGGGGGAGGGGTGTTCATTCTAAAAACAATGCGTCAGACCCCCTAATAATTAACATAGTGATTAAAGCCACCGAAATTAAAGCTGATTTACACAGAACAGCAGCTACAATTACCTACCTGTACAAACTCACGGGTGAGAATGAACTGTGACAGGAAAACTAGCAAATAAATGAGGTTATAAATACTACATACATGTGGCAACCGCAGCTAAAAAAAAAAAGCCATAAGCCTGATTTTGCTCCAATGGCAATAGCTAAAGGATGTGGGTACTTCAACAGAACGAAGACACAAATAAACCACATCCCCTTTTTAAGGAATCAAGAAAAAAAATATGAGAAAAAAAGGGATGAAAACGGTCTTGTTTCAATTTCTTCCTTTTGGAGTGTGAATGTGGTTTATTTTCTTCCTAAACAAACTAAAAGCTGCTTGGACAGAGAGTCCATGCCAACTTGAAGGCATGTGTGTGGTCCACAGCTAAGACCTACGTTATACTCAGACTCAGACTTTCGGAGAGAGAAAACAAGAGGAACACGTCACGAGTGGAGCCACACACACACAAAAAAACTTCAAAAAAGTGCTCTTTCAAAAACAAGCTGCGGTGGGGAGTGAAGAGTCAGACAATGTAAGTCTTGCAAAAGGAACAACATAAAGACAAGGCAACAGCACACAAACTGCATTTCAGAGGTTGACTGAAGTGTTCAGAGTGAGAACTGATCCTTTGCAGTTACATTTCATAAGACTAAGTGCTTGTAAAAACCTCAACCTAACTCACCACAGTAACCAAAGCCTCCATCTAAACGCACCTCTGGCAGATCCAATGGGGGCACTTATTTTGTGACACAATGAAAAGCACTACGCATAAAAAAAGTAAAATGGCAAAAAAAAGTGTCATAACCAATGTAGTCAATAAACGAGGCACTGTGCCTCGTCTCTACCTTGAGCCGTTCTGGTCAATAGATTCCATCCACCTCATTCCTTCTTTCCCCAACACATCCCCCAATAAAGACAAAACCACTTTACTCACAGAAACAGCAGGAAAGAGCTGCTTTGGAGAGGGAGCTTTCAAAACAACTGATCTTAATTTCACTCCTTGTCACCAGGCCACTCGTATCCTCGCAGGAATCAATGGTAAATTATAAAAACTTTCATTTTTCAGACTTCTCACATTTCACTTGCCCCTTGCAACAGTAAAGTCACCCTGATGCCCTCTTGCCATCTCTCCAAACGACTTACCTTCGGCGAGCGCAGCCTCCTCCTCTTCGCCAGCCACGATGGGCGGCCGTGCCACAGATGCCGTTGCCAGGGTCAACAGCAGGAGCGCACCTACAAGCCATGGCCAGGTGGTCATCCCGTCAGTGGCAGGCGTGCCTCCCCATCCCCCTATCCTCGACCTCCCCCTGGACACTGATCCCATCTGAGGAGCTCCACCCAACCATGAACTTCAGGCAGTCCCAGCCCGTCACTCACTGGAATTCCCTCCAATCACCTGGGGCATAAGAGAACAGGGGGCTGGGTCACAGAAGTGCATGAGGAGAGTGGGAAGGAACTTTGCAAGATGTGAGCCAAGTTGAGTGAGATGACATGACAATGTGATGACAGAAAAGAAGGTAAAGGGCACCAAACAGACAAGATATGGCAAAAAACTCTACAATACTCATTGATTTGTGATCTGCACAGCTGCAAACACCATTAAGTACAACTCCAGCTCAGTTACGATAGCAGCTCTCTGGTTTAAGGTTTCTGGTTAGTAGCTGACAAACTATTATCATTTAGATCACACTATCAACAAGTGGATCTGTGTATCAGACAGTCAGAGAGGGTGCGAGGAGCTGCCATGTGTCAAAATGCTGTCGAACAAGACTTACCACACAGACATACCAGAGCAGTCCTACTGTTTTACACCCACACACTGACACACTTTATAAAGGAAAACTCTACCATGGAGTGAATCAGTTGTAGTTGTTTTCATATTTGCAGCACTTGAAACACTTTTAGAGTCTATGTAATGCTCTGAATCCCAAGCACTTTAAAAACGCTCCAAAAAGAACTGCAATAAGAAACCGAACTATGTGTGTAACACACATATTATCATCTATAATACTCTTTTTAATACCCCTACACTGGTGTGACAATCTAACACTGGTGTGCTACCCTAGAGAACTCACAGTTCATTAGAAGATTACAAGATCTCAGAGTAAATCCAACCCAACTGATCACATTCACATGTTTACAAGATTGATTTTTTTAACCCAGTTAAAGCCTGACTATTGAAAATGTTAGATAGATAGATAGATAGATAGATAGATAGATAGATAGATAGACAGACAAACAGACAGACAGACAGACAGACAGACAGACAGATAATTTATTGATCTTGAGGGAAATTGAGGTACCAGTATTCATTACCTTAGATACAGAGAAGCACACAATATACAAATAACTTCACAAATGCACTATACACTTCACAGTAAGCAGGTAATTCTATACTAAAGTGAGAGGTAGAACATAATGTTAAAGTGACAGATACTAACGTGATAGTCATAATTGTATTAGTAAAATTAATAGTCATAGTATTAGTCCTAATTATTTGGTGGCATTATATCACCTACAACAGTACTTTATTTAATCCAATTAAATAACTTTTCTACTTTTCCTCTGTAAACGCTGCACTCCTGTTAATGGTCGCTCACCGCCTGTGGCAATAACGCGCCAGGAAACGACCAAAAATATATTCCGCCACTCAACCCGTGTGAATTATTTGATAAACGTACACGTTTCGTGTGAGGCGAAACACAAATGCTGCGAGAACAGCCAAACTTGCATCTCAAAATGACCCTAAAACAACGCGAAGACGTGCGGCGGCAGGGGAAGCGCTCCTGGGCGGTTTGTGCGAGTTCGTGGCGGCTTGCGCGGGCGCACGCGCGCGCTGTAACGGTTGTACGTGCGGCTGAAGGGAAACGTGCTTCTCAGACCGAGCTGCGTTTAAGAAACACGACGAATAGACACTGGTAACGTTGCGCCGCCTGTTTATTGTGTCTCTTTGCTCTCTTTTCACTTCTGGTATCCGCTACATGAAGATGAAATCTGTCAGAATTACGCTGGATACCGCGACGTGGTAATCAGCCCGGTCGGGTCTGTCACTTAACACCACAGCAGTAATCCCGTCACTCCTAGCTTCGCGGGCTTCATTTTCTGTCATTATCAGTTATAAATAAGCAGTTCAGCATGAACTAAAACGCTCTCTCCCACATCCCTGCATATAAATGGAGAGAGTAAAGCCTGTGTGCAGGCGTTAGCTGCTCATCGCCATCCCTTTCACATTCCAATCACCCTCTCGGTGCCATCGCGCTGAATGCGATCGTCAGAGATTTACGATCGCGTTTCAATGTAAACAAAGCGTTTTTGGGGAGTAAATGAGCAATCTCTTTAACAAGGTGAATCCTCAGTGTGCCCTAATGTTTCCTTATCTCTGGCTAAACGCGCCCATTAACAAGCAGTGTTTGACTTTTCTTCGGCTAACCGTTAACCAGCTTTACTTCTTACCAACATCTCATGCGCGACTTTTTTTATTCACAGCAATTTTCTATACCAAACTCTGCAGCTTTGTCGTTAAAAATATTCCTCGAAAGATCCGTTTTTCATTTCCAAAGGTTCGAAGTTTTCAGCACGGAATACAAAACACCCTACAACAACAGGTCACCTAAAACTGCATGGGAGGAGGTGTTGTGCCGTAATAAGCACCCCTGCAGTGAAAAGCAGCCCCGTTGAAGGAACATAAGGGCATAAAGTCTGCTTAAAACAGCACCCAAAAACCCAAAATACGTTATATTTTTAGATATACTGTTTAAGAACAAGTTGCACAAAATATAATGGTTCTCATTCAACATCCAATTAATGCTAAAGCCCATTTATAACAAAAACGTGCTGCAGTAGTGTTTGACATATTGGAAATAAGTTTTATTTCATTGGTTTAATCCTGAATTCACACCCTAAACGGAACCAAAGAGATTTATCCTCAGATATTCAGGTGGGATTAAAGTGCTAAATTAACCCAACATTCAAATGGATTTGGGTATAGAGGAGCAAGGGAAAAGCAAGTAAAACAACGGGAAAAAAGACAAAATTAAAGCAGAACAACAAGACATTTTAGCCTACTATAATACTGTTATGCCACGTTCCCACGTTCTCGATGTGGTTGCTTTTAATTGCACAACATGTGGAAAAAGAAGTCTAAACTTGCATTAGCACAGAGCACTCCAGTCCGTGTGAAGCACGCTTCAGTAATTTCTCGCACAAACCGCAGTACCTAGGCTCTGCTATTCGCGTGCGTCGCACTCGCACTGATCACTTGTTATGGCTCCAAACTCACCGCTATGGAGCGAAGCGCTGAGGATCCCGATCCGCATAAACAGGGTAAGCAGGCGGGGGCATATGGGCAGCTATTCCGCACCGCTCACCTCCTCTTCTCCTCTACAGGTCCAGACGGCCCAGAAACGCTTGCTCCAACGCTGCGAATGTTTTCGCTAATCCAAAATCACGGCCAACCCGGATCTCTCACCAGCGCCACATCGCCAGAGCGGACTCCGGCTATAAAATCCCACAACTGCGTCCGCAGAGGTTCGAAAAACACCCCAAACCTTTTCCTTTTCTTGCCGTTTTGTCCCTTCGTTCGTATTTCTTAAACCCCTTCCAAAAAACGACAACCTCCCAAGTTTCTCCTGCTTCTAAGCCGAAAAGAGTCGATGCCTTTAACGAGCGACGAGCCCAAAACTCGCTCGTGTCCACATCCTGTCAGAGACGCACGAGCAGCGGGGTCCACGAACGACTTCTCTAGGCTCGAGAGTCTCGGAGGGTCCTGCTTCTTTTCTCAGACGCTTTTGTCAGGTTTACGATTTTTCCCCCTCCCTCCTCCTTCTCCTTCACGTTCCCACTCTCCCTCTCGCTCACTCTCCCTCCAGCCCCCTCAAGAAATGTCACTCCCCCCTTGAAACCCGAGACGTTTCCTCACTGTAGTTTTTCGCTCCTCCGCCAATGAACAGAGCCGAGACGCTGAGCTCCCCTTCGCTCTGCTCTCTCCAAACCCACGGCGTCGTTCATGCAGCGTTCAGACCTCCTGAGCAAAAAAAAAAACAAAAAAAAACTTTTGGCCGATAAGAGGACCCCCCTCCCCCCACCACTTCTCTTCGAAACTCAGGAGTTTTAAAAATAGCGCCGCCTGTTGGCCGCATCTGTACACGCGCCTTCACTTGGCAAAAACTTTCTGATTCTCTTTCCAACCTGGAACTCTTCTCCCTAAACCTGACCAAGGAGTCTTTTGGTTGAAATATGGTTGATATTTGTTAAATTATGGACACATGGAGATTTTACACTAAAATAAACCATTACTGAAGGAACAATGTGTATATAACTTACATTGTGGACTTAAATGCTGTCGGCCAAAAAGTATTTTTTAGATGCTTTATTCAATATTTCAGTGAATCTGTGGACAAGAACAGTACAAAAAGATCATATACTCTAAGATTATAATTGGATTCATTTTTAGTGATGTTGCCTGGGGATTTTATCTCCACATTTCAAATGAGTTTTACACAATCTGCTAAATATCTGGGCCAGTCACCGATGAGCTACAGCCAATGAGAGTGCAGGACACAAGTCAACAGAAAGAGGTGAGGGAAATTCACTTCAGCTCAAAAACCATTACGGAGAGCATGGCTGTGTCATGGTGGACTACTTATTTACCTCCAACTCTCTCTGTAGAACAGACATTAAATTCATGCTAATGTGTGCTTATCCATTCCTTCACCCATATCTATTAATTTTGATTTGTGCATTTTTTCAGAACTTATGATCCCCCCCGTCAACGCTTTGTTTCCCACTACACAACTGTTTGACTTGTGATCGGGGAAACTGGCAGGAACTCCAATCATAGTAGACCAGGTTGAAAGGCAGTGGTGCAGATCCTATGGTCCTAGTGTAGTGGGCGATCTAGTTGATCAGTGATGGTAGGAAGGTAGAATGTTAGGTGGGCTGTGATGAGGATCAGTCAGGCTAAATGTATGGGCAGCAGCTCCCTTCGGTGTTGATAGTCAGATAAAAAGATAGAAAGCAGAGTTAGAATTGAATGACGTAAGTGTTAGAGTATGAATGAACATAGGGTGTGCAAAACTTAACTATGAATATGACTCCAGCAGACCTCACTATAACAGCCTAGCTAGGACAGAGTCACAGAGTCAGGGGCATCACAGAAAGCACCTTGATACACTAGCACCCCCTCACTCCACCATCATCTAACTTGTGCCCCATGTTTGTCCAACGGCAGTGTCCTATTAATTATACAAAAGTTTTAAAGTGGCACAGGATTAGCCAATCATTCTCTAAAGTCCAAACTTCTAAACAGCGATTTCCTGTTTGACACATGCAGTAGTATTCACTGAAAATAAGTGGTGTGTTGTATTTACACCACTTGTACATGACTACATTATATCAACATAAGTTTGTCTTTCATTTAACTTACTTTTGTCAACAGCTGCAATGATGTAATTTATGTATGTCTTAAGTACACACTTGAATCGAGAAAATGCATTCACTTTTTCAACACAAATAATTAAACACTGTAAAGTTTAAGTAAACACTATAAACTCAGTCTAACACTAAAAGTTCAGTGTGTGCTTTGCTGTGTAAAGTGACATTGCAGCTATGCAAAGACCTAAATTTGTCTTCTGGGGGAGTTTATTTAATGTTCCATTGACCTACACAGGCTGTAACGTACAGCGCCTTGTGGGTTTCTTCGTTAGGCCTTATCTCCAGGCATTTACACCAGGGTGGGGGCAGATTGATCAATGACCCCTAAACGTCAGCAACAGAGGGGGGCCCCCTATGGCGCTCAGTTCTCTCTCTGCAAGCTGTCTCTTCCATTGGACAGGGCCTTTTCAAAAACACTCCCCCTTCTTTCAACAAAAAAAAAAAAAACTCACCATTGGGTTTGAGAGAACAGGGAGCAGTGGCTAATATGCTTTCGCCTCTTATTTTTCACTGCCTCTCCCCCCCTTTAAGAAAGCCAGCCTGCTCCCCTTTTCTTTTTCCCACTGCAGAAAAGAAATGTCCTCTTTCGCTCAGAACGGGCCAGCTAATAAGGCTGTTAAAGAAACCGAGAGGGTGCTGTGTCAATGGAGCCGTCCATCTCTGTTCTCTCTTTTTTCTCGCTCTCGCTTTCACTCATTTTCTTTCTTTCTCCTCCTCCATTTTCTCACCCTTGCTTGCTCAGTAAAGCCATCAGAGACTCCCTAGAAAAGGTGACAGCTTGGATTGGAATTGGAGGGTGCGTGGAATGAAAAGAGAAGAGCTACAGGTTTAGGGGGTGCAAAAAAACAACAACTAAGGGATGGACAGGCCTTTCAGGAGTGTCCCGGTCGCCTGTCCAAACCTGATTTACACTGGTTTCATGCTAGTCTTCCCAGGCTCGGACACTGCAGAAGCCCTGTGGGGGAGCCACAAAGGCCTATGGAGAGAAGAAAAAGAGACAGGTCATGTCTTTGTCAAAGGACCACTGTTGTCCTCAGTAACACTGGGTATCAAAATGCAAAAGTTTTATGGTACAGAATTACTTCAGTACCACTGAGTATCAAAAGAATATCTTAATTTAGTACTAAATCTAAGTAGTCAGACTTATCAGTGTTAGTGAGCCAGAAAAAAATAGTTGTTGATTAGCTGCCTGAATTACATTTCGTAAACATGTTATTAATGTTTTCTTAAATTCTGCACCATTCTGCTATATGAATTACTTTGCCATGCCGACCAAGTTCTAGCCGAGGCTGGAGGATTCAGGTCCAGTCCCGAGATATTTTTTCTGTGGTCTCAGACTTGTTATGGACCCATTGAGATTTTTACTAGGAATTGTCTTGGCACAGATTTAATTATTTTGAAATCCATCTAGAACAGTCATTGGAAATCATATATCAATCATATACCTGCCAAAATTAATCTCCACACACGTGATATCTCCATGATCATTGTGTCATTTCAGCTCAGACGTTCTAAAATTTAATTTTATAAACCACCAACAATTTCTCAACAGAGCACAGAAGAGAAAACATAAGGACACCCGTTAATTTAGCATCGCTGTTGTTTCGGAAACCTATGGGACAACATCCAATTTTGTGAAAAATTGCAAAATCCCCATAAAAAGAGGTAAAGCTGGGAGCTAATATTTATCTAGCTAAGTTAGTGTGCATGTTTCATGATCTAGGCCATAGTTAACCACTATTTTAGTGAGTTAGTTTACCCATTTTACTTGGTTTAAAAAAAAAATAATCTTGTTTTTCACAGACAACTACCAATTAAAAAACCAGGTTTATATCCCATCACCAAAGCAACAACTGGAGTGCAGTAACTTTGGTCACAGAGTTAACTGACAAGTAAGTTCAGTGTTTTATAATAAATTTGTATAGATTTAGCAATTAGCTGTGCTAATTTTTCTGTCGCAGTCATATCTCTGTCTCTCTCTTGGACTCAGTCTTGACTCTGACTTGAACCTCTTTGAACTTGGCCTTGACTCTTAATTGTCCTAGTCCTTAATGTCTTGAACTTGACAAAGGTGGTCTTAATCCCTGTTGTGCTTCCAGCATCTTTTGCTTATTTCTGGTTTGAACCACACCCCACTTTTGATTTGTATACATATACAAATGATTTTGCCTGCTGGACATTTACACAAATGGCAGCATCTCTGCATCTTCCTGGTACAATTTGATGACTAGAACATGTGGAACAGATGTTTTTGTGTTGTTGTTTTTTTTTTTTTGTAATTCTCAGTGTGTAAAGCAGCTAAAAAAGAATTATATAAAAAGATGAAACTTAATTTGAATATGTAATTACTCAACTGGGTTATTTTGTATTATTTTTATTTATTTATATATGAATTATTTTCTATTGGTATATTTAAAAAGTATTAGTATACTTGGTATATTTAAAAAGTATTGGTATTGGTATCAACATTTTTTGAATGATACCCAGCCCTATTCATCAGTGTTCTTAATGTTCTTTAGGTTGAGAAGCTCAAAAGTCATACATACAAGGTTCTTTGACTAGAGGAACCCATTTTTGGTGCTAAATAAGGGCAATTTCAAAAAGATTATCTAACCAGGAACTCTTGAAGCACCTTTTCTTTTATGTACATAACTTTTCATGACTGTTTGACAGTGTGCTGGACTTCATTTGTCATGTGAGGACATTTGTAGTTTCCAAGCTATGTTTGCATCTCTTAGGGGTTGTTGCTTTTCTACAGAGGTATGCTATTCTCTTCATGTTTTTACAGCATATTATATATATTAAATTTCCCACTATTGCGTTAACTCTTACAGTACTGTAAGACTAACGGGTGGCCTCAAATACACAAGCTGATTTTACAGACAGCTCTTTACCAACATTTTCCAGTGGAAATACCTCTAACACATCTGGGCTAATAAAATTCAGCATTAGCATAGCTGCATAATAACCACTTAAATGCGTGTTTAAGGGAAATTACGAGGCCTTTCTGCTGTTTAGTTAATCTTTCGTTATTTGTGTGAGCTCATCAGTGTGGGTGGAGAGTGCTACTTTGTTCTCGCTGAACTGGCTTAGGGAGGCACAAGACCAGGCCCGCCATTTGTCTTTCCCTCAAGCCCTGACAGCAGATTATGATTTATTTGGTCCATTTGTTTGGTCAGCTTTCCTTTAAAAACAAAACCATTGAAAATGCCATCCCAGGCTGCTTTGCTTGCTTCAAATGAGAGCAACAAGAACATGCTTTGGGGAGAGTTTTCTAGGGCTGTGACAATTTCTCAGTCAAACTTGCTTACAAGAAATCACTGACTGAAAGTTACCTTCTCAGTGAATCCACAATAATTTATTGGCAATATTCACGACGATAATGCATGTTAAATCCTCTGACTATTATCTCTTGCAGAGCCTGTTAAAGTATTTTTTAAAAGCTTTTTGCAATAATACTTTGCAATTCTTCAAAGAATATCCATGGTTTATTTCTTAATTTATTGTTCAATTAAATCCATTGTTATTGTGCGACTGATGTCCTTATTAGGCATAAAAAAAACTGCCAGACTGCTTAATTACTAATGTAATCAATTGGGAAATATCTCAGTAAAACTTAAAAAGTAAGTAACCCTAATCAGTTGAAAAAATCGAGTTAGTTGAAACAGTGCACCCACTCACACCTGATTGTCACCTCATTAATTGAAATCATCTGATTGTAGTTTCACCTTCAAATTAACTGCTAATCCTGGAGGTTCTCATGCTTTTGCCACTAACAGATTTGTCATATTTGATCATTTTTTTCCTTTTTGTTTAACTGGTTTCCCTTTATTAAGGACTTGTGTGAAAATCTAATGATGAGGTCATATTTTAAAGGCAGTTTTTTACCAAGAGTTTCTGCCAGTACCAATGACCTCTGTTGTGTAATACTGAGTAATGTTTATTTAATAATTACTCTTCTATAGTAAACCTAATAATTTGAAAAAAAAATAGTTAATTGAGCCTCAAATTGCAAGTTTGAGGTAAACATAACAGAGTATTGTTTTGTTAACTTATTATTTAAAGTTTAATGGTCCTCAAATTTTAAGTCAGCCAAGATTTTTAATTTTTTTATTGTTTTACAGTGTGCACAGTATGAAGCTGCTGGATGTTTGAGAAGATTTCTTCTTCCTTTTTTTTCCAGATTTGGGTACTCAAGCACATAATATGTATTAATGGTAAACCAAATGGAGGAACCTGTGGTGAGACGTATTCCCTGCTTGTGGATTGGGCCTCTTTGGAAAAGTGGTATTTTCCAGTAGCAGTGGCAACATTTGTGGTTGTGGCAGTGGTCTTACACTACAGTCGATCAAGCATTATATGAGGCTCCTTTTACTGCTATTGCAAATAGGCCACTGGCATGACAAGCCAGCCTTTTAGAAGGATCTCACCACTGAGTGGATTATGCATAATCATTAGAGTTTAACAATTAATCCGTCTGTCATAACTGTTAAAAATTAAACAAATTCCTATTTTTATGAATTATTTATAAACTTGTCATAGTTTAGTTTCCTGATTGACACAGGATTTTATGTTTAAAAAAACTTAATCCGTTGACAAATCTGAGGGAAAGAATATGTTGATTTAAATCAGAATAAAACACTGATTCCTCCACTTATAGCAGTGCTTTGTTTATCTTTTAAATGGGAAAATTATTTCTACATATCTATTACATATATTTGAGTGGCAAATGTGTGTATACATTTGTTTTCATGTTCTGGTGTGACCTGTTAGTCCAGCACTAACTTCAACTAAACAATTCCGTTATCTGTTGGTTAGTCCTGCATGTCAGCTTAGAGAAATTTAAGCCCATTTCTCTGGTCTTAACAGCTTCAACTCTGGAATGTTGATGGGTTTCCTAAAATCAACTGCTCACTTTAGGTCCTTTCACATTCCAACATTTCTAATGAGTTAAGATCAAGACTTTAAATGTATGGTTTTTCAATAGTTCTTTGGTAGAACCACATATGCTTAGGGGTGTTGTCTTGCTGCATGACCTACCTTCTCTTGAGATTCGCTTCCTGAACAAACATATATTACAAACAGATATTTGTGTTTTGACCTTACCAAAAACACACATGTGATTTTTAGAAAACTGTAGATGGGCAACAATGTTCTTTTTGGAGAACAGCGTTTTCTTCTTAGCCAACGTGAGAGGGATTTTGGTTTCTTTGTGACCTTGCAGACTTTTAGATGCCATCTTTGTTAGTCAATCACTCATGGGGCGGATAACAATGGTCTTGAATTTCCTCCATTTTTACACAGCCTGTCTAACTGTGGATTGATGATATGATTCCACAAACATATTGTGAAGATCAGACTTTGACAGGTCTCGGTTTTTTAGATGAAACAGGGCACCTGCTTACACCTGATGGTCACCTAATTCATTGAAAACCCCTGACTCTTATTTTACCTTCAAATTTACTGCTAATCCTATAGGTTCACATACATTTGCCATGAACAGATTTTTTATATTGGTTCAGTTTTTTTAACTGGATTCTTTTAATTGTTTTGAGGACTTGTCTCTGATGATCTGATGATGTTTTAGGTCATATTTAAAGGGGTAAAGGGAATCTAAGGGGTTCGCAAACTCAAACTTTTCTGTACCAAATGTTTATTACCAACTGTTTTATGCCAATAACAATTACTATTATTGTGCAATACTGAGTAATGTTTATTTTATAATTATCCTTCTATCAGAGCATAAACAATATGGAAAAATTAATCTGTTTTGGTTTTTGATAAATATGGACATCTTTACTGCCTTGGCAACGAATGTGAGTCTGTGGCATCACAGCAATAATTTGATTCTACTGCTCTCGTGACCTAGGTCTGACACAGCCAGCATGTTGATTTAACTCACAACACACTGACCTTCACCCTCTTGTTCAGTTGTTTCTTTTAAACTTGGATCCCACACATCAGGGGTCAGCCAATAGCTGGAATTTAGTCACATTTGATGTAATGCAATCTTTAAGCACAAAACTAGATTGAAAGTTCATTTGATAAGACTGCCTCACTTTTATCTCTGTAAAATTTTGCCCAGTTTCTTAATCATGTCTATTTTCCACCCAGCTAAGCCTCCCCTATCACACGACAATACTGGCTGGGAGGGGAAATTCTAGCTTTTCTCCAAGACACTTGAAGTGCCACCTCATGCTGCCACCTCAACTGCCACAAAACTGGACAGTTCAAAAGGCTTGAAGGGAAACACTACACATCACTTTGGCTATGTTGGCTAACAGACACTCATATTAAAGAGATGGGGAGAGGAATAGTCATCCTACCCACCCCGAGAGAGTGAGGATAGTTGGGCTCTCTTGGATTCCAGGCCACAAAGGTTGACACTTCCAGGACCAAAAGCTTTTTTTGATAGGGCCAAAGCACCACTGTTAGTTAATCTCTCTGTCATTTCTACATGACTATTTCTGTGTTACTATACACTTTAAATTTTAAAATGTTTGACTTTAATTTCACATTCAAAATCTGTCTACAAATGTATTTTAATGTAACTGTTCATTTTTATGTAAGTTCTACCAAAAAAATTAAAATCATGATAAAAAAGTAGTATATGCCAGAAAGTTGCTACAGCACAGTGAAAAAGTAATTATTTACTTTTGCATATTTGTTGTTTTAAATCTTCAAATGAAAATTAATTTGTAATAAAGGCAACCTGACTTGTAACCCAAACTGTAAATTACTGTGTTATTTACTGAAACCAAATGAAGTTGATAACTGTGATCAACCTAGACTAGACACATCCAGGCTATTAAAAGCCTTGTTTAATCTAAACATAACTTAATGTTAAATCTTTCCAGCAATGTGAGGTAAGCTTAAAAGTCTCAAAAAGGAGCACATTATGCTGCAATCAAAAGGAATTTCCAGAAGAGATAATAAGAAAGGTTATTGAAGTATAGTGTATATAGTCTAGAAAACATTACAAAGCTATTTCTAAAGCTCTGGGACTGGTCTACTAATACTTCTCTAAGATCTCAGCAACGAGCCATCTAGAAAGTCATTGTTAACTTAAAACACCCTGATGACCTGCAGGCATTTTATATGGACTGATGAGTTAAAAGTGGGACATATTAAAATAGACTGTCCCATTTGGTATGACAGTTAATAAAACAAAATCAGGTAAATATTTATGTAAATATATTTTGGGTCCATTTATACATTTATTTATTTTGTTTATTTCTTTATAAAGTATATGATTTATGTATGCTTTATATAGACAGTGGTAGCCAAGTGGTTAAGTGGTGGAAGTGAATATTTGTCATTGTAAACACACTCAACTACAACGAAATGTGGCCTTTGCATTTAACCTATCACACGTGAAGCAGCGGGCTGCTATCAACAGCACCCAGGGAGCAGTGTAGGGGGACAGTACTTTGCTCAAGAGTACCTCAGTAGTGCCCGGACTGGGACTCAAACCAGCAACCTTCAGGTCCCAAAGGCAGCATCCAAACCACTAGGCTACCACTGCCTGTTGTGTGCATGTTGTGTTGTGGGGCATTTTATGTGATGGGATGTATTCACTATGATGAATAGTCACTTTAATTTCACTTTACTATCATGTACAGTGTATTTGTTTGCTGTCTTCTTAAAGCCTAACCTTTTTTTTATCATCAAACCCTTGATGACAGTCTTTACCCTAGAGCTCTCAAACATTCAGACCTCCTGAAGCACCTGGAGATTCTTGTCGCATAATGAATTTTAGTCAGGTTATAATTAAAACATCAGACGTGGATGAGTCACATCCTGTGCAGAATGTGAAACAAATGTGAAATGGTACATGTGTGCTCTTGTGTGTTTAGAAAATATACCCCAGGCTGTAATATGAAACATAACCTTATGGTGCATGTGCTACAGGTTGGAGTGAAGGCTTTTAAGCCACTCATCATAAATCCAGGGGTCAGTTTGGAGCATTTGGCAAAGGTTAGGTTTAACGTCAGGGAAGGTGGTAAGTGAGTATGTAAGCCAAACGTTTGGCAACACGACATTTAAAAATGGGGGACTGGCTGAACATTGAAGAAAGCTCAGGCTGAAATGGCTGTTTATTTTAATCTCCCTGATGCTTTCAGAAAAAAATGAAAAGAATAAAAAGTGAATTGATCTTTTGAGCTTTCTGGACATGCTTGAAATAGACCATCTTTATAGTTTGAAATAAAGCATATTAAAACATAAATGTATAAAACTGACAACTGACAGTACACTGGTGGGAGAGGGAACACTGGTCATTTGGTCATAGCTGAAGGTGGGCGGCCCATGCCAGCAGGTCACTGTGGTTTAAATGAGCCATAAACGTCAGTCCAGTATGATTTGTTTGAAATGAGAGATTGTAACCCCTCCCCTCATACGCCCTTACAACGTCATTAGCGCTCCTCAACTAACCTTCCTCAACTGCTCAAGAAACTCTCTGAGCACCTTGCATCTCAGCCCTACAGGAAGCTTAAGTGTTTGTGTGTGTGTGGGTGGGTGGGTGGTTAGGTGCTGGGGCTAGAGGGTTAAGTATCTAGATTCCATGAATGTTTGGGCCATTGGACTCAGAAGTGCTTGAAATAACTCGCATGCCTCTCTCCAGGCTTTCTTCAGTACCAGAGAAAGCAAAGTGATAGACGTCTTCAATTCATTAGTCTTTGAAAAGAAAAACTATGTTCATATTTCGGTGAGCATACAATTATAATATTAAATATTGTATTGTTACAATTAAAATGCAAATACATTTGACAAATGTGTATTTACAAGCCAAGTTTTATCATTTAATTAGTGCTTGGATGATTATAGCCAGCTATGACAAACGCATTGTGTAATTTGATATGTGATATGATTTTATTTATTTTATTATTTTTCACTTATATCTCAACATAGGCAGAGAGGAGGTCAGTTCTAAACTTATAATCAATTTGATATTTGTGTTCATAAGTAAAAAATTATTTCATGATTTGAATTGGATGAATTATTTGTTATTGCTGTGCATTCTGTCTTGTTTTGCAGAAAGAAAATCCAGATTTTTTGCCATGTTCTGACATTCAGGAAACTAAGAATTTGACTATGTTCATAAGAAATGTATATAAGATGACAGTGCATTCCATTGGATAACTTACTGCACATTTAAATATATGTATACAATTATAATTGAATAGTCTCACAAAATCAACAATAATAACTTCAATTTAGCTACAATGTTAAAACCACCTGCCTTATATTGTGTAGATCCCCCACTTGTAGCTCTGACCCATTTAGGTATGGATTTTACAAGACCTCTGTAGGTGTCCTGTGGTATCTGCCAGCTTGCCTTCTTACCATCGGGCATCCTGGTGCCATCTCTTCCCCAAGTGAGTGATGCAGTCTTTCAAAGAAAATGTGATTTATCAGACAAGGTCATCTTCTTCCATTACTTTGTGGTCCAGTTAAGTCAAGTCAAGTCAAGTCAAGTTTATTTCTATAGCACTTTTTACAACTGACGTTGTCACAAAGCAGGTTTACAGAAACCGGATCAGAGCCCCCAAAGAGCAAGCCAAAGGCGACAGAGGCAAGGAAAAATTCCCTAGCTGTAGGAAGAAACCTCAGGAGAAACCAAGGCTCAGAAGGGGAACTCATCCTCCTCTGGTTGACACAGTTAAGATGCACATGTTTTGCATCTAGTCCTGTTTTCAGCTCCATATGCAGCAAACTGCAATTCACTGTGTGTTCTACAGTAGCATTTCTGCCAACAGCCTTAGCTTCCCACATGCCTTACTGAGTCTTAAGGCACCCATGACAAATGACCCATAACCCTTGTTGCTGAACATATTGTACCTCCTGACGTGTGCCATTGTAACAAGCTAATGAATGTTGTTCACCTCACCTGTGACCAGGTGTGCAAAAGTAAAGGGAAGTGCTAAGCCAATTTTGTAAAAATGAGTAATTTATAGCATTCTTATTCATTACATCTGTTACTCTCTATTACATTAGTTGTTATACATAAAAATATTTTATTGCTGCAGAATACTACTACAGTATCACACAAAATCACATATACACTACTTGTTTTGCTTTTTTGTTTTGTTTTATATTAAGATATCATAAGAGCTCAAAGAAAATGCCTCATACCCTCATGATACTGCATATCAAACCATTGTCACTACAAACAGTGATTTCCTGATAATTACATTTACATTTACTTCCAAGACACAAGAACAATCAAGCAAAATAATGCAGTAGACCACCATGCAATAAAACATCCATCCCATCACTAGTCTGCCAGCAGTGACCCAGCTGACCTCAGAACAGTTTTGATTACCATTATATTTTCCTTTGTACTGCCCAGATTGACTTGAAATTTACAGATTTGCAACACACATACTGTTAGATAACTTGTGTCTTAGCAGTAATATAAATGTGAGAGTTTATGAGGGTAGTTAACAGACTGTGTTGGGAAAACAGAAACTTGTTAATTTCTTTATTATTTAGATCAGTTGTAAAGTTGCAAAAGATAAACCTTTATTACTATATTTGCTCACAAGCTCTAGACTAGATCTTTGTTAAGGTGTAGCAGACTTGTGGATGTGGTTTAGGACACTTTATGACTGCTACAGGTGGCCATCATAGTTTGTTTTCCCAAGGCAGTCATACGGAGGGCTGATAATGTATCAGATTTTTCTATATTTATGACTGTTGTTTTAAAAAACAACTGATTCTAAAGCAGCACTCTTATTTCTGAAGTGTGTGTGTGATGGCCTGCAGCTTTTAGCTGTACAGTTGTGTTCAGTTTTGTAGCTCACAGTAAGTTAAACCATGTCTTCAGGTCTGCACCATTTTTTTCAAGGGTGGAACGTGGTTTAAACAGGTTGAGGAGTTTTGGGGATGTATTTGCAAAAAAAGATTTTGATGACTGTTGACTTCTAGTGTTTGGTATCTTTGTAAATCCAGTTCTATAAAGAAGCAAAATATGCCTTAGCTGGTAGATTACAAAAAGTATGTAAATGTGATTTTCAATGCCTTATTTCTTTAACCATGCTGATGGCATAGTAGTTTAATGTTCAGAAAAAATGGCAGAAAAACTAGACTGTATTATGTCTCATTAACTGTATTGTTAGTCTGCTATTCTTCCCATTAGCTGGGGTGTGGTAGAGGTATGTATTGTGGTTTGATGTTTCTTTAATGCATGCTTTTTCACTTGTTAGTGAGGGTGGAGAAGTATGAGAGAGAAAGAGACAGATAGAGAGCTAGAAAGACAGAAACATTCATACATGCCTACCTGCACACATATACAGATGGGAACGGGGGTAAATTTAAGCCATGTTTAATTATTATAAATTAAATAAGGTCGTGTCAATTTATTTAGTAAACAGGTTTCTTTGTGTGTGGCTTATATGAATGAAACAGTGTAATCTGAGTTAGCAGTCTACAGAAGAATGGAGGGATGGAAAATGAACTGGAAAAGTTACATATAATTATGGGTAACAGGAATTAATTAATTGGTAAAAAAAATGACAAAAAAGAAACTGAGAGTTTTTTTTAAGTGAAAATTTGTAATTGTGAACACACTCAAGCACCACAATTAAATGTGACCTCTGCATTTAACCCATCAAACGTTAAGCAGCAGGCACCTACCAACACCGCCCAAAGAGCAGAGTAGGGATGGGTACCTCAGCAGTGCCAGGGCCGGGACTTGAACCTGCGACCTTCAGGTCCCAAGGGCAAGGTCCTAAGCACTAGGTCACCGCTTCCCAGTTGTTGCAATACTCACATTCAGCAGAATGATTATTAACTGTGTAAACTGCCTTCTATACCTCACTGATACATAAAAGCTTTTTGATTTCATCACAAGTTTAAAGGCAGCCCTGACTGTTGAGACAAGCCTCAATACTCTGTACATGTCCTGTGGTATTAACATTTATTTTGTCCAAGCAAATGACTATATTTATGATTAAAAATAATTGAAAAACTCCGGGACCAGTAGGCTGCCATTTTTGGTGCTGCAAATGGTTTGTTGTCTCTCTTGGCCACAAAGTGAGGAACAGTGAGCTAAACATGTCTGTGCTTCTTTCTAGGTCTCCCCTTTAGTTATGCATTCATAGCAAGTCTGGCTATGACAGCTCCTGCCTGCACTCAGACCACAATGTACAGAATTTTTAATCACTTGTAACATTTCAGTTTTTAGCCTATATGAACAGCCCTATCTGCAAAAGAACTGATCTAAAGTCATCACAGCACCTGTACACAAGGCACTGCTGCTGCCCGTTTACACTGAGAACTATTATTATTATATATTTATTTTATTTATTCTTTTTCTCCTTTTCTTTTCTCTTGTTTGTTATTGCTATCTGGTGTCGACCAGAGGAGGATGGGTTCCGCCTTCTGAGCCTTCTCTCCCGAGGTTTCTTCCTACAGCTAGAGAGTTTTTCCTTGCCTCTGTTGCCTTTGGCTTGCTCTTTGGGGGCTTGGTACCAGTTTCCGTAAAGCTGCTTTGTGACAATGTCAGTTATGAAAAGCGCTATAAAAATAAACTTGACTTGACCTCTGACAGAACTGGAATTTATATTCAGCTTTTCAAGCTTTAGCTAGAGTGACATTACTATTCTGTAGGACCACATGATAACACAGTGAGACAATAGCAACTTACTAGTAAAGGGATTTTGTCTATTTGTTATGTTTTTTTATTGAAAAAAATGTTTATACCTGTTTTAAAAGAATGGGACATGTACATTCATTTAAGGCATAGACAGTGAATGTGCACTTTAAATAATGCAAAGCTGCCCAATATCTTTCTTTACTTACTTTCTTAACTCCCTGTGAGTCCTTGATATCATCAAGCTTCAGGCTTGAAGACTTTTTGATCACCTAGCTCTTGTTCTAAAATCATGGGCGTAGCTTTAGAAAAAATACAGATATGGAAAAAGTGGGCTTCGTAGTAAAAGCTCTCTCTGTTGAGCTACTCTGTTGAGATTTCTCATTCTGCTGTCTGGACCTGTTTGACCAATCCTGATACCCTAGTTCTGGTTGAAGTTTTTAACCCACTCACTTTTACTGCCCATATGAGCAGCCCTATCCTTCAAAGAACTGATCGAAAGTCATCCTGGCACCTGTACACAAGTAACTGCTGTTGCCTATTTAAACTGAGACTATTATTTTAGTATTTAAAAAACTTTTTGTTTGTTATTGCTATCCGGTGTCGACCAGAGGAGGATGGGTTCCCCCATCTGAGCCTTGGTTTGTCCCAAGGTTTCTTCCTACAGCTTAGAGAGTTTTTTCTTTCCTCTGTCGCCTTTGGTTTGCTTACTGTGGCATCGGACCTGGATTCTGTAAAGCTGCTTTGTGACAACGTCAGTTGTAAAAGGTACTATAGAAATAAACTTGACTTGACTTGAAAAGCATCTCAAGGGTTTAAATACCAGTGTCTACCCAGTGTATTCATCTAAAGGCTAAAACCATTGATATCAATAGGCTAACCAAGAAGCCATGTGCTTAAAATTCTGGTGCTGTTAAGTTTACCAGTTACTTTTGCTGGCAATATAAAGCTCTCCAAAATACTGAGAAATCATTTTCTCGCAACAAAGGTCAAGAGCCACACAGTTTTCTGATTCCTTTTTAGCATGATGCAAACCCCGAGCACAGCATTTTCTTAAAATGCAATAGTGATGTGGAGTCTGTTTCTTAACCCACTGTGCTTGTGGTCCCAGGCCAATGATAAGAACCACTTTATCTCAGTGTTTTGTTGTCTGGAAGACACACTGTTTTCCATCCCCTAGTGCAGAATTGGGAAATTACTGCAAGTGAACAGCAATTCTTTAGTGATATGGTCCAGTTACGCAATGTTGGTAGAAGAGGTTGAACACGAGGCAAGGAACATCTCATCACAATTAAAAATGAGCAGTGTCATTAGTCAGGATATAAATAAAGATACATGCAAGAAGTTTCCCTCAGTTTGGCCTTCTGCTAATAAATGATTCCTTGGATCTGCCGGGATCCTACCATGTTAATATTTATGCCATGCTACCAAATGCACAAACCCTCTACAGCCAGAACTACTGCTTATAGACCCCATCTGGTTATCTCTCCTGTTAGCAGACATATAACCAGTGCTTGTAAATCTACTGGAAAGCTATAGAATCAGACATAAACCTTTCATGCTTTCACTGCTATCAGCAGATGATAACTTCAGTATGTCTGCTAATGGCTGCAGAGTCACTGAATAGGTTAAGCATTAGTGCTGACAGCATGGACCCATGGATCTCTTCTGTCTGGACTGGCAGGAAGCAGAGTTAAACATTTCTAGTGTCTCTGTCGCAAACAGATCACTAAAAAAAACCCCAAAATGTTTGATCATATATTGCAGTGTTGTTTCAATTAAAGCTGGAGATCATTTCAGATTCTTGTGGTATTATGTTTCTATGTGTCACATTCAGAATAACGTCTGTATAAGAGATGAAGAATTTTCATCTACTGGCAGTGGCAGTTTTGTCAAACTAGCAGATTCACTGAAAAAAGTGGTCAGATGAGAGTAAATGCTATAGTTTTTTGTTTAAGAATAAAAATGTGTTTTTTTAAAAAATAAATTACATTTTCTAACCTTTCTATATACTTAATTTACTGTACCTTTAGGTATGGTATATGTAAATGGCCTCTGTTCTGATTACCTTGCCTCATTTTTAAAGCAGTCTGCAGTGAAACACTTCTTATAGCTTCAGCATGAATGGGTGGGGCCATTCCCCAGGGATAGCCAGGAGTCCCAGAGAGCATTTTTGGCTGCTCTGTGTCAGAAGGACAGCCCTCTTTGTCCCTCATCACCCAATGCAGGCCTCTGTTGGAAGAAAAATTGGACAGTTAGTGTCCACCCCCCCACCCCACCCCCACGTGTTGCATGAAGGCATTAACAGGGCATCATAGAGTGGACTCACCCAATATGTCGAACCCTGACTTTTAAGCCGATTGGGAGCCACACTGACCAAATGTCCCAGCCTCAGCAATGTCTAAGCTTCTGACCAATGCACAAACATCTCCTGTTTTTAAGCTGCTCTTGTGAGTGCAGCAGGCTAACAAGAAAAACAAGAAGTTCCTCTTGTAGCTTGTCTGGAACATCTCATACACAAGCCTCAATTAGTCACGTTCTAATAAGCCCTTGCAGGCTTTTATGATGCTAATGAACATCTTTCTTCTGTCTGAACATCAGCCCTCCAGAACTTAAGCTTTTTTCATTCTTCACCATCTCTCAGACTTTTATGTCTGAAACGTTTGAAGCCTTCAAGAAAAGCCTTGCTAAAGACAAGGACGAATGCTGGGGGATGCATATTACATAAGGTGAAGATCCCATCAGGTCTGAGTGCAGGTTTTGTTGGAGGCCTTCAGCATGGTGATTGTACCTGTATTTAGATCAATCACAAGAACTGCGACTTAGCTAAAAGAACTATTTCAGCATTGAGGTGACAGGACTGGAGATTTATGGTTCATTTTACTTTGAAGATGGTCTTAAATTGCTTGTAGAAAAGTCTAATGTGTCAAGTGTTAAAATGTTAAAAGCATACAGTGCAGAAACACTGTTGGAGTAAAAGTAAAAATAACTTGATAAGTCAAGCAGCTAACATATTGCATATATTTCCAAGAGTATAAAGCCCCCAACAGTATAACTCTGGGACTAAACTCTTTATTAATACTCTTGGTTTTAAGAAGAAACAGTGACAAGTAAGGCATATAGTGTAGTTAAGGTACCATAGATAACAGACAGAATGTGTGTAAAATTTTCTCTAACTTAATCATGATTGCATGTTATTAAATACATAATAATATTATAATATGCATTATAAGAGACATCATAATAGATATTATAGTAGACCCATTAGTTTGCTTTCCACTTAGTTCACTTACATTAGGTTTAGTTGAGTAAAAGCTCAAACTATTCAAGATTCCAATCAAAAAAAGTGAAAAAACATGTCTGCTACACTACTCATTATCCATATGCAGTTGGTTCAAACCAAGATAAGTCTCAGTTTTGCTGCTTATGGTTGTACATTTCCATGAATATAATCTTTGACTTAAATTAATCACTCAGTCAACTTTACAGAAATAGAGCTATTGAGCTTTTTTTTTTTTTTTAATTACCTACTTATTAGATTAATATTAAAATATATTTAAATTGGCAACATTCTGAATAAGAAATAGTATTTTTAAGTTTAAATTCAGTAAATGCTCTGTATTGTACCCTTGGCAATCTGGAACACTCCTAACTTCTTATTTACTGAGCAGGGCTAAAGTGCTGTAGGCCGCAAAGGAGTGGCCTTTCATGACATGACAATAACAGCTAATTCAAAACAGTATATTTACTATATTGGAGAATGATCAGCACATTTTAAAATGATAAATCTACTCCTTTCCCTGCACATGTTTATAGAAGACAGTTAGAATAATAAAAGGGTTGTGGAGTGGAGCAATCTGCAAAGAATGATGCACAGATTATATTTTTTATGAATGTCTTTCAATTTACTTGTGTTAGTGTCATATATTTTATCATATGGATGAAGGGTAGACACTTAAATCAAGTGAAAATCAGTTTTTTTTAGCAAAAAGTGGCCTAGTCACACTATTCCTCTGTACAGAATTGGACAAGTATAAGGCTGTTCCTTTAAAAATAAAATCAAAACAAATAAGTTATAACCAGCTAGAAACTGGTTTTCTTCAACACAGTCACACCACATGCTCTCTTTGACATATTCCTCTGACTAGCTTAACTAGTTCAGTCATGCAGGCATTTGACAAGACTTTATACATCCCACCTATAATGACTTGTTTACTGCTTAAGGGCACTTTGATTGGGGGGGGGGGGGGGGGTTATTGTGTGGGTCTGCCTTAAATAAGATGGAGGTGCCAAAATCAAGTGTGTTTTCCTCTGTGGCGGAGAGAAACAGGGTTAAATGTTTTGACCGTGACTGAGAATGTAAAGCCTGGCAAGGGGGTTGCAACCTGAGCCCACTGACCTTGACCCCTGGGCAGCCCAGGCTGTTTCTGCACTTCATCTACACATTTTTCACACAGTCCCAATGACTCACAGAGGTACTGGGTGTGTAGAGTGAATTTGTTGGAGGTGTTGAAAAAAACCATATATTTACATATAGCAGGCTGGATTTGGGAGGAAAGCATAATTGTGTGAAAAGAAGGTTCAGTGATGCGTTACTAAAGTACACCCTGCTCCTAACAATAAACACAACTATTTTTAACATGTGTTGAAATATTTGTTCTTTACAAATGATCCTTTCATAAAGGTTCTTTAAAATTGTCATATGCGCAGACTGTCTTTCTTTCTTTCCCTTTGTTAGTTGAAATATTTTGTTTTCCGTATGGGAAAAGGGAAAAACTGTGCATGTCTCTGCCTGTTTGAGCTCAATGTGGTTTTGTATGAGAAAGAGATTTATGAGAATGTACCTTAAAGCTATTCCTACTTTAACTAATGAAATATTCCACGGATACATCCACAGACCACCAGTAATGTAGCAAGGGATCCAAAGCATGAGACTGGACTTAGAACTTATCAAATGTTGTCTCAGGGGGGTTTAAGCCTGGTTCTGAAGGGCTGTAGTCTTTCACAGTTTGGTGAATTTCCAGCTCAATAACACATCCTAATCCTCATCATGAGCTGATAAATTCAATCCAGTGGGTAGAGTAGAGCAGGGAAATCACCAGCTTGTGCTGGACTTAGGCCTTTTAGGATCACAACTGGACATCTTAGGACGTCCGGTTATATCTGATGAATGAAAGTTACCATTAGCTTCAGTTAACAGTAGCAACTCTATATGTACTCTAAAATGTCTGAATCCCTGGTCACACCAGGCTGTTCTATTTTCATACCTTGTTGCTGTTTTCTTCACCATGGTGAAGAGAAAAATGGGCAGTTATGCCCTGATGTGATTCTAACAGGAAAAATATTAGCTAGTCAAGTAAATCATTTTTACGCTGCGAGTGACAAGAGACATTAACTTGCCTAAGGAGCAGTTCCTCCATTTAATTTTTTGTCAGAAAGAAGAGAACTGTGCTCGGATTATTTGTGAGATCATGCTTCTATGTCCATGTTAGTGGGGTTAAAGTTTGCAGTGCAAAATTAACCTCTACAAGAAGCAAATTTTATTTCATGCCTGTCCCATTCGACTTAAATGGCTTTCTCACCAAACTAATTTTACTCACATAGAAGCCAGAAAGGGTTCTTTGTGCAGTGCCACAAAAGAACCACTTTTAGTTCCCAAAAGAACCTTTTAATAAATATATCTTTGGAGAGGTGTGTATATAATTTTTGAAAGACCATATAATGTAAAGTTACTAAGAAATCTTAAATGGATAAATAACATTTATACTATGTGAAGTTTCTTCACACTGACATGGTTCTTTCTATGGCAGTGCTCAAAAAATCCATTGTGGCACATTTAAATGTGTTTTTCATGTGTACCTGCAACACATAGTGCTACTATGGATACATGACAGTTAAATGAATTGCTCTTTGTAGAGTACAAAGTGGCCCATACTTGCAGTGATTCATTATTACTGACAGCTGAATTTCTGAGTAAAACTCAGGAACATGGCACACTTGGGCATCTGTTTTTTTCTGGAGATTAAAAGAGTGAATTAAGTTTGAATGCTGAAAGATTTGTGCAGTGAAACAGCATTTGAAATTACTTAATCTTTGAAGACAAGCTTTTGCACGCTTGAGGCCTGCGTTTCACAGTGTAGTGTTCTAAGTGAAGTGCTGAAAGACGTCCCGCAGCATTGTTTTGATAACTCCAGCTACATCATCCATGACCCACTTCATGAGACCCAGAGTCGACGCGATCATGAGGGACTTCTGCTGTTTGCTCTGCGCAATATCTGGCAACCTGCCCTGGCTGCTGCTAACAAAAGGCGTTTGTGGGGCAGGTCGGCTCGCAGCCGGCTGTCACGTCGCAGCATGCTCTGCTGGAGAAAGGGAGCCTACAGATCTACACTGTGGCCCTGGCCCTGGGCTCCTCACTCTGCCTACCCCAATGCCTGATTGTGCAATACTGAATGGCTGTTTCTTGCCCTTGTCCCGTCCAGTTCCTTCTTCTCCTTCTTTCATTGCTGGTGGGTGAGCTATGGACCACCATGTCTCTAGTGCCTGTTATGTTTCTCCAGTTGCCTCAAACATCTGTCAATTCACACAGTCAAACAAAGACCATGCTTAATGCCTTTATCAGACAGCATGCTTTGAATAACAAATGTCTAACTGAGAATATGCAGTATTGGGCATAATACTAAAAGCGGCGATGGCAGAAGCTGGTTGTTCAGTATTTCTTCAAGGCCTTGGCATACTTCATGTGGAGGTGAGCAAAACGTCTACTCACCTGTAGCAAAACAACTTACATACTTGCTGCGGCTTCACATCTGTCATTGAGTTGTCGAAGGTATTTTCTCCAGTACTGCAGATGACAGCACTGAGCTTCATCAACATCAACATTCACTTTACAAGGAAACTGTTCACATTATTTTAAACAGTAATGGAGACTGAGGCCTTTAGGGTTAATCTAATAAGTGTTTGCTGCACAAAGTGCAATAATGATATAGTATATTCACTTTTTCACACTTGCTATAAAATGCAGTTTTGGACTAGAATTTTTTTAAAAAAGCATAAATCTTTCCGTTTTAGTGAAAGTGACTGTTTGTCATTGTAAACACACTCAAGCACCACAACAAAACGCTACCTCTGCATGTAACCCATCACATGTGCACATGTGGAGCAGCGGGCAGCTATCAACATGCTTGGAGAGCAGTGTAGCGGGGAAAGTATCTTGCTCAAGGGTATCTCAATGGTGCCCGGGACCTTCAGTGTCCTCACCACTAGGCCACAGGTAGATTGATTTAGACATTTAGAATTAAACTGATTTTTCTTCAGCTCTTAGAGAAATGAGATGAAACGGAGATATCCATTAGGGTCACCAGGGCTAGTGCCCTAGCTATTGGTAAAAGCAACAAAACTAAAGGTGTAAAACATAAGTAAAATAAATGCATTCAGTCTATTGTAACTGTGTGACTCTTTATATACATCCAAAATTACATGTGTGGGTTGTGCACTGCAGTCTCTCAGTAGAGTGAATGGAATGTTCTGCTAATGTCCTGTAATGTGTCGAATCTAGCCATAAAACAGCACAGAGCAACTGAATGTATTGTTTTAATTATGAGTGTTAAAGGCATTACACATTAAGGCCATGAGAGCTGAACTCGATGAGCCTAGCATGCACACACAGACACACACACATTCACACTCCCCTTCCATCCCACCCAGCATGAGGCGTCACTTCTCCAGTGTGCCAAAGTAATTTACTGTGACATCACACAACTGGCCACAACACTGATCCCACCACTCTGATAAGGGGAGGGGGGAGCAAGTGAGATGCAGAGAGCAAGAGAGAGAAAGAGAGAGAAACCGATTTTAGAGATAGCCACTGTTATGAATATGGTGTGTATCCGTCCAGTGCTTTTCACGAGTGTCTCACGTTCATATTTTATCAGCTTTATTGTTCCCTCTCTCCCTGTTCCTCTGGCTGAGCTCCGCCTTGTAAATTCTCTGGCTAAAGCTGGCGTAACCTGCAGCAGCAGTTAAAACAGTTATGTGGATATGGAATGGATAGGAATAGGCGAGAATAGTGTCGTGCTAAATGTGAAGAAATGACACAATGCCTCTTTAACCTTCATTACAGGATTAAAGAACAGGCTAATCCTATGCTAACCAATACACAAGTTACTACTGTCTTTTTGTGCTATATATTCAAGTTACATTACAGTTATTTATATGTAATTGCATGTTTACTTGCTTAATTACATTGTTATAAATACTTTACATTCAATTCCTATTCTGCATCGACGGGGTCGAATCAATTGCAATTTTTACTGCTTGTTTCCAATGCCATACACTGACAGAAACATGAAAAAAATATAGAGGATATATTATCTTCCTGCAAAAGTAGACAGCATGCACAGTAGTGACCTTTACAGTCTTAAAGCAGAATAAAATATTTCTTTCTACTCAGCTATTCAAATTTGGTATAATCTGAAGGCCTCTACACTTGTTTCAAAGATAATTATGTTGAAATTACAGCAAATAAAAGGAAATGTGCTAACGCCAGTGTGCAGTGTCTATATTTCAACAAAAAGTATAAAAAAGCAAATATTTTAATAGAGCAGCACTTTTTGCTGCTGTGTAATGTGATCATGCATGGTATGGTGACTAATGGGTTGTTACACAAAACAATAAAATGTATTTAAAAAGTAAAGAAAATAAATTGAATGAAAATAAAAATAAAACAATGAATTCAGATGCACTGGAACTAGAAAGAGATGATTGGAACTTTTGGTCTTCTGGTATTTGAGATTGTTATGGCTTGTGTATATTCACTATATAATATAAATGTGCAAAGGGATCCTAAATTGCATTAAACATCACTTTGATGATATTTCATTTTCAATGATATGTTGTTGGAAGTGGGCAAACATTGTAAAAAAAAAACTGATAAAGGCTGGGAACAGGGGTGCCAGACAAAAAAAAACTTTAGGTAACAGTAAAAGATTATAAAGATTAAAAATTATTTTAATGTATTTAAAAATCATGTTTTAATATACAAAATCAGTTAAAAACTACAGAACTATAGTTATTCTTACATATACTATTTGACCACAATATAACAATAACAACTATTAAAATGAAGGGAATGTCTGTGAAATACCTGAGATCATTTTTGCATATACACTTATTTTCTCCAAATTAACAGCAGCAGTGTTTAAATGCAATATAGGTATGGTTTATTCACATGCATTTAGCCTTTATTAAAATGGGTGTTTGGCATAAAATTTGACAGTGTTATGATAGTAAAAACAAATTTTGACAGTGTATAGATAAAATATCAGTGCTCTGTTATTATTAATATTACCTTTACTAATAAAATAAAAATGTGTTGTGTATTACTGTTCCACAGCTGTTGTTTTCAGACCTCATGAAATCCAAATCAACCGCTATTAGATACACAGCATTCTGGAATGATAATCTACCAAAATAATACTGAAGCACAGTGGCAAAGTACAGCTAGGTCAGTATGTTTTCTGGTGATAACTGTGGGCTTTAAGTGTTTCACACCTTTTTATGAAAACTGATCCGATCTAACCGAAAAAGAGAGAGAGAGAGAGAGAGAGAGAGAGAGAAAGAGAGAGAAAGAATGTGAGAGAAAGAGAGAGAGAGAGAGAGAAAGAGAAAGAGAGAGAGAGAGAGAAAGAGAGAGAGAGAGAGACAGAGAAAGAGAAAGAGAGAGATAGAGGGAGAGAGAATGAGAGAGAGGATGAGAGAGAAAGAAAGAGAGAGAGACAGAGATACACTGATGGAGGGAAACTGCTGAAGAAAACATTCCTCCTGAAAAGAAAGGGGGTGTAAACGAGAGATAGCGTGAAAGTTCATCACCTCGGCCTCTGCCGCTGCTTCTTCTCCTCCTCGCCTCAAATGGGGAGGCCAAATTGTGTTTGTGTGAGCCCTGACAAGTTGCTGCAGAAAAGATGGATCAGTTGTTTGCTTTACGTTAGCCTGAAGATTTAAAAACAATAAAAGCGTCTGCACTTTCCCACCTCAGCAGAAACGAGCCACAGCACCTCACCTCACACATGGCTGCTCGAGAGCCACACAAAGCCTCTAAAAACAAACCAAAGCAGAGCAGAAGACAGTAAAATCAATCTGCTGAATGTGTAAACAGAAACGTGACATCAACCTGGTAGGACACATTTGTGAGGTTTCCTCCCCCTGCACTCAACAAAACATTTATCAAAGTGGCAAGAGAGCTGCATGGCTTACAGAAATACATTGATAATAATTGCAGTTGTAACTAACACAAGTCTCTCTAAGATCAGTCATTATTCTGAATGGAAATTATGTAATTAAAATACAGTAGAGGGCAGAAATCTTCGGCAGCATGGAAAGAGTACAACTACATAACCTCAGCAGTTTGTTTTTGCCATTAGAATAAACAGTTGTATGCAAACATTTGGGCTTCTTGACCAAACTATACATGTATTTTTTCAAATATGTTAACACTCTCAACAGACTACAGAGAACACACTTAAAATGGCATTTTCTGCAAAATTTACATCACAATTTCCATTTATATGCCAATTCCAACTACTGTGCACACATTTAAGTTTTGCTTGTTTTTTCAATATTTTCATTTTACCAAATAAACAGGAAACGTGAAGAAGTGCATTCTCTGTAGCTGGTACACATACTTTCACTTCAAATGACCAGGGGTACCCAAATTCAATGTTCACAATCGTATAAACATAAAGCATAATATATATTTTTAAATACAGCAAGATTTGCTTTTAAAAAGTGATTATTATTTTGGTTAGAAGATGATAGTTTTCAGATATTGCAAGGCTCTCTAACTTCTATCAGCAGCACTGTGGGTTTCCTCATAGAGATGTTTGGAAATGGTAAAGCTCATACATACACACACACACACACACACACACACACACACACACACACATACATACACACATACACACACACAAGGTCACAATGCACTATGTATTTTTTTAATTTACTCCTCTTACTTTTTTGCCCAAATATATAGCCTTGCACTTGACATGTAAATATACTCTTAAAGATACAAGCCACATTTTTGTCCCTAATGTAAGATTTTTCTACATTTCTATGTTTTAAAGTAGAAAAGTAAAATGTAAGCCTAGAATTAGGACAGGAAGTGTGCAGTGCAACTTGGAAGAGAGAGGTAGAGTCACGCTCCCTAACTAAAGGTACTGCGGACGTACTCTTGAGGCTACCAGTGATAGTTTAGTACCTTTCTGAGCATGTACATGTCATTTTCTCAACTGGTCTATGACTATTTCACAGAACTAAAAGTTTCAAAAATTTTTAAAAAGCTAGAAAGTTTTTTAGTGCAAAAAAAGGTTACAGATATGTTTAATACTGTCTTTGTCTTTTTTATTGCCACAATAGTCACAGGCTAAACTGCACTGTGCATGACGTCAAGCCAAAGAAAAAGTATTTTCCAAAAGATTATGTTTTGCACATTTTGACATTCCACACTAAGGTAAAAACACATATTATGACAGTGGCTCCTGACTGTTTGCCCTGAGACTAAATAACAGAGCAGGTTGCGAGTGACTGCTTTGGAACTTTTGGAACTAGTTTTTTTTTTTTTTTTTTTGTGAAACTGCGGCCATGTTGAATTATAAGCATTTTTGTCTCACTAAGAGCTCCTTCAAACATGTTATCCCTGAGGTCTAGTCTGCACCTGCATACCAATTTTGTTCATTACTGTAGCTGAAACCAAGTGAAAGAAAGAACAGGAAGAACTGTAGATTGACAGAGACTGATAATGCAGGTGATGGATGAGGTCTTAACTAAATAGCTGTTAGCCTTAAAACTGCAATGCACACAGTAAATGCAACAGTTTTAAAAAAGTATTACTGATTTGCATTTGACTTCCTATCCCAAGTTATAGTTGTTCGTATTTGTATCTGTGTGTGTGGTTGATGTGTTGTTCCATCTGTGTGCCAGCTTGTGTGGCCAGTGGGTGTAAGTGTCCCTGCAGTGTATGGGTCTGTTAGAGGTTTTTGGGCCATGTGTCCTTGTCTGGTGGAGAGGGAGGGTTAGGCTCCTGGTGAGAGCACCAAGCCGTGACCATGCAGACTGTCACCCCTGGCCTGCTTCACTGACTCCTGATCACACATGGCAAAAGCAAAAAAAATATATATAAATCAAAAGTATTTCTGCATAAATATGATATAAAATATTATCAGATTACCAAAAGTGGATAAAAGGAACCCAGCTTTCACTTTAGGGTGTTGTTGAATTGATTAATTGCTGAAATATTAACAGTAGTCAATGTGAGCATAACCTTTAGTTGCATAGAAGTGCTCTTTTATGACATTGCAGATTATTACACATCTGCCTCTTGAAGTGATCTATGCTAGTCAAGCATTTCTTAGGGAGTCTAAACCCTTAAAATTTTATTCTCCTCCTGTGTCTCTCAGAACTTCCACCAGCAATTTATTCTCCGTCCTTCGCACCACGCTCTCCACTATGGGAGGCGGCTCCTTCAATGTTGTTGCTCCTGAACTATGTAACTCTCTCATTCAGTCTCTTTGTGATTGCTCTTTTTTCTGTAAATTCAAAACTGACCTTAGAATTTTTCTCTACAACCCTCCTATTATGTTTGGGGTCATTTTGATCCCATTTATAGTTTAACATCTCTAAATACATGGTTGATATCATTTTTTTGCTTCACATTTGATGACATTTCCTAATTTAATGGGGACAACTGGGTAATCATAAAGTTAACATGATATGTTTTCAATATTCTGTACACATGTTGTATGCATTGGTGTTCTTTGGGGTCAATTTGACCCCAATCTTTACAAAACATAGAAGAAATATCAACATTTTACATACATTTGTTTTGTTTTGGATGACATGGTCACTATAACAGGCAATTTTATAACCTTCAAAAAGCTTTAGGGCCCTAACATAACAACTGTAGTAGTGCAGGAACTACTGAAAGTTCACACAGCATGCAGGAGGCGAAAACATCATTCTTGCAAGAACTTTCCCACTTTTTCATGCTGTGGAGGTGGTAAAATATGGTTCTTGCAAAGATATTGATACTTCACCCAACATATGGGTGGAGCAAACATATAAAAGCTTGCACAGCAGCCATCTACACCATTTCTTTCAGTGCTCTCTCTTTCTGCTCTCTTTCAACTGAAAATGACTTCTAAGGGAAGGTTTTCTGTCAATGATGTGTTGTCACATCTCTTTGATCATAATAGTGACATAGAGGAGAATGTATTTGAGACAGGGGACAATGTTGAGGAGGACCATGATTATGAGGCACCCTCCTCTAATGAAAATGAAACCCTCAGTGTTGACTCTCCTGTTGTCTCTCAACCCCCAGCAAACACACTACCTTCCAAAAACAAGTAGGTAGTGCTAGGTATTAGTGCTGCTTATGTCATTAAAATGGTTCCATGCCCCACCAGATACCCTGTAAGTGTAACGATCGTGGGGTGTTTAGCAGCCAATGCAGGCAGGACGTTGGTGAATTAAGAGTTTATTTTACAGACAAAACTTAGGAACGAGACAAAACTAAGGCTAGGACTAACATACACAACCATAACAGTGACACACAAGCAGACAGTCAAAAACCGACCCAGAAGGGTGGCACATGGTCCCTTTGTCCCATTTCTGCGCCTGGGCGTGGCGAGAGATCCGCCAACGACCTTGGAGGGGGGATTGGACCCCTCCCCCTCCGATGTGCTTATCCGAGCCAGTCCCAATGTCGAGCAAACTCTAGTCCACTCTCCTTGGCAGACCCGGAGCTCTTCTTGCGGCCCCCCAGGAATTTCCTCCTCCTGCAGGGATTGCTCCCCATTGTCCAGGAGGGTGTGCACCATTGAGATCAGCTCCTCCAGCCTCCCGTCGCTGGTGAGATCCCGAGCCAGCTTTAACTGACCCAGGATCCACAGACCCCTGGCAGACTCGCTCCCACGGCAAAGCCAGCTGTCGACCATACTTATGCCCAGCTCGAAAATTTGTCCTGCCGCTGCTGCCATTTTTGGGTCGGTCTTTCTGTAACGATCGTGGGGTGTTTGGCAACAAACGCAGGCAGGACATTGGTGAATAAAGGGTTTATTTTACAAACAGAACTTAGAAACGAGACAAGACTAAGGCTAGGACTAACATACATGACCATAACAGTGACACACAAGCAGACAGACAAAGACTGACCGGGAAGGGTGGCACACGGGAACCTTTAAACACATAGATAATTACCCACAGCTGGGCATGATTCGGCTCAGCTGTGGGGGCGGGGCTAAGACACCCTTCCTACCCCACTTGTCCAAGACACATAGGGGGTTGGATTTTTTTTAGGTAGGCAATAAACAAACAAAATACCTGGCACATAAACTTGTAAAAATGTAAATTATGTTCATTTTCTGGAGGTTTAAGTTGCTGGGTTCAAATTGACCACAAGAATAAAAGATGTTAGTAAATGTGAAGGTAGCAGTGATGAATGAATGAATATTTCTCTAAAGTGACCTTGGGTATATGAGAGACGCTATATAAATTTAAAGTTACTATTGTTGTAAAAGATAAAAACGTTTTGTAACCCTCTTTTGTCCAATTGATGCTTGAGATGAGGTCCTCAGAAATTCCTTTGTGCCATAATACACTTCCACAAACATCCTGTGAAGATCAGACATTAACAGATTTATATATATATATTTATAAAAATTTTCAAAACTTCAGAAAGTTCTTTGCCATAATGTGCCATGTTGTAAATATACATCCTTTCCTGTCATTCCAAAAAAAGTTGGGACAGGAGCAGTTTAGTCAAGTCAAGTCAAGTCAAGTTTATTTGTATAGCGTTTTTTACAACTGACGTTGTCACAAAGCAGCTTTACAGAAACCGG
>JBBPDA010000145.1:11811955-11822738 GCA_037974385.1 Arnoldichthys spilopterus
TATTTACAAATGAAATGAAGTTGACCAGACAAAACATGAAATATTTTGTGTTCATATTGTCTGCAATGAAATACAAGACAAAGTACATTTAGAAATCACTACTTTCTTTTTTTATTTGTGTTTTTCATACCATCCCAACTTTTTCTGATTTGGGGTCATATTATTGTTGTATTGTTGTTATATATCAGTGCTGTAAGATCATTTCACTTGATAAGATCACTTTGTTTAGGTAAGAATGTCTAAAGGTAAGGTAAAAGATCTTACAGCCTCATAACATATTGCCTTTACTTACCAAGATAAAGGAGAGAGTAGGCCTACATGACTAAAACTAGCCCACAAGTCCAAAGCTTAAAGTCACATATTTAAAACAATGTAGTACAAAACAGTACATTAATATTTTGCAATGCAATCTTTTACATACTTTTATCATTATACAGTATGTACCTGATACTATTAGTGCTTAATTTATGACAGGTATACAAAATTATTCTTGTTAGCCTGTTAGTCTTGCTGGCTTTTAGTTTGTAAAAATGGCCTTCTGCACTCTCGATGGTGCACTGGGTTGCAGACTGCAACGTGCAAGCTTATTTTCTACTATTAGGTCAAAAACAAGCTTACGGTAGTCAGTGTAGACAGTGTAAAACACACTAGCCTGCAAAAGCACTTAGCATGATAGTGCACTTGAGAGTGTATTTATAATGCCAGTGGAATGCATAGTAGGCTAAAGTACAGGCAAAATGTCATTTTTTCTGGGAACAGAAAGACTGTTACCTGGCAGTGACTCAAGGAAGTAGTAAGTAATAATATGATAATGGTAAATCTTGCTTGTAGGAGAAAATCTGGTTAAAACCCTACTGCTTTCCAAGCAAGTTCAACAAGTCCGACATCAGTATCTTTCTGCTGCAACCGCTAAGGTTTAAATGAAAATGTTCCACCCTGTTAGCATAATTAAGAAGTGAAACATTAAGAATTAAGAATTATTTATCAGGTCTAAGGCCCTGTCCACACAAATCTGAATCAAGGGTTTTTTCTGATGTCTGTGGCGTTAGATGAGCGCAGAATGAATGGCAACCATTTTTCTGCTCAATGGAGCAAATCAAACATCCGCACAGGCTTTAATGCCTTGCATTCGGTCATATGTGTGTTTGGATGGTTTATTAAAAAAGTTGCCTTCAGTTTATTTGTTGGAGTTGAAATTTCTGCAAAAATCTTGATGAGTGCAAAGAAAATGTCTTGATTGCATTTACATGCTTTTCTTTTGACAATCTGGAGGACCAGATATGTGCATGGTTGTGCAGTCAGAGCTAGACCCAGTAGTTCTCTGCCTACGTCTCCAGATTTTTAACACAAAGAGGTCTGATAAAGCCAGCTAATCCATATTTTGCAAATCCAATGAAGGATGAACCTCAAACTCCATAGGTTAAAAAAAAAACCTCTGGACTGCCTGATCACTGCCCTTATAGGTAAAATACAGAATTACAGTCTGGGCTGCAGGTTGGTGCTGAACTGAGGCAAACATACTTAAAAAGTACTGTCATATTAAAATCAATCATGCGTCACTACAACATGCCTAGGTTGCTCAGAGTCCATTCTGGCCTTCCAGCTTATGAAGTCGCTTATCCAAAACTGCTAGCATGGCCTTCTGTGGAAGCTAATGAGGCAAATTTGTGCTAGCTATCCCAGACTGGATTCTGTTCATTATTAGCAACATTAGCATACATTTGGGAGAGGTATTACTTTAATCCCCATCAAACTTTCCCTGCACCAGGCATGGGGAAATGAGATTGGTGATCCGCATGCAGGGTGTTTGTGGGGAGTTAAGCTGGGTTGGATTAGAAATGGAGGGTTCTCTTAAGGATACAATAAGCCAAAGATTTGGGAGTCAGGGGATAAAGCACCTAACCAGAGCCCCAAATTTCCCTGCTTCAAAGGAACTGTGTCTTAATCAGTACAGGGAGGGGTTGATAGAAGTCTTCAAACAAGAGGGTGCTAGCTTACACCTCCATTAGCATCCCAAGTCGAGATGTTCAAAGCATTTAAAATAAGAAGTGGACATGCCAGCAAGAAGTAGCAGCCCAGGAATATCTCATGGGATAGACCAAGGTGGTGTCTGGACCTCTGCTGTCAGAAGTGTTCTTTTTTTGCAAATGCTAGATAATCAAAAGCAGACATTTGAATTTGAGTCAGATTTAGGGTCTGATAAAATGCTGCAAGCTAAAAGGCCATTTATTTATCACAAGTAGCAGGGAGATAACCACTGGCCAGGAGTCGTTCATCTGCCAGGAACTTGCCAGTAACACGTACGCCGTTATGTTAAAAACGATTTACATTTCCATTGTTTATGCATGCACCAAAAAGTTTCAAACTTTATTCCCACACTTTACAATAATGAAAATCCATTAAAGGGGGGGCACAAGTCCCTCTTAAAACATAACATGCCAGTTTCATCTTCCAGCCTATTACATTCTATTCTGCTTGGACTCCATTCTATACTTCCACATATATGTGACCCTGAGGCCAGTGTGGCTTCTATAGAGGCAGGCTGGATTAGAGACAGCAGGGTCCTGGGTTAACCATGGTGTGAATAGCGGCTCCACGAGACTCCAGCTCGCAGTGCTGCGCTGTCTGCCCTCCTAATCTGCTAATGTATTCCTAGGGTCAGGAGGTCCCCTCGCGAATCAATGGCTGGGATTTACACAGCTTTCCCCTGGAATGTGCGCCATCCGCACTCTTCTCCGCGCCCCAGGAAAAACATCCACCTCTGTTTGCTGCGCCATCCAATTTTCCACAGAATTTGACCACTAACAAGAGAATAAAACTCAGGCATTCAGCAGCTCTCCCCACATCAAGCATTCATTTAAGAGGCCATTTAACACTTTCCATGCCAAGATAGATCAAATAAGTCCAACAAAAGGTCACAGGAGCTATTTTGATGAGCACATATTGGGAATTTACTAAAGTCTTGTTATTTGTTGCAACTAAGTCAATATAAGATACTTTGTTGTGCTTTAAGCTTTGTTCATTATGACCTGTATTGCTACCTGTATTAGACATCTGCTATGTGAAAATGATTATTAAATGCATCGTTAGTTATGATAACATAAAAACATTTTTTGAAATGTAAATGCCTTGCTATGCAAATAATTGCTAAATAACACTGAAAAATCCATACAAACATTAAGATTCTCTATAACTGGATGTTAAAGTGGTTTAAAAATTAAAATATTTCCAGCTTTCATATCTTTCATATGTTTGGATACCAAAAAGGCAAAAAAATGTATCTTCACTTTAGAATATGGGATGCAAATTTACATGTTTCTCAAAGTGGGTTCAGTGACAATAATTGTTGGTTTAATTTTTTAAAGAGTAAGACATTAAGATTTCAATTTTTTAATGATAATTGTTATTTATTTATTCAACTTTTTATAATATAATCTTTGTCTGAGCTTTGCTTTTTAAGATTTGCACTGGAGCCACAAACACTAACAAAGATTGGCAGTAATAATGCTTATACTATAATAGTTTCAGGGTATCTGAAATTGTGAAAAATCAAATCTGCAGTTTTTACTCCAAATTTAGTTGATCAGCCAAGGCATGTTCTTTGTTTGAAGTTTGCTTCTTAAGTCTGCACTGGAGCTACAAAGCTAATGTAGGTAGCCTAAAATAGAATATCCCATTAATTAGCATTGTGTTAACTGCATGAGGTGTGAATGAAATTTTCTTTTGGACAAATGTTCTAATGTTACTATAAAAGTTCTTTATAATTTGATGTTACACTGTTGTTTTAATCATCCTATTTTCCCAGATTTTATTGTAATTTAAGCACTTTGATTCTGCAGCAATGGAAGTAAATGAAACCAGGAACGTTTCCATGGGTGCTCCGACTTCTGCTCATGACTTACAAACCCATTCTATCTATACAAAGGCAGAGTTGGAACACATTGTTCCTCCATGCTCCTGCATTATTATGACAGCATGTTACTGCAGGAAGTAGTACTGTATATTGCTACCAGAATGGTAGGGAAAAGGCTAGAAACAAATCAAGACAAACTGGTTGATCAAATCATTAAAATAGGCTTTAAATCATGGAAGAGCTGCAGAGTCTCTAAAACAACAAACTACAACAAAACTGTATGATTTTCCTAAAAATGTGATTTTTCTACTTTCTGCATCAATAAATGAAAACAGTATAGAGTTAATGGAACAAAGTTTTTTTTTATTGCATATTAAAAAATTAATAACCACTCACATTAATTCTTCTCTAATCTCACTAATCAATACAATTAGTCAATAACCTCACTGCCATCTTTGTCATTAATGGCTATAGGTTTATTACTGACCCTTTTTAAAAAATATCTTAAAAGTCTTGTATCCATAATCTGTTCTATTCTATGGAATAAATAATGGTTGTAATCCTTTCTTGATAATCCCTATCTCATGGTTGCATTTTATGTCATATAATAGTGAATCAGCTGACTCTTAAGTTCCAGCAGTTCATAAATAAATAGATATATGAAGAGGAGGACAGCTCAGCTCAGACTAGTCACTGGGCCAGATGCGAGGAAAACTTCAGCCTGAGTTCATTCTACTTTTCTACCTCCAAACTTAATCCAAGCACAAACCACATCAACTCCACCTCTCAAACAGAGCTGATGCAAAGCAATGAAATATCTACGTAAAGCACCAGAATCCAAACCCAAACAGTTTTTGATCAATATAGCCAGCAAGGTACACTGGTGCAACCCTGTTAAAACAGTGTTTTTTTGAGTAGAAAGTTAGTATTAACAACTGTAAAGTGTAGAAAAGATTAGAATAAGTCAGACTTGAATAAGAAACCTATTAATATGTCCAAACATTTTCAGTCAGCAAAATGCCAAAAAAATAAATTGCTTTTTAGCTTTTTATACCACTTAAAATAAAATGGTGCCAAAGAACAATCTTTGGAATGATTACATTGAAGAATCACTTTTTGTTTCCTAAAAGCAGTGGTTCCCAAACCAGTCCTGGTGTCCCCCCCTGTTTACAGTTTACACACCCGCTCCAACTCAAGTACAGCTTGGTAATTAGTTGGATAAGGTGTGTAGGGAGCAGAAAAATCTTTCAATGGATATCTCATTGAAGAACCATTTTTGTAAATGAGATGGGTGAGTGTGAAAATACTTTATAGGACCTCTTTATTATGGTATGGTTCAGTGCCAATTCAAGTTTCTTCCAAGAACTGTATGTCCATGTCAAGAACCCTTTTATTTTTAGGAGTAATCATGATGTTCTACTCGACTAGCTTTTTATTAACATTTTGCCAAGCTTGAAAGAACTACAGCTTGTTACACGATAGTCTCACTTTGGTCATAAATGAGGGCAATAGTTCTCAGTGCCCATGTTAAATGTGGCCATTCTCATGACAGAAATGCTTCATGAGCTGCCAGTCAAAAGCTGGACAGGCTGTGGGAGAGTAAGAGCGGAAGAGCAGGAGGATGGTGGATGGACACAGAGGGATTCCATCAGAATGCCACCCCCTCTCCCCATGGCCTTTTATTAGCCTGATCTCTCCATTCATCTATCCATGCAGTTGTTTTCCAGGAGGCCATGGGGGTCAGGAGAGTGATAAACATATAAAGCCTCCCCACCTCTCCATGAAGCCCCCTCCTTCCCACTTTGGGCGCCTCACCCCGCTTTAACTTTCCCCAACACCATAAATTCCCACGGAACGTCTGCCTGTCACTCAAGCTGAATGACAGTTCTTTTATGAATCTGTGCTGCACCTTCCACATCATCACTGCAATGACAAGATGAGCAGCCAGTCATACAGATATACAGCTTTTAGCCCTAAGGCGAAGTTAGAGGCATTATCCTCATCTAGCTTCTTGCTACTTCCATGTAGTTACACAACTACATGATTGAATAGTTGTGCTGCTTTAGATCACCCCCTTTGGACGTTTAGTGTAGTGGCAAAGAATCAATATCAAATTAGACCATGCTTTCTCAGCCATAGGGATTTGTTGTTTTTTCAAAACAACACCTCAAAAAGCATCTACACTGATAGACAGGCAGACAGAAAGACACTAATCTCTCCCAGTTTAAACCCCATGAATGACATGCTAGGACTCTGCAGCAGTAGCATCATGTCTATTGTCATTTACACTCTTGTGACATTTCTCACCAGAGCAGCCAACACAGAGGGACAGCAATGGGCATGCTGCCTGCTTTTTTTCTTCTTCTTTGGTTCATCTTAATTGTGTGCCAGGACCAGACAAAAACAGAAGCTCTACTGCACTGTCTGCCCTGAAGCTTTACTGAAAAGGAAGAATGTACCATGCTAAATGTGCCTTCTGTGGTGGACGGACAGTTGAATAGACCCAAACTGGTGCCACAAGCGCTTTGGCACACGGAGGCAGATGCTGTCCACTGTTCTAAGAAGCCATTAGTCGTGGGTGGGTAAACAATAGCTTCACTGGCCACGTTGTCATGCACATGGGCATTTTATGGAGTAAGAGTGGGTCTGCAAAGTGTCCCTAAACCTAACCCTGACCTTAAATCTTTCTACAACCTCAAAATTTGTCAAAAGCCTATTTGTTGCCACATCAGAAATCTGCTCTCTAATTCTAAAATTACTAATCGGTAGTATATGTCTTTCAACTGCTCATTTTATCATAAAATAACCCGCACAAACTGCATCCATCTTTCTTGAGTTTGGAAAACCAAGGGCACCATTTCTGAAAATCCGCCTCTGCCACATGTCCATGAAACCACACGTTATTGAAACAGCAACACCCTGTCTAGTCTGCATCTGAGTTTCTGTGCTCAATTAAATGATAAAACAGGGGTCCAAGGATGACCCCTGACTGCGCAAGGCTTTTTCCCCCTCCATTTATTTAGCAAGTTTATCCTTTTGAACCGAAAGGCTCAATGAGGTGAGACAGAGTGAGACGAACGGTAGGGAGACGTGGGTGTGGAGTTCCAGACGCTAGGCCATGTCTCGGCTGATGGATGAAGGGGGTCTAGGCTCTTTCCAAAGAGATCACACTATCACAGCACACATCCATTAAGGGCCAGGCTCAGGGAGAAGAGCAGGCTTAAGAGAGGCTGACAGGAGATGAGCTAATCTCACACCCGGGCTGGCTGCAAGGAAAAGTTCCGACACAGGCCGGGGGTGCGTTCTTCGCTCCTTAATTCTGGAAAAGGCCTTGGTTTGAAGTGAACTTCAGAGCTTTATGAGAAAAAGCATATTTCCATCTTGAATTATGCTGGCATGTGCAACTGTTTTTGGTAATGTGAGAATTCATATTTCATCAGTTTGACAAAATACACTAAATCATAGGTGTGAATGATGACCCTTGAATTTCTGTGATTCATTTTAATCCTGGAGCCATTGTTTTTTTTTTTGTTTTTTTTTTCTTTTTCTAAATTTGCAGTACTAATAAAACCAAAATTAAACTGTTACAGTAACTCATAGAACCTTTGCTAGGGTGCTAAAGTAACTTCAAACAGTCCCTAATATTTATGAAATATATTTATTTCATATTTATGAAATACATCCATCAATTTTCTAAACCGCATCTTCTGTTTTGTGGGAAAGCTAGAGCCAATACCAGCTGAATGCGGGCCTAAGGCGGGGTACATCCAGAACAGGAGGCCAACCCACCACAGGGCAACATATAGACAGACAACCAGTCATACACACATTCACACCTATAGGCAATTTTTTAGAGTATCCAGTCAACCTACTGCAGCCTTTGGACAGTGGGAGGAAACCGGAGCACCCAGAGGAAACCCACGCAAACACAGGGAGAGCTTGCAAACTCCGCACATAAAGGCACCCGCAGCCGACCCGGGGATCAAACCCAGGACCTTCACGCTGTGAGGCAGCAGTGATAACCACTGCCGACCGTGCCACCTAGTTTTGAAATCTCCTAATGAATTTAGTCCTCGGCCCATCTTGATCTAAACATCTTTTTAATGGATACTGGATGTAGATACAATCGTGTGCAACAGTTGGTGAAATTATGGTTTGTTGATTTTATTAGTAACAAAAGAGGTTAACATCTTTTCCAGAGAAAATACTTAAATACAACACTTTTATGCAAGTGTGAATGTTTATTTATCTGCTAAGTTTACATACTACATGAACTGTGCCATAACTTATATTTCTACATATGAACAGTAATAGTGCAATAAAATGTGCCGAAGTGTGTTTTTCTCTATATTGAATTTTACACATTGAATTCCACCTAGATAGTCATCAAAATATGGTATTTGACCAATAAATATTGTAGTCCTTTAGAAAGTGCTGCATGATGACACTGGAAGAACCTCATCCATTACTTCCAGGCATCCTTTTAAATAATGCAGAGATGGTGGTAAAACTGGATGGAGGTTAAGATTTAGCTCATGACCCTCCTCAAAGCTGAAGGTTTGTAGATGGGAGCACACATGGCTATAGACACAGCTTTTGAGGCACAGAGAGCCCACATGTTTCTGATTGAGCCTTGCCTATCTATGTTGGGTTCCCCACAAGATGAGGTTTCTCCAGCTCCAGCCCGACCTGTTTATCAGACAGTAAAGCAAAGTCTCTCAGGCCTCCAGGCTGCAGTCTGCACTGAGGAAATCCAGGGCAAAAACTTGCTGTATATATATGCACTCATCATAACATGACCAGAACTAAAACACTTTCTTTCCCTCAGTTTTGAGTATCAAGTTTTGTTATATTGCTTGTCATTTATCAGCCTGGGCTGCAGGCGCCACTCGTACACGCCATATTTGCTCTTGGTTTCTTTATGCAGCCATGCTCAAAGAATGTGGTGGTCAGGCTTGGCTAATTGGTAGGGCCAGGCAAAACTCTGGGTTATTAAATTGCAAAAAAAAACAAAACACTAACTGACTAGTTTTTGTGCTTTTGTTTTAGTTTTTGATAATCTGTCAGCATGTAGTTTAGCCAACTAGCAGAGGTGTGTTAGCTTAGCTAAGGTATTCTTTGCTAATTTCTTGTCATAGCAGCTAAAAACCAAGGAAAAGCAAAAAGGAGCTCATAGAAAGGCCCTTGAAGAAGCCTTGAAATGTTCACCAGATTTCCATGTTTGATTCAAAACATTCAGTTGTCCTAGCATTATCCTGCCCTGTTTACACCTTTACAGACTAAAAGAAGCTTTATAACACGCTAAAGCCGGACCACTGAACAACACTGTGAAGAAACTGAAAAGCAAACATATGAATATTAACATATAGAAAGTCTGTGATGCATATTAATTTATTTTTTATTAGTTTACTACCTAAGCAAAAGCTAGCAAAGTCTTCACAGTAAGTTGAAGTTAAGTGATGCTCCCCAAACATCGTGCCTCTCAGTATCATGTGGTGTTTTTTTAAGGCCTGTGAGTGAATTCTAATCACCTTTAAATTGCCTCAAGTTTTGAGGAGAAAGAGAAGGAAAAAAGAAAGAGGCGTCAAAGGATTTTTTCTTCCCCACTCTTTCGCTCAAAATTCCTGGATAATGACTGGGCTGTAACCATACAGCGCCACTCACCGCCAAGTGAAACAACAGCCTCTGCCAGTTTCTCTCTGTTTATTTCTCTCCATTTTTCATCTCTCGCATCCCCTCCTCTTATGACATGTAAAAAAAAAATCATATACAGAATCTGCATTTAATTTGCATGGCAGGCCACTATGTCTTTTTTTCTCTCTCCCTTTTTCTTCCTTTTTTTTCTCCCTTTTCTGTTCGACCCTCTCTGTTTTTTTTGTGCATTCAGCAAATATTTAGGCCAAGTCAGGGATTTGTGGCTGAGGTTTCTTCGCTCGGAGCAGAAAATATTTTCTGAGAAAATGCGTCTGCCAGCAAAAGATCTGTGCAACAGCCTCAAAACACTGACCTCTTCAAATGCATGTGCAGTTGGAGAGGCCAGAAAGGTGTACTAAGAAGGTGAGACTATTGTGGTGCTTTTGGTTTTGCCCTCTAGGTCATTGGATTACAAACATCTGGCTAGAGATGTACTGTACATCTGGAAAACCCAGCCTCAGGCTAACAAAGAGATCAAAACCTGCACTTACATTTAGTTACATTTAAGCATTAATGCCAACATGGTTTTATATTCCAACACAATCACAGCAACATATAATATCCAAGATGGTCATTTTACAGAAGAGAGAGATCAAATACTTAACCACTGCTGTATATGTTATTGTTATTTACAACATAGAGCAGTTCCACAGCAGGGGTTCCTGATCCCACGCATTTCTTTATTCTTATTTATTGGGTTGTCTCATGTGGCATATCTGATTCGACTCATTAGGCTATTAACAATCTCTTCATCACTGGATCAGGTGTTTAGAGAATAGACAACACAAAACTCTGCAGAGCATGGAGTCATCAGGACTGGGTTTGTGAACACCTGCTCTATAATGAGATTTTTTGCAATGTAAGACTAAGAAAACCTCTTTGATAAGATATCTATGAACAACCAAGGTAAGAGATAGACTTACGCTAACTTGGTTGTTTTTATCGGCCTACAGATGAGTGACCAGGGTATTAAAGTGAGAATTCTGACTGATATGAAAACAATAAATAATAGAATGCCTGTTTAATGTAGGTACATTACATACATATACATACATACATATACATATATACATATATATATTTATATATATATATATATACAGTGGTGGAAATAATCATTTGACCCCTCACTGATTTTGTAAGTGTGTCCAATGACAAGGAAATGAAAAGTCTCAGAACAGTATCATTTTAATGGTAGGTTTATTTTAACAGTAACAGATAGCACATCAAAAGGAA
>JBBPDA010000145.1:11830707-11850831 GCA_037974385.1 Arnoldichthys spilopterus
CTCTGCTCCACGTCTTGGAAGTCGCTTTGGATAAAAGCGTCAGCCAAATGAATAAATGTAAATGTAAATGTAGTTAATGACCTCAAATTAGCTGGTACCACAGTCACCAAGAAAACCATTGGAAACACGTTACACCGCAATGAATTAAAATCCTGCCCTGCTCGCAAGGTCCCCCTGCTCAAGAAGGTACATGTGCAGGCCCGTCTGAAGTTTGCCAATGAACACCTGAATGATTCAGAGAGTTACTGGGAGAAGGTGTTGTGGTCAGATGAGACAAAAATAAAGCTCTTTGGCATTAACTCAACTTGCTGTGTTTGTAGGAAGAAAAATGCTGCCTATGACCCCCAAAACACCGTCTTCACCATCAAGCATGGAGATGGAAACATTTTGCTTTAGGGGTGTAGGGCACAGGACAACTTCACCTCATCAACGGGAAAATGGACGGAGCAATGTATTGTAAAATCCTGAATGACAACCTCCTTCCCTCTGCCAGGAAACTGAAAATGGGTCATAGATGGGTGTTCCAGCACGACAATGACCCAAAACATACAGCAAAGACAACAAAGGAGTGGCTCAAGAAGAAGCACATTAAGGTCATGGAGTGGCCTAGTCAGTCTCCGGATCTTAATCCAATAGAAAACCTATGGAGGGAGCTGAAGTTCAGAGTTACACAGAGACAGCTTTGAAACCTTAGTGATTTAGAGATGATCTGCAAAGAGGAGTGGACCACGATTCCTCCTAAAACATGCGCAAACTTGGTCATCAATTACAAGAAATGTTTGTCCTCTGTGCTTGCGAAAAAGGGTTTTGCCACTATGTATTAAGTCTTTTTTTGTTAGAGGGTTCAAATACGTATTTCACTCAATGCAATGCAAATCAGTTTCTATATTTTATTTAAAGTTATTTTTAAAAATTTCCTTTTGATGTGCTATCTGTCACTGTTAAAATAAACCTACCATTAAAATGATACTTTTCTGAGATGTTTCATTTCTTTGTCATTGGGCAAACTTACAAAATCAGCAAGGGGTCAAATAATTATTTCCTCCACTGTATATGCTATTAAATGTTCATATAGTGCAAAGACCAGCTTTTTAAAAACATAAAAAGAGAAAAAAGATATGATCTATGGGGTTTTTCACAGTGACGATATGCAGAGCACTAGCAAAATACCAAAAATCATCCAGTGAATATCCATTTCAAGGAAAGTGTCAGAATAACTGATCATTAAAGTATCAAAAGGACACATCAGCACACTATGTGCGATTGGAAGCACAATAGAAAGCGGGTACCAATATGGAGCAGACCCTTTGTTTCGCTTGGCAAGCCAGTCGCTAGGCTTTTCTTTGGAATACATAGTGAGTGAGCCGCTGGAAGACTCTTTAAGTCCACGCACTCACGCACCCAGTCACCCCTCCAAGCCAGACAGGAGAGAGTCGTCTCCATATAATCTAGCCCTTAGAACCCCTCATCTGCTACCGTCCAAGAGCCACAGCCATTGGGGAAGTGGAGGGATGTGTGTGCCTCAGGCCGGAAGGGGGTTTGGGATGAATCCACTCTGTTCTCAAGGTTTCCTCTGATGGAGCTACTCCTGCTGAAAGAATTCCAAATTTGGATACATTTATGGGTGCCACAGCTTAAAGCCCACAAACCTGCATTAAATGTGTGAATATAATGTGAGCTTAACTTCTGGGCTGCCTCTGAATTTTTGCACTGATCGTGGATTTGTGGGGAGGCCAGTGCTTCTGTACACTTAATTCAACCTAGGCTTTGGTGTCTTCAAGCATCTAAAGCAACACATTTCTCACATGTGGGATCTATCAGCAAATGCAGTGGTTACATAAGCGCAACTGACAAAAAATGTTGATTTTCTAATACTTTATGTGCCCCCTCATTTTAATAACATCATCAGTTCTGTCAGGTAAGGATTGCCAGCCTCTTAATATTATCTGTTTTTAAGGGAAGGTGATGTTTATCCAAGTAGAATTTGTTTGTCTTACAGAATGGCCATAAGAGAGAGCATGTTAAAAGAAAACAGTAAAATTATAGACTTCCCAACATCAATTATCAGGGAAGATGGTAGATGAGAGAAGACTGAAACATTACAGTTCTTATAAGGCAGCATGTTTAAGAATATTTTTCCCCTACTAATCAACTAAACATCTCATCAAATATATGGAACAATCTGTCCTTAAATTCAGGCTGTTAAGAAAATTAAGAGTATACTTGTCATCATAAAAGACATTTCTAAATGTAGAGGCAGGAGAACCTGAAGATCATAGGAACATCTGGTTGAAGTGTTGTTAAAAAGTCTTTAAAAGAATACCTGAGTATAAAATCAAACATGAGGGGCACGGTGGTGCAGTGATTAGCGCTGTCCCCTAACAGCAACAAGGTCCTGGTTCGGCCATGGGTGCCTTTCTGTTTGCAAGCTCTTCTCATGTTCATGTGGGTTTCCTCCCTTTGTCCAAAGGCTTGCAATAGGTTGACTGGATACTCTAAATTGACCATAGATGTGCATGGTCATCTGTCTCTGTGATGCCCTGTGATGGGTTGGCCTCCTGTCCTGGGTGTACCATGTCTTGGACCCATAGGCAGCTGTGATTGACTCCAGCTCCCCTGTGACCTAAAATGGATAAGTTAATTGGAGAAAGAATAAAAATTAAATGTACACCTTACCCCATGACTGTTACATAGGTTAAAAAACAGGAGAAGCTTGACTTACATCTGTGCATTTTTGCAGACAATATTATCAGGAACCACATACACAGGTCCTTAACAACCAGATGCAGTTCAAGCAAGGTGTGTGATGATTAAACAGCAATAGGATGGTTTTACCTTATCTCCAGTGTAAAACAAAGAAAGCCAATTTTAGACCTCAAACACGTATCTATTCATAGACATTTGTGTAAATTGTATTTTTTCTCAAACGTGGTATTTTAAGACACTTTTAAGTTTTTTTTCTTTTTAGTACATGTTGCACCCGTGTCCAAACTTCTCACCTGTAATTCTACCCCTGATGGGAACAGTGTACCATAGTGCTGGCAAAAAAAAAAAAAAAAAAAAAAACCCAAGCTCACAAAATGGCCCCTGAGCCCATACATTTTAAACGTCTGAAACAACATGAAAGCCATACAGTATTTTTACAAGGCTGGAGCAGAACTTCTCAGCACTAATTTAAATTACCCTAAGTAGATGGCCACTGGTTCTGGAGTGTGGTAAAAATGTATTTAAAATGCTCAGAAACTACAGGGGGAAATCAAAAGAAGATGTAATTTTGGCTTTAGGTCATGCTGGATCTTCAGGCTTTTTGCACCTAAATGCCAGACTTTCATTTCCTGCACAACCTAAAAATAACTCAGAAGATGCCCTGCCGTCTTACTGACAATTTCCTCTCCCCAAAACTGTCCGACGGAAACTCACACAGACACACTGGAAGAAGGTGTTGTCTTCAAGGGGAACTTGTGCCGCACCCAAGCATGACCAGCCATTCTTCCCAACATGCTTCACTGCTTTTGGATAGGCAAAGGTGGCACAACTTAATGATCTCTAATGACTTTCAATTAAGAGTGTAGTTTATCTCATGCTCACTAACTTAAATTAGAGGCTTTCAAAAGTCTCACATCACACAAAGTCAACACACTGCAATACAGTAAGGGAAACACAGATTAATTTTTATTATAAAAGTCACTAATTGCCATTGCGAACACACTCAAGCACCACAATGAAATGTGACCTCTGCATTTAACCCATCACACATGGAGCAGCAGGCAGCTATCAACAGTACACGGGAAGCAGTGTAGCGGAATGATACGTTGCTCAAAGGTACCTTAGTGGTGCACAGGCTGGGGCTTGAACTTGCAACCTTCGGTTCTTAAGGGCAAACCCCTAACCACTAGGCCACCACTGCCCACAAAGGTAATTGTGGCTGTACAGGGACTGAACCAGGAACCTTGGCATTATTAGCACTGATGTGCAAATATTGACTTCAACTTTCATATGTATTGACAAAGAGATGTTAAAAAATCTAAACTGAATAGGACAAAATATTCATACACCACAATGGGCAATCAGCTTCAAAACATACATTTACAGTATTGGTGTTTACTTTTTTCGCACTACCGTTTGCAGAGAAGCAGCCCAATTTTAATGATGCTCCCACCTCCTTACTTCACTGTGGTTATGATGTTCTTGGGATCGCCAACCTAATATGACAATATTAATTATTGCTTCCTATTTCCAGAAAGGTTGGGACATGTTGTAAAAATTTGCAATTTATAAATTCTCTTGAACCTTTATTTAACTGACAGAAACAAATAAATGACTCTACATTTTGACCAACTTGATGTTGGATTGATGTCAACGACATGGGTGACTTGCACATGTGCCAAGGCCCCTTGATGTGGAAGTAAATATTGGGATTTTAGAGAGACATATGTTTCCAGGGAAATCCATGTTTACTTCAGGTGGTGTAACAAAGTGGTAAACATGCTTTTGTCCCAACTTTTTTGAGTGTGTTGCAGTAATGAAATACAATGTTCAGTTAAATAAAGGTTCAATAAAGAAAAATCAACAAATTACAGATTCTTGTTTTTACTGAACTTTACAAAATATCTGAATCTTTCCAGAAATGTGGTTTGTTTTTGTTTTACCTGAGTAACAATAGAGAACATTGGTCCAATAAAGCTCAGATTTTTGTAAATGTTTGTTTTTAGATCATCTCATGTTTTATTTGTTTGTCTGACTAATTGTTTAGTTTTGTGTTGGTGCAAACTGAATTTAGCTTGACACAACTCTTTTCAGTATGGGATCTTTCTGGTCTCATTAAAATGATAAAGCACAAAAATCTCAGGTGTGAAAAATACCAAAGCTGATTTGTGCTGAAAGTACTGATGTTGTCTTCAGTGTTACATAATGAAAATAAATAATTTTAAAAAGTTAATAACCAGATTCATTGGACTAAAATGAATCAGTAGATTTTCTGCTAGGTTTAGTGTACAATTTCCTTTACTTGCTAAGTTAACAAATAAAAAACATGAACTAAAATATGTACACAAAATTTGGTAAAGACTACATTTTATGTTTTTCCCCCCAACATATACAATATAATGTACAGACATGTCTTTTATATAGACAATGTGTTACTTCCACCTAGAAAATCAACAAAGCATGTCATTAGACCAGAGTGCCCAAACTTGCATTTTTAACAGTGTGTTGTTTGAACAAATATGGACTTTTCTTTATTCCTGACTTTATTCCACCTCTGGATAAACTTACAGATTGTTGGCTTTTAAGGCTTTTTTCATATATCACCAATGATGAGGAAAACCTGGAGTTGTGCCTATTATAAAAATATCAACTACTGTATTGAGCAGTAAATCATTTTAATACTGTTGAACTTTTTCTCTCAAAAAGAATGAACAAAACAACAGCTTCATGACCCAGATATATTTCAGAGTCAAGCGGCCAAAATAAGAAAACCTTCAGTCCTGCAAGGTTAAGAGTTTTTTATTTGCAGGGTGTGTTGACACTAAAACACTTGCCGTGCTGTCCGAGGGTGTGTGGGTACAGGCAAGTTTGTATGTTTTTCTCAGAGAAACAACACTTCTTTTATAGTGAGGCGAGCAGATCTGGAAGTGTTGAGATGGCATATTTTATGTAAAATCCTGATTTGTTCAACATCTTTCTACTGAACACACTTCTACTTCAGAGGTCCTCAAAATCATGCCATGTTTTACGTAGTCTGAACTTTTCGAACAGGGTAGTTAAAATAAAAAATTGAATTAAAAACACTGAGATGCTGTTATAAATTCTATTTAATTCATTCTTAAACTGATTCTTAATAAATGTGAAAAAGAACATCCTGAATGCTTTGCTAACTAAATACAGCCAGGTAATGGCTATGTCACAGTGGTGACTTCAGATCAGGCCATAAGTGTCCAAATATTTGGGGGAAAATTGTGCAAATTCCTGCTAGTGCCCTGCTATTGAATTCTAGTGGTACATCAGTGCTAAGCTAAAGACATTCCATATGAAATGTTTTTGGCTGCTCTATAATAACAAATATTAATATATTTTTTAAGATGTATGTTTCAATAAATAGTCCTGGCATAGAGCTGCCATTGTTTAGAATCTGGCAGAAACCTACTGGTTACTGGTTTCCCTCACAATGGTCCCACTTATTGTACTTCAAAATATGACTTTTCTAATCCACTGTCATGTCTTAATCATATTGGTGGTTAATCAAACAAGGTAAGGCAATCTAATCAGTGAAAGAGTTTGCTTAGCTAAATCTACCTGGATGCCATTGAGAAAAAATATACTAATTGGATAATTTTCCTTTGGATAGCTTAAAAATTTACCTTATTGTTTCCAACAGAAATTGAGAATGAATGAAAATGAGAAGTCTTATATGAGTCAAACTCTGCAGTACTTGCTGAACACTCTTTTAGATCTCAGAAATCATCATCATTCTCTGAAGCCTGTGAAGGCCCTGAGGCTTCCCCCTCTACTTTGTTATTCTGGTCCTACAATGTGAAAGCCCTCTACATTATAGCCTGTAATTGTCAAAAGGGGCTGTCATCTGTTAAAGGCGTTAAAGTCAAGATTTATTACTCATCTTGCTATATTGTTTCAGAAACTCTGATATGATTGCATATATAAATACACTGCATTAATATTCAACTTACATTCTGCAGCATAAGATTCAAGCCTGCACTTCTGATCTTTTTCTGTTGCCAACTATTGGCAAAATGTGAAACTGTATGAAAACAAAATAAAAAAAACATCTGCTCACCTACTTACAAAGCCCAACTGGAGTATTGGCTGAAGGTCCAAATTAGGAACATTTGATACAATTGCTACACTTTTAGTGAGTGAAAAGTGAAAAAAAATTTAGATCAAATTTTCTCTGCTGGTCCCGGGGATTGAACCAGTGACGTTGCGGTCACAAGGACTCTTCTCTAATCACTAGAAAACATCTGCTCTCATTTAGCTGTTCACACAAAACTTTTTCTGCCATTTTACTCACTTTACCTCAAGCCATCACAGGGTTTGCAGACAGGTCTAGGAACAAAGCAGTATAAGACTCACACTCATACTGAATACGCTCAAATTCATTTACTTTACTGAGTGACTTCATTGTGTACTGTGGGCAAGCAATGACAGGGCCATGGTCAGCACCAAAACAGCGCCCAGGCTGTCTGACCACACCCAGAGAGACGGAAAAGAGAAAGGCTGGAGGAAAGAATGGAAAGTGTAGGCTGTTACATTGGCCCTTCAGTAAGCAAGAAATGATGTGAACAGTTAACAGTGCTTGTGACAGACTAATATGCTCAACACATTCTCTCAGTATTTCTCTGTCTATGCTACGCTGAGTTTACCTGATTCAAGTGTGTACATCATTTCCTTGCAGAGATTAACAAAAAATAAAACATAAAATGTAAAATGTGCTATAGTAGTGCATTCAAATGTGAAGAACTGTGTTCTTTGTAGAGGAAGAGCATTTATTCTCATGTAGAAACATGTAATTTGCCCAAAGGCACCCAAATTTTATCATGCAGCTGTGCATTAAATTTGGCCCACCCCTGTCACATAAATATATATGCATGCAGCTTTTAAAAGTCAAGCCCCTGATCCCATGTTTTTGTACCACACATAAATACTTGAGTGAGTTTGCAGCGCTTGAAACATTTCTGACATTGCTGAAATGTGTGGCAAATCAGGAACGGCAGTTAATGTCTGAGCAAGAGCACGAAACAACAGGAAAGAAGAAGCCAGCTTGCTCTGGGCCTACACTGACACTGAAAACAGTCACATACAGGCATATGAGAACAATGTGTGGTATTTAGTTTATGTTTATGCTGAATTGTATCATGTACACGGTTTGTGAAGTATTTGCAGTGACTGAGTGTGAAAACGATCATCTGGTAAATGACACCCATTTGTGGAGTAAAGGGAGTAATGAGTGAGCGTTTAGCTTCCAATTGGACATTTACCGAGTCCTATCACTGCTAGGGATGCCAAGTCAATTACACAAATTTCACATGCATCATTACGTCCTAGTCTCTTGAAAACACAACCCTTCTGCTTCAGCCCAAATAAAAGAATAATAACATGAAGACTGAATATGAATGGGTTATAAAAGTTGGAGGTGTGGGGAGCCAGCCAAAAACGAATGCGCAGAACAATAGCTGTGCACAGGGAAAAATGGGCCATTGTGGTGGAAAAATTACAGTTTACTAGAAACATATCGGAGCCAAGCAAATTTACAGCATCAAATGAGGTGTGAACAGTTGAACAGAAACAATAAAGCAATTTATGGCTGAAAAGTTGGTGCTTGTTGCTTTTCTCATCATAATGATTAGACACACACAGGTATTCACCACACAAGGAGTATACTGTTGCTTTTGGAACAAAACCTTTCTCCAAAAAGGGCAGATAGAAAAAAACACATTCTTGACTTTTAATTTAAAAGTAAGCAAAGTTTTAGAAAAATGGTTATAAACACGGGGTGCCTCACAATCCACAAGTCTGTCCCAAATGAGCATCTTGCCCTACAGGTCTGCACATTATTGATATCATCAAAGTTTGAGGAGCTCTGCAGGGCTTTAGACTCCAGCCTGAAGGCCTCATGGCCTCTTGTCTCACACTCTTTGGACTTTCTGTGATGTTCACTAAAATACTCATCACATTATCACATCAGATATGCAAAGCATCACTGGCTGCAGGCATAATAAAAACACTAATCATATTTTAATAATTTTTGCTTGTAAAAAAAAAAAACACACTTTGTTTTAAGTCCTCACATGTAATTTAGGTCATCATGTGCATTTTTGTATCACATGCACTTCACAAGCAAAGTCTGCTGGAGTCCACATCAGAAGAGGCCTTCTTGGATGTTCACCAAAAGCCTGCATTATCCCACTAGTGGCCTAGATCAATGGCGGAATTGATGTAGATTGAGATTTAAACTGGGCAAAAGGCTGAAGGAGCTGAAGGAGTACCACTGCTCTGCATATTTTAGAGTCCCCTGCTGCCACCCACTTTGAAAACACCTGATGCAACTAATAACTATATTGTCAAGCACTTCTTAAGGTGATCTGGGTGTGTTAGTGCAGGGAAAAATAAAAAAAACAGCGCAGGGGCAGTTGTATTTTAGGATAAGAACTGAGAACTACAGGGGATAGCACCACTGACCCAGAAGCTTGGTGGGAAATGATATTTTGGGCTGCAGTATTAATATTCTATAAAGAGAGACCCATTTCAGTGCTGGGGCCCTTGGAACCAACCCCCCTCCCTTAATAGTGTCCCTGACTGCTGCATCACTAGACTGCAGGTGGTTAGGGAGTTGCTCCTTTGACCTGAGGGTCGCTGGTTTAAGTACCAGACTGGTACAAGTACCACTGAGGTACCTGTGAGCAAGGTACAGTCCTCAAGCACTGTTCCTCAGGTGCTGCCCACGTCAGCTGCCCACTGCTCCTACATGGATGGGTTAAATGCAGAGGTCACATTTCATTGTGGTGAACTGTGTGCTGTGGTGTGTTCACAATGATAGTTACTCACTTTAACCTTCATCACTATGGGAATTGGGATTCCCACTGTCACACTTGTAAGTTGCTCTGGATAAAAGTGCTTTCTAAATAATTCCAAATGTTAAAAATGTGTTTCACAGTCATGGCAAGGTAAAGAATCCATTGTTTTGAGGTGTAACACATCTTATGCTCATTGTACTTCATATACAGTTTATTAGTGAGGGAAAAAATCAAATTGCCCAAGACAAAAAGTTCTAAAATCTAAAATGCCATTTTAGTGCATCCCTATTCCTGTTCATTCCACATGAGGAATGAGCACACCTCACCCAGCAGGCTTTGCTTTTCGTTATCTGAGAAAAGAGTCACCATTCAGTCTCATTAGCAAGAGCAAATAGCCGAAGCGAAGACAAACACGTTAACCAAGTCTAAAAAAAAACCAGTTTGCTTTCCCTGCTTAATGTTAACCTATCCCAATGGAGCAATGTAGCTGAGCTGGGCTGTAAATATGAAGGTTTTTATAATCTTAATTATAGAGACTTTTTTTCTGTTCTCATCCCCAGGCCAGCTCCCCCTCAGACTCAGCAGGTCGCCTTTCCAGTGCCAAGCACCAGCCCAACAACAACAACAGCAGCATTCATAAGGGGTGAAAAGATTTAAGGCAATTTACATGTAGACCCTATTTCATGAGGCTTTATGCTGAAGGTTGGGGCTTGGAGGTGGATGGTTTCACCACTACCTGAGTTTTTTAAGGGCAATCTTTTGTTTTATGTCGTGAAGGGAGAGTTTATTTTCTCCAGACTACTGACTACAAGGAGGCAAGGAAAGTTCCAGTCAGCTTTTCAAGAGAGTGGAAGTGGCTGCAGGGGAATTTTTGAGCACCATGGCTGGAATTGGATTGGAAAAGCTGCAAGAATGGGATTAAAATGACAACGAAACAGACAGTGTTCCACAGAAGGTTTTTCTTATTTTGAGAGGAGGGCTGTGGTGGTGGGGGTGGGGGTGGGGGGGTATTACGGGACATTCTGAGGGATAGATTAATAAATTGTGGGCCACTGAATATAAAACTCACTTAGAAACCTCACCCTCTAATTTTACACACTTAAGTGTAATTGTCACCACTGAAAGATTTCATTAGCTCAGGTTTATGAAAAAGATTTTTTTCGTAATAACGCTGCTTATTTTATATTTTTGTTTTTATTAATTTAGTGCAGTTTAATGGTTATCTACAATATTAACGTTAGGATGATCGCACCTGCCACACATCACTTGAAACTAGTCAAAATTGGTTAGGATGTAAACTAACTCATGAATGAACTCATGAATTCATTTTGCTTGTAATTTTATTGGCTTGTGTTTGAATATAATAAAATAAAGGAGAACCCCCAAGACATTCTATGCCTTTTAAAGAATGACTTTGGGAACCAATGATGAAAAATATTTACTACATTTCTATTCAATAAAAATAATGTTTATATTTACACCACAGTACTATTTTTATTTCATGAAACTTTGGAAAAAAAAAGGTTTTTACCAAGATCTCAGATGTTAATTAGCTTGTTAGGACTGTGGCTAATTCACAAACTTCAAGGCCAACTAATGCAAATTTTAAAGACTTATAAACACTATGACTTCTTTAACCTTACCCTATTAATCAGCAGAGATGAGCTCTTCTAAGCAGCTGCCTAGCAGTCTAATGTTTAAAATCACATGGTGCACTTATCTACTGTACAGTGACACATACACAAATATGACCTTTTTAAAAGAGTCATTAACAAAGAAAACCTGTATCCTCACCACAAAATTCAGCATTAGAAGTTAGCAAAGAAACATCTAAACCGTGATGCATGTGAACAGATACGTTTAAAATCAAACTGAAAATTAATTCAAATAAACTTCAGTGAATTCTGGAAGCAAACAAAAATATGTAAAAAAAAAAAAAAAAGAAGTTGAAAAAAGGATGGCTTCTACAACAGGATAATGGTCCACATTGAACTACCTCAAGAAGCACAGGCTGAAAGTTTTGCCATGGCACAATACAGTCCCCTGCTGTAAAAATCAACAAAAATCTCTGGAAAGAGTTCAGTTCAAGAAAGACAGCCTAAGAACCTAAGATATGGCAAAACTCCCCCAAACAAGAACTGAAAGACTCTTACCTAGCAACAAAATGTTTGCAAGTTGTGATACTTATAAAATGGAGTTTTACTTGCTACTGACCATGCAGAGTGTCCAAACTTTTGCATCATGCTTTTTTTTGCCCCACAAAAATAATACATCAATCTTGCTTAAAGTTTTGAAAAGAATGTTTTATCTTTAACTTTATGCCTTTTGGAGATCAGTTATCTTCTGTTTTGACTACACTTTTGACTATTTACAGGGACTGAAATATTGACCAGGGGTGTCCACACTTTTGCATGCCACTGGAAATAGGAACTGATTGATGAGGAATCAACTAATCACATTTTACAAGAGATCAAAACATCATTGTAGGCCTTTTGGATGTCCTTCATGTATCGCTGTGGTTGAGTGCCCTGCTTTCGCAGCCGTGCTGTGTTGAGTCGGCCGGGGGGGCGCGTCACCATGGTTACGGCAATCATGTGTTTCACCTGGGCCTTTTTAACGCTGGTTTTTGGGCTAGGTGGCCGCACGTCCTTAGCTAAAGTCCTGTTGGCTGGTGTGGCTGCTTGCTTTAGCCACACCGGACTCGCGCTGGTAATTTGGTAAAGGTTCTGGGTTTTAACTCAGGGTCTCCCTCTCCTTCCCTTTCACCTGTTTGCCCCAGCAGAGAGGTCTGAGCATGTGGCCGTCTGGTGGGGAAACTTTTATTTCCTCAACTCGAGTTCGCCTGCGGCTCCGTACGGGCCAATCAACTTGTCTAGTCTCGCAAAGCGCGCCTCCCTTCTTCGTTGATGCAACTGGGGAGGTTTGCTCCCTTACTGCCACCCTGCGGTTGGGCTCTGTAACAACTCCTGACACAGACACTGCCGCGATGCAGATACGTTACAATTAGAAGCAGGAGCACGGCTATGCCAGAAGTCTTTACTGAAGCAATTGTCCATACATACAAGGTAAGATTTATGTTAACATGCCTGTTTAAAGCTTTAAAATGTAACACAGAAAGTCTTCTTACACACTTCTTACACAGTCTGTGTTTCTTCTAGACTGACCAAAAAACTTAATGTGCGCTATTATTTGCTTAGTAGTAACATGTAACATACTACTAGAACCCCATTGGGGCAATCGCAGTATCAAAGTGAAGTGAAAGTGAGTATTTGTCATTGTGTACATCACACAAAGTGCACCACCACAAAATGTGGCCTCTGCATTTAGCTCATCCACACATGGAGCAGAGGGCAGCTCTCAACAGCACCAAAGGAGTAGTGTTGCAAGATGGTACCTTGCTCAAGTGTACCTTAGTGTTACCTGGGCCAGGACTTGAAAGTACACCTGTCCGATCACATGGGTAAGTCCCTAACTACTAGGCTAACACTGCCCTAAAAGGACGTATGATGGATGCATGTTTTTTCATTTTGTTCTTTTGTTTGTTTGCCTGAACTGAAAGTTTTGCTCTAACAGTCACAGTTTGACACTGTATGACCTTGATATCTTGATAAATGTGTGTTGTTTATGACGAAAACATCTGATTTACATTTCAACTTGTTACAAATCTATGCTGGCCAGTGTCCTAGTTGCTGGAGCCTCTGAAACCTGTGTCCAGAAGGCCTGGTAAGTAAGCCATCCCAGCCATTCTGCATGAAAACCAACAAAATTCTTCAGAGGTGGGCTGGAGATGACCCCGTTCTCCTCACTTACCATTCAGTTAACTGCTCTAGGCCTGTGTTGAATATGGATGAGTTTGGAGGTAAACAGCTTTTTGGGAGCTGGCCAGATGAACAGAAAAGAAAGTTCTGCAGACGGCGAGAGAGATTTGATTGAGACAACATTTTTACTCTATAACCAAGGGTCTATTGTCTTCGTTTCCATGCCAACACAGAGGCACTTCTTCAAATTCCCGGTGCTCTTCAGCAAAGCCCTTCATTATCTCATGGTTCCAGTCTCTCTGTTTACACAGCCCACCAAGTTCTGCACAAGCTAAACACTTACTGAAGCAACTAAAACATAGTGTCTCCAAAAGCAGTCTGAACATATGAGTTGCCTGATAATTTATTAACATTTCTTTGAAAGATCTGCAAATAAACGTAATAAACTTGCCTTGGCCTGCTTCAAATCAATGTGAAAGACTCATTCTGTGCAGTCTTGTGTAAAAGGGCTTAAGACAGCCAAGAATATTGTTTAAAAGTATTTTTCTGGGCAGCAAGTGTGTTTTGGCTTGTACAACATTATAAAACTTCAGAACATACGCAAATTAAAATAAATACAGTAAAAAGTAACAAGAATTAGTTTCCAAAAATGTTCTTAATATCTTGTGAGCTGGTAAGAGGAACACGGCGGTTGCTCTTGAAGTTACAATATGTGTGTTTCAACCTACGAGAGACAACATGATGTCTGCTTAAAAAAAACAAGATTAAAAATAAAAATCAAACCTCGAACATAGATCTCTCCTGATATTTTATCCAAGTAGACAAAAGAGTAAGTCTACAACAATCAAACCCTGATTAATCACTAATATCCTAGATGTCATGAGAGCATGTCTTCATTTTAGATACAGATATGCTACCACTGCTACCAATGCTCCTCGAATAATTTTCTTTAAAAGTATCAGCTTTATATATATAAATAATATGTTAATATATATATATATATATATATAAATAACAATGTTATAATCACTTTTTCATGAAGCACTACATAAAAGTACCACAATCAAACTGCTCTACCAAGCACCATAGTGCCCTGCAGAGAAACAGAAAAACAGAGTGAACTTTTATGTGAACCTTTTTTTTTAAAAAACTTTATTTTTTTTGCATTCAGACAGGCAGCCCAAACACTTTTCCATCATATCTGATTTTGACATCACATATTTTGGCAAAATAGCACATAATGTCTGACTTTCTCCAAACAGATTTTAGCCACCATTACAGGTGCTTTCAAATCTAATGCAAATCATATTTTTTCCATCTCTCCGGTGCAGAGGTTTTTTGTCACCAGAACAAGCATCAGGAAAGCTGGTTTTGCACATATATAGCTTAAAGATGCATTTATGTTTACATTTAGTCAACTGGCTAACGCTTTGTTATAGTATTGAATCTTTAATCCCCCTGACAAACTTTTTTTTACTTAAGACTACCTAATACAGGGTATTAGATCAGCAATATATCTCAAAGCAATAAGAGAATCAGAGTTTTAATGCCAGTCAGTGGAGTAAGGCCTGCAAGATTGCAACGCGTTAGGCCAAATCTTTTTTGATCTGTGTGAACTCGCAAAGCTGGGACATGTCCATGCTTCCCTGCTTTTACATGGAAGAAGGAGACAGTGGGGAAAAACTCTCATTCATCTCTCTTAGCTGTAAACGTTCTCCTCGAGAGAGGGAGGGAGAGACAGAGAGAGAGAGAGAGAGAGAGAGAGAGATTGGGGGGGGGGACAAAGGGAGAAGCGGAGGGAGGGAGCACTCAAAGAAAAGAGTGTGTGTGACACTGCTGAATTGAATGCAAAAGATGCACAGTGGAAAAATGACACAGCACACAAGCTGAAGAATGAATTCCCTAACAGTGGAGAATGAGCGCAGAGTGAAACGCTTCACTGGCAAACGCACTCAGCGGCACTGAGCTGATAAGACCTGAGCTATGAAGAGAAAAACACCAAAGGTGGGAAGGAAGGTGGCACGTAAGCATGTGAGCATTATGAGAAAGCCTGCAGTTTTGGGGGCCCTGAGGGCCGGTTTAAAGACCGCTGGCTCAGAGCATATTTAGATTCAGATTTAGTGTGAAGGGTCTTCCCTGGGGTAAAGAGCAGGTTTAGCCTAAATAGTCATTTGTTTTGAAATTATTTCTCCTGCAAACTTTTCACTTTCCCCACAAAGGTGGTTTATCCAGCTGATGAGTTGTGACCTCACAACAAGGCCACCATCACTGACAAACATGGTCAGTCTGGAATGTGGTAAATTACAGCAAATCAGCAGAGAAAACAAGCTGATATGAGAAATTACTGAAAAGTTGTTGCTGTGCAATGTACACACACACATACACTGCATGGTGGATAGACGAATCTTTGTGACAGTATGTGGATGGGGTGGGCGTCTCTCTGTCCCAGAGACTAATCCCAGGGTGAAAGGCACAGCGTTTAGGCGATGATACGCTTAATGCAGGGCCTCCAAACACAATGCAGCGCTGCATTTCCTGTGGCCTGTGAGCTTCCGCTGTGAGCTGGGGCCCTGCCTGGGTGCCCTGCAAAACAAACACACACATACACGAACACACACACACACACACATTTAGATGGCTACTAAACAGCGCTAATGCCGCACCAAAATCTACACTGTAAAAACCTACAGCGTCACAAATATCCAAAAGTGGCCTTGAAAAATGTCCGCATATAGTGCTTCCTGGAGGAAGAAAAGTCTACAACCTCTACCTCCCTTACTGGGGTCCATCAAGCATCATGTTTCAGCTCTACATTCATTACTGTCATCATCATTACATTGGTAGCATCCATTCCTTTTTACAGTTTTTGCCGAACTCCAACTTCAGTAAGTGGAATCTCCAAGAAAAAAAGCCGCATTTTTTGTATAATAGCAACTTTTCTCAAAGGGAACAGCCAGAGTCCCCATATAACAGCAAACTTCTCAAGTTTTCCATCATCCCAGGAATATTTAGCCCCTGGATAAAACTAAACAGCTCATCACACACACAGCTTGGATTTTTATTTATATAATTATATATTTATATTATTGGCTCATCAGTTTCCATTGATTTGTGCATTCCTGAAAACTCTACATCTAAACCTAACCCTCATATTTAACTCGGTTGCTCTCATTGCTTAAAACCCCCATGTTTATAAAGGCAGATTAAAAAGCATGAAGGCTAAAAAGTGTAGAAACCTATGACTCAAGCTTCCTTCTCTCTCTCACACACACACACACGCACACAAAAACACATTATCCTAGGGGCTTGTGTGGGTGCCAGTACAAACATGTATAAAGAGCACGTACATAACTGCGAGACAGACACACACACACACACACGAGTGGGCACTGTGAGTGTTTAGGTGTAACCCCTCCGCAGACGGGGGGTGGGGTGGTGGGTTATGCTGTATGAATGGTCAGATAAACAGTGAAAGAAAGCTCGCACAGGCCACGATGGAGACCATGTTTACAAACAGAGCTGAACAGAGGAGGGTAGTGGGTAGAAGTGTTCTGCACTTCTGAAGAGGATTTCTTCTCCTGGGACGTGCTTCTTCAGCCTGTCCCATCTGCTGCTCTACCATCATCTGTGTTCTGAGAACAAGCGCATGTGAACAGTTAGCGGGTTCACAAATACAACACAGTGTATTCAAACATTTGAGACAGTACCCATCTGACAGCCGATATCCGACATCACAAGAAAAAACATTGCTGATCCATTTCTGTGAAAGAATAAAGCCGGAAATATTCGAGACATGCTGGTAAAGCAAGATGCCATAGAAAATAAGATAGGCCACATAACAGCAACCATATCGTCTCTGTTAGAAAATGTGTTACACCAGAGTTATAGTTCCCTTTTCTACTTTAACATTTAAAATGTGATATTTCTGATTTTGTGAACATGTAAACTGGAAAATATCATGTCAGAATTATAATCAGGTGATATCAAAGCTTTCACGATCATGACTGGGAAAATAAGACTTTGTTTACACATGCCTGTGCTATCTTCTGCCTCACCCTTTTAGTTATGCTGTCATAGCGAGTCTTGCCGGAGCTCCCGCCTGCTCTCAGACCACAATGAAAATGGTTCTTAATTACATATTGAGCATTACTAGCAATGTATATTCTCTCTCTCTCTCTCTCTCTCTGTGAGCTACATGTCACCCCTGAGATGCGAGTGATCCTGTCCAATACTGCTGTCTGGACCAGCCTGACCTATCCTGATGCCTCACTTCTGACTGAAGTTCTTACCACTGGAACCCACTGACTCCTGCAAAGGAGAATCCATATGAACAGCCCTATGTGCCAGCTAATTGATCGAAAGTCATTGTGGCTTTTTCATGTACTTTATATGCTTCATATGCATATGCTAGATATGTGGCTCTAAGCCAAGGCTTTAAACTGTTATACTGACTCTAGAAACTGAGATTTTTTTTCTTTTCTTTGTTATTGGTATCCATTGTCAATCAGAGGAAGATGGTGTCCCCTTCAAGCCTCGGTTCCTCCCAACAGCTTAGGGAGTTTTTCCTAGGCTATTGGCTTGCTCGTTAAGGCTCAGACCTGGATTCCATAAATATGATTTGTGACATTAGTAAAAATTTAAAAAGTACTACAGAAATGAAATTGACTTGACTTGACACAGCCCAAATCTTGTGATCATATCTGATTAGAGCAGGACTGAATTTCTGCAGTGCGAACAGCAAAAAAGCCAGGTAAAACTGAACTTTTGTCAACCAGATTCAGGCCAATATTGCATGCAGTTTCAAATTTGGATTTGTAGACATCCAACTCACACTTTGACCCGTCAGATCGGATCAGGTCATTAGTTTTTTCTGTCCATCTAGTGTGGTTTTCTTGACAAGACTTTGAGCAACAAAGAGGTTCTCCTCACCACGTAATGACCTTATTACAGCATTAAGGTAACACATTTTTATGTTTCATGCTGTAGTCTTAAAGTGGCTTTCAGTAAAAATAGTCTCTGAATTAAATATTTTTAAATTAATTTAGGTAAAAGCTTCGAAAATCAACTCCAGTCTAGAGAATCTGGATGACCCCAGTCAAGGGAATTACATTTAACATTTAGACTTCCCTTTCCCATCCCATTTCATGCTCAGTTTCCCCTTAATGTTCCAATCTAGGCTTGTAGCGCGCACACACACATACATATAAGCTTCTTCTGATGAGAGTTATGGGAACTAAAAGTACAAAAAGTCACCCACAGTACCACAGAGCAACCACTAGTCCATGGTTTCCTCAGATGGAAGTGGGGAGTCTATGCTCATCAGCTGAGGTTTATGACTGGTTGCCATCCACCATGCACTATAATTTAGCAGACTGTGATTTGGAAACACAAAGTACAGTGCAAGAAGTTGGGCCACACACTCCAGAAAACATTTCCTTGCTCTAATGTGTTGACATATGAGGGGAAAAAGTCATTTGGATGGGATGGGGGACATACTAGGAGGTGACCACAGATGTGGGATTAAGCAGACAGCAAACTGAAAGTTCATGAGATCCTGATCCACCCTTCCACCAACTTCTGAGAAAATCACCACAGCATTAACTGCTTAGGAAGAAGATGGAAAACCATCACTCATTCATTCATCACAGGAAATTATGGGAAATTTTAGTAAGAAGTTTTAAAGCATAGCAAAATAATCTGTACCAGGACTGCCCAAAGTGTGGCCTGTGAATGAGAAGGTCTACAAGAGTGTTAATCAACTGACCCAAGAAAAGAACAATATTTCAATTATAATTTTCTTTTAAAATGGTATTTTGAAGTGCTTAAATTAGAAAATACATGGTTAAACATTTTGATTTGAAATCTACCTGCCTTGGCTGTTGCTTTGTCTATTCCAATTTGGTTCAATAAGATAAAAACTTTGGGCACCTTTGATCTACATTCTAATCAACACTTGGACTGGTTTAATATTGTCAGCTTCAAATTATATGTTGTTTATTACAGGTTTCCTTAATGTTCTCACTTCTTACACAGGTTTATGCAATATATATTATCCTTAAAGATTCACCAAGACATTCTGTGTCCTGAGTTATCCATAAAAACAGGCAAAAGTACGAGCAAAATTCAGGCTTCAGCATGGCTTCTGTTTATAACCATGTGATCACCTATCTGTGATGAATTATGCCCACAGTTAGCATGATGCAAACAAAATTCCATTACTTGCTAGTTGCATTAGCTCTAATGCAAAATCTTTTTTAAAAAATCACATTTAGGACATCAAACATATCTTAACTAGTCACATTTGAGCTAAGGGGAAATTGTCCATTTGAAACAATGACTAAAAAAACACAAAGTTGTTGCAAATCTTTTCATTTGCTTCTTAAGAGTGCAGAGGTCTACAAAACGAGACGTTTCTGAAGATTGGGACAGAAACACGAAACACGCAGCGTTTTTATTTGTCTGCATTAATTAATGTACCCAAACCATTTGGCAGCTACTAACCTATTTCCAGCACATTACAGAAATTGTCTGGTGGTCTGGTCAGAGACAAGAAGTCGCTCTGTGTGCTGATGGTGCGATGCTAAAATGACAGAGGGGGGCTTATATGTGTTTTTACAGGCTAGACCCCTCCAGGCTGCTGGCACAATCCACTGTGGCCAGAGGACAGCGAGACTAAACAGGGATGACAGGAGCAGCGGGGGAGCAGAGGTGAGCCAGCCTCAACCAACCCAGTGCTGGCAGAGAGGGGGGCAGAGAGAAGGAGAGAGAAAGAAAGAAAGAAAGAAAGAAAGAAAGAAAGAAAGAAAGAAAGAAAGAAAGAAAGAAAGAAAGAAAGA
>JBBPDA010000145.1:11850931-11885717 GCA_037974385.1 Arnoldichthys spilopterus
AGAGAAAGAAAGAGAGAGAGAGAGTGAGACAGAGAGAGAAAGAAAGAGAGAGAGAGAGTGAGACAGAGAGAGAAAGAAAGAGAGAGAGAGAGTGAGACAGAGAGAGAAAGAAAGAGAGAGAGAGAGTGAGACAGAGAGAGAAAGAAAGAGAGAGAGAGAGTGAGACAGAGAGAGAAAGAGAGAGAGAGAGAGAGAGAGAGAGAGAGAGAGAATTAGAACCAGAGGCACAGAGAAACACTCCAGGCTCTCCCTTTGGCGTCTCTTAGTCGGTAAAGACATTTTATCTATTATTATTATTATTATCACCATGGCCATTATAACCTCAATGTCTAGGAATGACCACAGCACTGACTTCACTGAACTGCTAGCACTGGGTCATTTCAACCCAAACTGACCCCACTGATGTCTCGCTCGGCTAACAGAGCATAAATCTGTAAATGCAGTTTAAGACTAGCAAATCAAAATGAAAAGGAATGATGTGCCAGGGCTATGTTTACAGACTGGCTACTGTTATAACGGACACAGTTTACTTGTGTAGTGTATTAACGTCATGGGAAAGACTGTGCTCTCTGTGCAGTATTACATACAATTTGAGTTCTATTTCAAGGTGTTTTGACAAATGTGAGGACAAAAATAGCTGATACAAGCACAGTGAGCTCTACCAACATGAGGTCATGGGATGGGACAATTAAACTGACAAGCCCTCACAATTTCAGAGCCACATCATGATTCATAGACTTGAAATAAGATCATAAAACCAAGGGAATCGCAGGATCTTTTTGGTCGCTATCCACAGGTACATACATGTCCATAATCTTATAATGGCTGGGATTAGAATAACTGTCGATGGTGGGGTGAGTTTCAGGGAGCTTCACCTGCTTGGGTGTCTTCATTGAGGCGGGCATAAGCAGAGGTCTCAAGGCGGGGGATGCATTTCTCAATGGGCACCCACATGTAGGTCTCTGGGCACAGAAGGTCTGAAGGCTTGTATTGACCCTGGGAAAGAGAAGATGGACCTGGTCACTGGTCAGGAATTCAGTTAAATCTATCAAAGGTCAGTCATTTTAAATGGTCAGGGCTTCAACATCAGTTATCAAAATGCAACAATTTGCAAAAATCTTTTTGGCTCTGCTGATTACTGCCATAAAAAGAAACTGAACCTCAAAGAACTTTGCACTCATATGAATTAGAGCTTCTTTGACTAATACTTCATTAACCCTAAGAAATGTAGTACTATTACTAGTTAAAGTATGATTACATAACTTTAGAGAAGTTGAGACATTTAAAAATATGCTATAAAAACAATGTAATTTAAAAAAATTTTATTTTGACCTTTATCTGACAAAATAAATGCACTGTAAATATATTGTAAATGTAAATGTAAAAAAAAATAATTTAATGTCTGCAACAAATCAACACAAGCTGGGACGGAGGCGTGTTTACCACTTTGTTACATCACCTTTCCATTTTATCACACTTTTTAATTTTTCACCAATTCTTGCTTAATACAAGACTTTAGCTGATCAAAACTGCTGAAGTCCTGAAATAACCATAAACATACCAAGAAAATACACAATCTTGATTGCAGCATACATTCATGTAAATGTAGGTACACCCCATGGCAATTAAATCTGTTTACTTAACATAGTAAACATATTTGGGCAGTGGTGCCCTAGTGGTTAGGACGTTGCCTTTGAGACCTGAAGGTCGCAGGCTCGAGTCCCAGCCCGGGCAGCATGGAGGTACCCTTGAGCAAGTTACCGTCCCGCTACACAGCTCCCCAGGCGCTGTTAATAGCTGACTGCTGCTCCACATGTGCACATGTGATGGGTTAAATACAGAGGTCACATTTCGTTGTGGTGCTTGAGTGTGTTCACAATGACAAATTGTCACTTTCACTGCATATGACAAACTGTCATTTTCATAGTTTTAAGAAACAGAAACAGATCAGTTCAAAGAAAAATTAAGCAGTAGTAAGGGGATTCTTTATCTTTTCTTCCCTTTAGATTTTTATGCAATTTTAATTTTGTTATGGCAAGTTTCCTAGGACACCTAGGTCTCACTCTCTCACACTGTGCTACCAGTCTGGGTGGCTAGCATGGCCTTTTTAATCGCTTGAGTCAACAGTGCATCTTTTCAAACTGCTGCCAACACAATCGTTCAGCTCAGGCAGCTTGCAGGAGAATATATATGTAAATCTATTACATCAGCCAACAGATGTCTGCATTGGCTAGCACTGTGCTGAGGTGAGGGAGAATCATCCTACCCAAGCAGAGAGAGGGAGGCTAATAGAGTTGTCAGGAATTCCTAGCCACGTATGGCTGTGGCATCGTCAATGGTCTCCCCATGATCGAGCTATTCTCAAGATAAGCCTGACTTCTTGCTTTAATGAGCTACTGGTGAGATATAAGCGATACTGAATAACACCATGATTACGTTACCATCAGTGAAAAACATTGAAGTCTAAAGATCACATGCAAATTTATTCATTTTGTTTGGGCTGCACTGGGAAACAGATCAAATGTATAGATTCCCCATGAAAGAAGTGCCTGAGAGCCTGAAAGCACCAGAGGGGGTGTGCTGATATTTATGGAAGAGTGAGGGCAGAGTGCAGATGGCCACCTGGCCTTGAGTGGCCTTATTATCAGAGGTCTGTAGGCGATCATGAAGAGCACAATACACTTTCTCAAACACACACACACACACACAAACCCAAGAAAAATCCACTCTGCAAACACAGGGACAGCTCCAGAGTTCTGCCTTTCTTCAGTACACGTATCAACACCCTACACGCACGGACATGCACCCACTGAAGACTTTGCTGAGCTTTACTGAGCGTCTGGTCAAACGTGAAGGATCCAGAAAGGTTCACCATTACGAACAGGATTTGTCTGTCATTATCCTTGGGTGGAAACTATGTGCCGTGTTTTCATGGGCAGGGGGCTGTGAGAACGGGGGTGCCTCTGTCCCTTTTTCGGAATATTCTTACTATTCTATGGGTGGTGAAGGTGAGGTTTTCACACCTCATCTTTACCACTGCCGGTCTGTCAGCAGTAGGAAGCAGGACAGGGCCTGTGGTGGTGCTGGACAAGTTACTCAGCATAGCGTTACGACATCTGAGGGTCAGTGGTGGTGGTTGTGAACAGATGCTGAGAGTGAAAACACTTGTAACAATTAATGACATTTCGTGTGGGGTTTCTAATGATTAATCAACTGCATTACAAAATGTAACTAATCTTCTATTAGGATTATTAAAATAAAGCTCTTTGCTACATAGTGGAGTGTAGTAGTTTCTCCATTCAAAAACAATTAACATCAAACGGAAGAAGAAACGATGGCATAAAGCAGTCAAAACGTCAAAAAGACTTCCAGTTTTTAATTTTCTATTTTATTGTACTTTTATTATTTTATTAAATTATTTTTCATTTATTTTTAAATTTATGTCTGCAATTTCTAAGGAGGCTTCGTGACCAAGAATTTGTTCCACTGTTAATAATAATGATAATAATAATAATAATAATAATAATAATAATAATAATAATAATAATAATAATAATAACTTGAATTTATATTGCGCCTTTCACAAACCCAAGGTCGCTTTACATACAAAGATATCATATACAAACATTTTAAGGACACTGGAAAGTGGATGCCTATATATATACACTAGTTGCCTGTATATGACAATAAAACTTATAGCACATTCACAGAGAAAGACACCAAACGTGCATTGCTGATACTGTGACATTGTTTTGAAAGTTATTCCCACAAAAGGTGATCAAAGTACCATCCGAAAAGCTGAGGCCAGATCGTGATGCCTGGGGCAGACACATCACAGCTGACCCAAAAAGAAATGATGACCAACGATCGCAAAAGTTGGCAGAAGGTAAAACCGGTAAAAGACTTTTCCTTAAGCTAAATTACTGCTCGGATTTGAGTAAACTGAAAATATTAAAGACGACCCAAAAACAAACCATTCCTTTAAAATGTACAGCACACCAGCTAAAGCTGTACAGAGGCACCTTCTGAGAGAGGAAAGACAAATTAAAAAACACACCCAACTCCCATCAACACTGTAGCTCTCATAAGCAGCTGCTAGACCGTGTTGACCATGGCAAGCTACAGCACACGCATGCCACTAGAAAGACGAAAACTGGCACATGAAACGCTCAATGAAAGAATGTCAAACACACAGCTCACAGCAAGTGGAAAAGTTAGCATCAGTCCTCAATAAAAGCTTGTTTGACAAGAAAAAAAAATCAGCAATTTTGTATTTTACGTTACAGGCCTGGCATGTATTTAAATATGCTAATGGTGGGCAGTGGTTAGGACCTTGCCGTGGTTAACTGAAGGTCGCAGGTTCAAGTCCCAGCCCAGGCACTACTACGGTACCCTTGAGCAAGGTACCGTCCCACTACACTGCTCCCCGGGCGCTGCTGATAGCTGCCCACTGCTCCACATGTGCACGTTGTTAAATGCAGAGGTCACAATTCATTGTGGTGCTCGAGTGTGTTCACAATGACAAATAGTCACTAGTATTTAAGGCTTAATTGCAAAAATCGGACGACCCTACAGCCACCGGATGGCATATCAAAAGCAAACAGGTGACGTTTTGTTCAGAAACTCATCTCAGCATCAGATGTTATATTATTACACTTTTTGCTCTGGTTCAATTTTTGCACAGCACTTTTAACCATATAACATGTCTGAAATTGCTTTTGTTCGTCTATAGAACATCCTGACAGAAGCTGCTAAAGTTTGATGAAAGAGTAGCTATGACTATTACAGGCCAAGCCCCTCCTTGGGAAAGCTGATCACACCAAACATCACTTTTCCACTTTCCGCTCCCCTGCAAAAGTGTCTACAGGCAAAAGCCTAGTGCATGGATGAGTGAGAGGACAGAAGGTTTGTGAGGGAGGGCTGATGCCAGGAACTAGCCTGTGGACATGCTTCCTGCACTTAGAACCATGACATGAGGGAGAGGCAGCCTGTTTCAACAGGTCTAGTGTTGAAAGTGAGGAAAACAAATCTCTCCTCTCAAAGGTGAAAGAAACACCTTTATTAAAAATATTCTTTCAATAAAAGCAGAATCAAATGTCTGATTTAGGGCTTTTGGGAAATAACACAGCCTACTAGGACTGTACAAGTTTCAGGACGGGAGAAATTCCAAAGTGGCATGTGTCTGACTTAAAGCAAGTATTGCTAGCTTAGACAGACACATATTTACTATAAAACTACTAGACTGTTAGAGGTATGCTAGATCAATTGGCTTTATAGATTTAAAGCATTTAGCTAACAAAATGACTCAGTATTCCACTAGTCTCTAGATCAGGTTTTGACCACTCTTTCATACAAAATCCATATATCTACAAAATGTTTGAGGTGTTTTTTTGCATGTACTGCCCTTTTCAAACCTCCAGTCCTTGAGGCAGGAAAGCAGCCTCAAACCATAACATTTCCACCACCATGCTTCACAGCAGGTATTCTTCTGAGAAGCTGTCTTTGGTCTACGCTACACATTTAACTCTATCCTAAGCACTTTATTCAAAAAGTCCTGGTCTTTGCCCTTGTGTTTTTGGGAAACTGTGGTCTTGCTCTAATGTTACTTTGGGAGAGCAATGGCTTTTTCCTGACATGTAGCCCAAACTGGTCAAATATATCTTTCTAACTGCAGATCAGACCAATATTTTGACATTATTGGAGATATCTGTTTACATTAAACAGCCTCATCTCAGGCTGAATTTGCTGGGGCAACCAGTCCTGGACATATTGACGAGTATTAAAGAGCAACGATCAATCAATGGTATCAAATCTGGAACACCAGATTCAGACTTCATGGTCTTGAAGGTGTGATAATTTTAAGGTTGTACTTACTTTTCCCATGTAACTGATCGGTTTTTCTTCCAATGATCTGCAAATTATATATCTGTTAACTTGTTAAGGTAATACTGCACCAACAACAGATAGGGTGAGGCTGGACATTAAATAGCTTGACAAAACGAGATGACAAAATTCGAGGCTTTAAGGAGTTGTGAAAGTTCATGAAGGAGATAGGATTATCTGGAAAAGCAAGGGCAACAGACAGAAAGATGGATTTTGGCTCCTCATTATCTATAAACGTCTGTTCCACTTCCTTCATGGCTTAGTTGGCCACTCATCCAGAGGCTGAGCTCAGCACCATCACCTCCACCACAGGCCTTCTTCCTCTTGCTATCTTCTGCTCATTCGCAAAGACATTGGCCTTTCTTTCAAAAGTTCATGCCAAAGTTCACTCTTTCTGAGTGACTTCAGGGGTTTCATAGGGAGTCCAGAAATTTTCTGGCACTCTGAATTCTTCCCAATTGTACTCTTGTCCACTTGTGGAAGTGATAGGAAATAGCAGAAGGTGTGAAAGGGCACAAGAGATGAAAAGTCGGTTTAAAAAAAAAAGAAAAAGGAAAAACCAAAATAAAATGAACCACGTAAAGAGAATTTTTCTTTTGGTGTCCATAAATCATTGGGTTCCACTAGCTCAGCAAAGCTCTGTCAGGGAAGGGAGGATGTGATAACATAGGAAGACGGCCAGGAGACTTTCGTTTTAAACGAGGTAAAGTCTTGTGATTAGGAGTCGAAGAGTCAGAGCTCATTAATCACGACTTAATTTAATGATAGAAGTGGAATATGGGGATCAGTTGGAGCCTCTATACGAGCGAAATGCAAACCAAAAATAATTTTAACTTCTCTGGTGCCATTTCTTATTTTCCAGAGTTGATTAAATAGAACAGCATGACCCACAGAGCTCCATCCATCTTCCAAACCTATTTCCATCCCTCACTTGCAAAGCAATGAAGACGATGATGACAGACAGACCGCCCTCTTCAAGGCTCATTAACATCGCCATAGCAAAGCAAAAAAAGGACAAAGAAAAGCAAAAATTAATTTTGTTTGTGTTGCACCTCTCATACATAGTACTTGGCTTCCTTCAGAAAAGCAAGCATTCAGTAAGAAACAACAAACCAGAAAAGAGCGGAAAAAACCTGATCTTGCACTGATAAATGTGGATAAGTATGGTGGTAACAAGAGGGTATGGGAACAAGAGCCGGAGGGGTGGCTAAAAGGAGGTGGGTGGGGTATGATGCAGATGAACGCAAGGATGGAATTCTGTAGAGCTTAGACAAGAGGGAAGTGATGCATAAGTCAGCTCTTATCATCAGGGCATCAGGGACGATACAGCTGTGTTTTAGGCACCAAACATGATAGAAGTCCACACACCTACAGGATTCAGCCAACAGTAGAGTCCTGTGACCAGAAACTGACAACAAATTAACAATATTAAGGTAATGGACAAGACGCAGACCCCTAGAACTGAAAAAACAGGACAATTATATAAAACAAGCTGCCCTATATAAACATAAAAATATGTTGATCAAGATGAATGACTAAGGGACATATCTGGGAGAATTCCTGGAATTACATTATTCCGATCCCGAAACTGCTGTCTGGTTGGTGTCCACATCTAAATGTATGTTCCATACATGTACGTATGTATCTTTCCAAAACAATAAAAAAAAAAAATTACCAAAAAAGAAACAAATCAAGTGCTAGAGCTTGACGAACTTAAAATTGTGCATGGAAAAGTATGAGCTATGGTCTCGAACTCTAAACGTATGATGAACAGAACAAGGTAGATGTGCCTCATAAAGTGTTGAAAACTAAAAGTACACAGCAAAAATAAATAAATAAATAAATAATGCATCTACAAAATGCAGTGTTTATCCAAGTCGTGCCAGATGGTAAACCGGTTCCGACTACCACCATTTTCATTTGTACTTGCTGTCAAACACAAGCAGACATGCTATTTTTAAAGCACAGTGAGTGCACTACATTTACATCTTCTAGATCTATGTTCAAGCATAGTTGTGAAGGGCTATGGGTTCGTTTGACGGTTGACTTATGGCTAAAGACGTAATGCAAAGGAATGTCTTACAGTTCATATGGGCCAAAGGATAATCTGCACATATTCTTACATATAATGTGTAAGAATAGTATTTAGAGATGCACCGAAATATCCAAAATTATTTGAAAAATGCCCCAAAATGTTGCCCAACATAAAGCAGAGATTAAAAACAGGGCGAGGTCAAAATCTATTACTACAAATAATTGTGATGTGAAAAAGTGTGAAATAGTGATAAACATGCTGCTCGAGTTGTGTTGTTAGCCAGCATCTTATCCTCAGTCGAATTTAAACTCCATGTAAGGTGAAAGTGAACATTTGAATGTGTGTGATTATGAAGCTGACTCCTGCCCCATTCCCTTTCCTGTCTGCTCAGCACAGACCAACACAAACAAAGGAGTTGAATTAATTCCCAGTTTTTACGAGGGACACTAAACAAGTAGCTTTTAATCACTGTTCAGTCGTAGTATCAAGAGTTCTACATTACAGGTCTGACTTCACTTGAAAAGATCACATAATGAACTGCTGCCGCCTCTTTAAACTGAAATTGTTATTATATTTTTTATTTTATTTTTGTCTATTACTGCTATACGGTGTCGACCAGAGGAGGATGGGTTCCCCTTCTGAGCCTTGGTTCCTCCCAAGGTTTCTTCCTACAGCTTAGGGAGTTTGTCCTCTCTCTTTTCCTCTGGTGCCTTTGGCTTGCTCATTAGGGGCTCGGACCCAGCAGAGCATAGCAAAAAAAAAAAAAAGCTTAAAAAAACGTGTCAAACTGCAGATCAGAGACTAACCTCTTTTTCGTATATTGATATATTTTAATGAAACCATTTTCTACATCCAGGATAACTTTGTTTCTTTATGGACCAACACATTTTATGATTGCAGACGACTGTGAATAGGGAGATGGAGGCGGTACATCTCTGTTACTTCTCTGCCTCACACTGAAGCAGATTTGGGGTCTAAAACAAGAGCATGCTATATAGAATTTAAATGCTAGGAAGTAAATGACGGCTTGCCAGTTACCCCCTATGTCTTTTAGAGAAAGCAGGGTAGCCTACTTAACCCTTTAGTCCTCTGGTCAATCTGGTGGAGCGCATTTTGAATCTGACATTTACTGGGCTTAACTTAATCTGATTGGTCCATCACTGCCACTTGGTTTAAGTCAGCAATGGTCCAAAAAAATACACTGGATTTACACTGTGTTTTTAATTAGCAGACCTTTTCAATGAGCTTCTGCAGCAGAAAGGTAGACAAAGGCATGCTGCTTGCATGTGGTTCGGATGCACTTACACACATTTGAGAACATTTTATGGATTTCTCTGAGAAGTTCTAAGTGAATCCAAGACTTTTATTTGATGTTTACTCATTTGTTCATTGCCTATGTTTAAAAACTATGGTTATTGAATAGAAAATTAAACATGATTGTTATTATTCCCCCGATTTAATATAAAATGCCAAAAAGTGCGTTTTTCTCTTATTGGCCTAGTGGTTAGGATGCTGCTATTGAGTTCAAGTCCCGGATGTTGGTAGCTGCCCACTGCTCCACATGTGCACATGTGATAGGTTAAATGCAAAGGCTGCATTTCGTTGTGGTGCTGGAGTGTGTTCACAATGACAAATAGTCACTTTCATTAAACAAAATATCCAGTGGTAAAGACTATGTGCATGGCCAGTGTACAAGGTAGCAATACTAAAAAAAAACTGGCAAATCAACTATAAAAAAACTAACAAAAAAAATAAATTGTTGGTTGGAATGGAAAATAATAAAAACGATTAAAAAAAAAAAAGAGGCTTAAGACTTTGAGAGCAGTAGAAAACATTAACATATGAAAAAAACACTATAAAGTGTCACCTCATTTGTCTGACTTCTGACAACAGAACACTGATGTTGTCTCTCAGACCTGAAGAGAGAGTTAAAAGTCAACCAACAGTTAAAACACCCTCAAGTTTGTAAGTGTCACCTCATTTCTTTCTCTGAAAGGGGCCAGACCCCCAGGCCCATACCTGAGATTTATTTGAAAAGCAATTAATCAGGAACATAAATCCTCGTCCTCGCTGCTGGCCAGGAATCCTTGTGAAAGACAAAACCTCCCGTTGCCGCTCAACTTAAAGCCTCAGGCCTGGGTGCACTTGGGACCCCTGAAGAAGCTTCCAAAGAACTGATCTGGAATCAGAATTTCCTGCTATAATCCTTGCAAAACTGCAAAATTTAAATAAGGCCCCCAGGAGTGTGTGCTGCTCTCAAGCAGAATTTACTAAAGGGCTTGCATGTAGAGGCAGTTCCCATGTACACTGTTCAGGTCTTCAGGTCGACCCCGAGCAATTATGGTAACAGTGATCAAAACAATCGTCGTATTTTTTTATTGTTGCAATATTGTTAAAAACATACTGAAAATGATTAAAAAAGCTCTTAAACATAGTGAAATAATTTCATCACAGACATTATCTTTTTTTAAACTCCAAATTAAAAAATTTGGAGTTAAACATTATACCCATTTTACTAGATTATCCTGCTTCTGACTGAAGCTTTTACGGCTTTTAACCCACTCACTCCTATCAAGGAAAACCCAGTGTTCCAGTCAACTGATTGAAAGTCTCTTTTATTTATTATTTCTTTATTATTATTATTATTATCCGGTGTCGACCAGAGGAGGATGGGTTCCCTCTCTGAGCCTTGATTCCTCCCAATGCTTCTTCCTACAGCTTACAGCCTACAGTTTTTCCTTGCCTCTGTTGCCTTCGGCTTGCTCACTAGGGGCTCGGACCTGGTTTCTGTAAAGCTGCTTTGTGACAACATCAGTTGTAAAAAGCCCTATAGAAATACAATTGACTCAACTTGACTAGATCATGCCTGACTGTTGCTCTTTTTTGAACAGTGTCTGTGCATTTTTGCATTTGCTTAATGATGCCATTCACTGTTGGAACAAAAAGACCAGAGACCTATGAACCTAGAAAAACAGGGAGGCCAATCCCAGCACCTTCTATCCCAGCCTCGTCCACTGCAAATCAAGGAGGGTGTCCGTGTCTCACTGGGGGGGAGGGAGCTGGCTCTTTTTTTTTTTTTTTCCACTGTTCACCACAATTTCATGCACATCTGGGGCCTATTTCCTCCACGAGTCTCCCTTTCACGTTTCAAGCATATCCATACACAACAGCAAGAAAAAGCTCATGAGTGAGTGAGGGGTGGACAGCGCGTAGTAGAAGTTCAACGTGTGTCTGAAAGTGTAGAACTCACTTACGTACAGAGCTAAACAAATCTAGGTGTGGTAATGACAGAAGAGATTACTCTATCCTAGGTAGCCATTAATCAAACATCAGCCCATGATAAAAAGCACAAAAACAAACCTTAGACAATGAGGTCAATTCTACACCCTTAATGACTACACAACACATTCTCAGCGCTAAATGTCATTCAGCAAAGCTAGCGTACACTGAGGTCATGCCGTAGAATAGCAACCTGTCTAAACATTTACTGTGCCGCACTGAGTTCGCCTCCTCTGCGCGGCCCCAAACAATAGCTGGCCCATCCCTTTTGACATAAAGGTGAAAGCTTTCGGAGGAACCCAAGAGCACACATAGAAAAATAACAAGGATATGCTTCTGCACAAAGACACAGACACATGTGCTCACTTGCCCATGAGCGCTCGCACCCCAGTTTTAGGCCATAGACAAAAAGTGACAAACACTGTTGCCATGTTGCAGCTTTTATTAGAAATGGAGTTATATACCAGACTGACATGTCTGACTGAAATGAGAAAGCTCAGAGCTTAAAGAGGCTGATCTAAGATCACACTCAGTATTTATACTTAAGAAATATTTAAGTAAGAACTAAACAGAACTGTACACAGACCAATAAAATACCAAAATACATTGATTCTGTTGTTCCCAAGATAGCGCTGCATTTTTTTTAATTGTTGTTTTGTAAGTTCTGATTCAAGATTACTTATTTGTCATACACAGACATATACACACACGTACGCATGCATCATACAGTGAAAAGTGAAAGTGAGGGATTTTTTTTGTCTTTGTGAACACAGCACACAATGAAATGTGATCTCTGCAGTTAACCTGTCCATGTAGGAGCAGTGGGCAGCTGATGTAGGCAGGGCCCAGGGAGCAGTGCTTGGGGATGGGACCCCCTCTCACGGGTACCACAGTGGTACGTGAACCGGTCTGGAATTTGAACCGGCGACCTTCAGATCACAGAGGAAAGTCTGCTGAAAATATACATTAAGATCCCTCAGGATCAATAAAATAATCAATCAATCTACCTACCTGGTACCACTGCCCCAACACAACTGCTGAGGAGGATGGGAAATGTACCATGTTCATTCCGAAGACGTGCACTTTTAAAGAGAAATGAACAATTACATTAAATTTAAAGAGAAATGAGGAAAAGTTAAACCTAAAGTAATAAAAATAGGCTACAAAAAGGTAAACAAAAACTGCACACTGTGCATACATAACTATGTATGCTTAAGTGCAGAGAGGCATTGCTGAGTAGGAACACAACAGCAGGTTGATAACGGACAGGTAGAAAATACATGAGATTGTTTGATATCCGTGGTGGCTTGTCCTGGTTAAGAAATGATCATTTAACTGTGAAAAGCTGTCGTGACGTGTCCTGCTTAAAAAAATCTTATAGATGCTCTGGTCTTGTAACCCCTGGTATCGATGTCCTGCGGAGTTGAAAGAGCTGATTTGGTGCAATCTTCTGCCATCCCGAATAGAGCAGAGGACTGAGTACACAACCTTGGGAGCTCCTGCATTTAATGTGATAGTGTTGGAACTCTCACCACCTGTGATCTGCTCATGAGGAAGTTAAAAACCCAGGCACACAGGCTACTATTTTGTCCCAGGTCCATGAGCTTTGCTGAACTGTCTGTGTGGGACTATTGTGTTGAAGGCTTTACTGCAACCAGTGAACAGCAATTTCACATGGTTCCCATGTTTCTTGTCCACAGGGTGGAGTGTGGTGAGGCAGGGTGGACTGAGGGTGAAGTGCAGAACGTGGGAACTGCTGAACTGCAGTAGGTTTGTGGATCGGAGGATGAAATGAGGTCTTTAATGAATCTTTCAAACACCTTAATGACACCGATGTTGTCAAGCTGGTAATTATTCAGGCATGAGGACTTATTGTTCTTAAGTACAGGGACAATGGTGGATCTTTTAAAACAGATTGGAGCCACAGACTGAGGCAGAGACTCATTGAAGATGGAAGTGAGGACTCCAGCCATTCCGTCTGGCCCCGGCATTTCACTGATGATGACACACTGAAGCTCCGTTCACAAGTCGTGATCTGCGATGGTAATGATGTTACTAAATTCTTTTAACAGGCAATAGCTATTGTTAGTCGCTTGGCTAATGTTAGCACTATTAGCCTTAAAACGGGGTAGAACGTATTCAGTTAGTTGTCAAAAGCAGAGTCATTGTTCACAGATATGGTGTATTTGATTTTAAAATCCATGATCATGTCCATGCCACATTTGACGCATGTTGCCATGGCGGAAATATGACTCCATACGCTCCCAGTATAGGTGCTTACAGTGTACTGTGTGCTATATGAAGTCACTTTGTAAGTGCCATTTTTGAGTTCTGCATTACACCCAACAGAACATCCATTCAAGATCAACCTGTCCATCACCCATGGTTTCTGTATTGTCAATTAACAATGCTAACCACTACCTCCGCAAACGTGTTGATATCCTCTGCACAGGACCGGAACATGTCCCAATCTGTGTCATTAAGTGCATCCTGTATGGTGGCTTCTCATGACCAAGATTTTTTTGACAAAACTTCTGTTTATACTTTGGCGTGAGGAAAATAGTGTTACAGTCTGATCTTCCAACCATCGAGCGCAAGGCCTCTTTTTAGCCCTGCTTGTATGGCGTGTAACAGGAATTTTATTTATGGGCCCATTTCCTCAGCCTGTTCTGGACTCCGCTGCGGATCCCGCAGTGTTTCTTTGTGAACCTTCTCTCAGTCGTAGCCTTGGTAGGAGCAGTTCGTTGGCACAGCGGATAACACGTTATGATGAGTATAGGGAGTGTGTCACTTTTGATTATATTAGTAAGTAAGTAATTACTGATTATTGCCATAATTTATCAAATGATCTTAATTGCAAAATGAAACAACAACAGTAGGCTTAGCTGAGCACTATGCAGAGCCTTTGAAAGATTCAAAAGAGATTGAAAGATTTTAAAGAACTTTACTGAAAAAAATCAAATGACTCGGCCTTTTCATGTCTTTAGTGTGTAGCAGTGTTTGATGTTCATTTCTGCTCACACTCTTAACAGTCCCCTCTGCCCACCACTACAACAAGCCTTTCAAATGAAGATATCTATTTGCTTGATTGAAGAAAATGTAGGAAAGGTTCATAGCATTGTCCCATCACCCCACACCAAAACTTCTTCCCATCTTTAAGACTTAAAGACTTGTGTTTTGTTTTACAAGCGATCAAGCCATTTTTCACAAGGGTCTGAATTGTGATTGAGACATTTCATCAATATAGATAAAATAACATGACCATCTGCACTAAGTCAACCTGTCTTTCAGGGAAAAGGCCCTTTGCTGTAAACTAGACGGATCTTGACCATGTTTAGTGATTACAGGGGACTTTCCTTTCACTGACATTTTCTACAAATTGAAGACTTTTGCTTTCAAGTGTGGACAACTGAACATGATGTATGACATAAAAATCCCCTCCTCATTTCAGCAGCTATATTTGCCTGTAATTTCTTCATCTTGTACAGCACACTGGATCATCTTGTGTTGTTTCAAAATGTGCTTTATATATAAATGTATATTTTCAAAACCTGCTGACAACAACTATCGCTGAACCATTAAATTGAGATTCAGGTGAGATACATACTATGGTTTATTTTAACCGGTGTTAATGCTTTTACTTGTAAAGTGTGTTCAGCTAGTCAAATACTCACACCCGTCCTTATTAACACAGAGGCAAAGCTTTAAATCCCTGCCCAGGTAAGAACCCCCACTGCTATAGAAATACAGGTCCTTGGGCAAGACACCAAACACTGCATTCAGCTAGCACTGCAAATTGTTTGTGAGCCTCTGCTACATATGTAATTATATAAGGAATGATTTTTTCCCCCTTCTACTTTGTTTTCTTGTTTTCTTTTTACTTAAAAGATCTGTTATGATTCAATGATAAAAAATCCTGAGGTGAGACGGAAAAAAAATCTATTTTGGAGGAAATCATCTACAGCCAGAAGTATTAACCACAATTTGTCATAATATCTCAATACTCTCTACAAATCCTTTTTAAATAAATCAGTAGAATTACAGTGTGGCTGAAGTATAATACTGTATTGCGGGATCTCTTGCAATTTCAACCTTCTTTCTTCCAAAGTAATGAAGGAATATGATCTAGGCTGACCTGTGTGTGGGAGGGGTGGTACTTCGAGAGCCAGTCGAAAGAGGTTGCTGACCTAGCCCTGGAGAAGGACCTGGAGCTGCCCATAATGACCTGCAGGTCAATTTAACAGCCATCCCTTGTTGAAAGAGGAGACCAGGTCCGCCTCACTTGTTCCAGTCTCCAATTGTGGCTAGTGCCCGACACTAACCAGCCCATAAAAATCTCTGCTTACATAGACACAAGTATAGTCCTGACCTCCTCACAAGACTGACACTGGTCCAGATGTCAATGAGTGACACATGTAAACACTTGTGAGCGCACACACACACACACACACAGACAGTGGTTGGACAGGCTGTTGTAAATGAACAGAATGGAGTCAATCTCTGTAAGACAAGTGTAAATAAAAGTGTCTACTGACCTACAGCACATTCTCTCTCTCTCTTTCTCTTGCGCACTCTCTCCCTCGCTCTCTCTCTCTCTCTCTCTCTCTCTCTCTCTCTCTCTCTCTCTCTCTCTCTCACCCACACACACAACCTCTGGACTACTGCTTGGCACAAATGAGGTCCACTATGGCCATAAGGTGTGTTTTAAGCCTTGATCGAAAATGAGAGATTTACACTAAGCACCACTGTTCAAACACACAGGTCCCGCCAAGACTTTCACCCTACTCGACATATTACCATGGGACAAACTTCAAATAAATACTGCGTCTTGGCTGGTAACCTAGCCCAGGACTCCTCTATTACACACACACACACACACACACACACACACACACACAGACACAGAAAGAGAGAGAGAGAGTGAGAGAGAGAGCTACGTGTCAGGGGGCTCTGTGGATGACAGCTTAATGATGGGAAAATATTTTTACAGGGTTGCGTTTCGGCAGGGCAGTGTTTTATGGGCACGGGCTTCTGAGGCCTGTTTTTATCTCTCTATCTCACTGACCATTTATTGATGGCCGGCATAAGTCCAGAGAGAGGGTCTTTACTGCCAGGGTCTTGCGTCTGACTCCTTGCATACTGAGACTATGGTCTCCTTCAGACTGTTCCCCTACTCTAGTTTTCACTGGAGACATGTCTGATGTTTGTCCAAAAAATTCTGCTATTACAGAAAATAATCCCACTTTCTGCGTCAAAAAACAGACAAGAACCACCGGGAAGCCACGGTGGTCTTTCAAGTGTGGGAATGCAAGGAAAAATGAATGGCCAGCAAAGTGACATATTATAAACAGACAAAATGATTGTGTTTTAAAAACTAAGGATGCGCTGATCACACCCCTGATACTGATTCACAGACTTAAACTAAGAGCACTGGTCAACAATACAGAGCATTGACCCAAGGATTGATCTGCACCGATACTGAAGGCAGTGGTGACCTAGTGGTTAGGACATTGCCCTTGTGAACCGAAGGTTGCAGGTTCAAGTCCCGGCCTGGGCACCACTGAGGTACCCTTGAGCAAGGTACCGTCCGGCTACACTGCTCCCCGGGCAATGTTGATAGCTGCCTGCTGCTTCACAATGCACAATAGTCACTTTCACTTTGATTTTTGTTGTAACAGCCCTCTAATGTGAGAAAAAACTGCAAAGATATAATGGCTTTATGCTCTGTTAAGCCAACAGTCATCAGTGTCTATCAGTGCTCTCCTTGCTAAACGTTCATACTTTGTTTTTCCATGTGGTGCCATATCAGAGCCGACAGACTCCCCCAAAGTGCCCAAATGCAAGACTCTGAAAATAAACCCAAGGTGAGTTAATGGCAACGCAAACACTTTGGCCTGGCTGCTGGGCCACTCTGGCAACGATCATCCTGACATCAGATCTAAACTCTCGCTTTCTGACCCCACGACCTTCACACCTCCCTCCAACCCTTCCCTTTCTTTTGCTCATTTGGAGGCATACTCTCTCTCAAGGCCTGACTTCTGAATTCTGACCCCCAGAGTCCTTGACCCTGTCAGCGCCCCTCACGGGAAAACTGGAGTAAATGCTCAAACACTGGGCCCCAATCAAAACACACAAAACACTGCAGACGACACTGCTGGCCATGCCATGACGACCTTTAAGAGAACCTGCATTGTAAAATGTGAGCTTATAGAGGCACATTGTGAATGTGTCGCTGATGGTCCAGACACAGGAATAAATTGCACTCTTAGTGTGTTTTTTGCACAACAGAATAATTTCTTTTGGATTCAGAAATTAAAAACATTTTGCTATTATTTATTTTTTGTCAAAACAAACTGCAGTGTTTTGTGAAAGTGTCCTACCATAAATCAGCAAATTTGTTTAATCTTCTTTGGACAAATTCACAAAAACATTTTGGGTGCAGCACAGGGGAGTTTTTTTTTTTTTCTTTTACAGAACACTATTGGAAATTATATTTCAATTTTTACAGCATAAAATTAAACTAAATAAAACTTATATAACCAATAGAGTAAAGCTCTCAGTAATATTTAGTAATAATTAATTACAAAGAAAATGATATAAAATAAAAAAGCAATTTGCATACACAGACATCATAAATCCATTAGCGGTGGTGCACAAACGTCTACACAAACCAAAGAGGAGTGATCATAGAGCAAGTCTAGAGACCAAGTTAAGAAAAAGCTGGCCGTGTGAAACAAGAGAACTCAAGCTGACTGCTAATGATTTGTCAAAATGGCAACATGAAGAAAAGAGAACACGGGGGGAAAAAAGCTGTGGAGGAGATCCCCAACTCAAACAAACGCGTCTAGTATGGGCTGCTCTGTTGGTGGTCCTTTTCCGCCCAAATATAAAAAGCCAGCCTCTGTCAGGTTGGCGGCCAGTGGTAGAAGGGACGGATGAAAATGAGAACGGGAGGGTGGTAAGGGCGTGCAGGACTTGTAAATTTTACAGCGCGCGAGCAAGAAGCTAGAAAGCATTAAGGTGGTTCGAGTCCTGCGGGGGCACCGCTGGTTCTCCCAGAGGGAGAGGAACTGGGACGCAGCCGTTTTTACAGCAGTGGTCCAAGAGCGACAGATGTTCAAGGTTAATACAGAGGTTGTAATCCAGTGGCATTAACCCTTAGAAGTTTAGATTTATTACGGTCATTTTTCTACAAAACTTAAACATAATTACAACACTATACAACGCGTCTCTGCAGTTAATTACACTTACGTTAGATTTACAGTCTGTGTTCGCAGATCCTGCACTTCTGGCTTTCTTTCTGTTTGTACTGCAAAACAAATGAAGTCATAAACCCGTGGCCTGAGGATGGGCCTGCCTGGATGTGGCACCACGTATGGCTGTTCCAGCTGAAAGTGCACTGATACGATATAGTGGTTCTATATCCATACGAATACAGAGCTGATCAGCTGGACTGGATATCAGTCAGTCATCCATTCATTCACAGTTTAGTTGTTTTAAAAGTGTAGCAGTGTCTTGTACAGCATTGCACTTTTATCTCACACATTTTTAATCTTATGTATTCATTAAGTGAATGAGTGCCATTGTGAACACACCACAGCACAGTACACAGTGCAAAACGAAATGTAACCTCTGCATTTTACCCATCTGTCTCGGAGCAGTGGGCAGCTGAAATGGTAAGCAGTGCTTGGGGACAGTACCTTGCTCACAGGTATCTCAGTAATATTGGGATTTGAACCAACAACCTTCAGGTCACAGTGGCAGTGATGGTCTAGTGGTTAAGACATTGCCCTTGTAAATAGAAGGTCACTGGCACTGTTGAAAGCTGCCCGCTGCTCTATGTGTGCACGTGTGATGGGTTAAATGCAGAGGTCACATTTCGTTGTGATGTGTGTGATTAAGTGTGTTCACAATGACAAATGGCCACTTTTACCCTAACCGTTACATCACCACTGCCCCCATTGTCTCTGCTTATAAAACTGCATATTATTGACTACCTGGTGGATGCTGAAGGATTTTTTTGACACAGAAAGAGCAAAGTGAGGCATTGATTAAAAGTTCAGAAGCTTGGATAGAATTTCTGCACCTGATTCTGAGTAAAATTTTTCCCTATAGTGTTACCATTGCAAAGAGATGAGGTTTTAGAACAGCAGCGAGGACTGACATATCCCATGCCTGCTTTCCTGTCCTGGCATGCATCGCTATCACAAATCTGATTTACCGTCATACCTCCGAGTGTGAACTCCATTTAAGCAAGTAAGTGACAATGTGAGAGCACCGTGACGCATTAATGAAAGAACAACAAATGGCAGAGATTACATGGTGAAAACGACTCCCCTTCAAAAGCTATGGTAAAGGGGAGAAGAAAGAAAAGGAGGCGAGCGCCTGCCAAACAAAATGTGCGGTAATTGTTTATCTTCTCTCTCTGAGCCGTTCTCTTTCATTCCATACCTTCCCTGCCCCTCCCTCGCTTCCTATCGCTTTGATCCGACGCGCCGTGCTGGTGGTGTGTGGTTTATGGGACGGTTGTGGAGGAGGAGAAGATTGGAGAGAGAGAGAGAGAGAGAGAGAGAGAGAGACAGAGAGAGGGGGTGAGAGTACTTGGCTCAGTACGTTTCTCCTCACACATGAGCAAAGCCCCCATGGTTAAAAGCTGACATCAGATCTCACTGAGCTGTGTGTAGCACATATGTCACAAAATGAGGCTCCTTCCACTTTAGAGCAAGGGTTCAGTGGCAATTGGGTTTAAACGACATTCCCCTTATCCCAAAATACGTTTGATCAAAGGTGACTTGGTGTCGGAGTTCAGGATTTTCTCAGTTTTGCACTGGGGGCTGTGAGGCTAATGTAGCTTGTGGCCCACCAATTTACATAATGGAAAAATGGGCTATTTTACAGATAGCCATAATGGCTAGTACCTCGTATTCTTTAGTCACAACAGTATTAAAACCTTGAGTACTGACAGAAAAATCCACTGATCAGTTTTGTTTTTTTGTTTGTTTGTTTTTTTGAGGGGGAGGGATTTTCCCTGGTCAGCTTTCTAAGCATGCACTGACCTTTTTAAGAATACTTTACACAGATATGACCATCTGACCATCTAAAGCCTCCGCCATTTCTTTGTTCTTTCTTTTCATTATTACTTTGCTTTAGTAAAGCTATATATGCTAACGGTTAAGTAATGCTTATCTTTACATTTTATGTGTTGTCCCACTCTAGCAGTGGTTAGTGCTGTCGCCTCACAGCAAGAAGGTCCTGGGTCCGGTCAGCTGCGGGTGCCTTTCTGTGTGGAGTTTGCAAGATCTCTCGTGTTTGCGTGGGTTTCCTCCGGGTGCTCCAGTTTCCTCCCACTCTAAATTGCAAGTAGGTGTGAGTGTGAGAGCAAATGGTTGTCTGTCTTGGTGTTGCCCTGTGATGGGTTCGACTCCTGTCCTGGGTGAACCCTGCCTTGGCCCCAAGTCAGCTGAGATTGGCTCCAGCTTCTCGGGCGACCCGGAATGGAAGAAGTGGTTTGGAGAATGAATGAATGAATGAATGAATGAATGAATGAATGAATGAATGAATGTCCCATTCAATCTCACAAAAGTGCATTACACTGAAAAACGAGCCCCCCACCACAAGATATTAGTCCCATGGGAGACTTTGAGCTGGCGACAACAACAATAATAATCATAACAATAATAAACAACTTTTATAGTTTAAAAAAGCTCTTCGCTTAGAAACGTATGGATTCATTTATGCATAAATAAATGATTTATTTACAGACATTTGGAGTTCGTTAATAGTGTTGGACAGTCTGCAAAGATCATCAACAGTAGTTCACACGACCTGAACAGTGTGGAAGATGTTTGACGCTGTACATGCCCTGCAGTTAGAGGCACACTATTCCTAAAGAGAAGGTTCATCCAAAAATGGGAACACCATTAATGATGAAACCTGGTGGGCAGTGGTTAGCGTGACCTCACTTGTGTAGCTCTGATTGATCCCCGGCAGCTTTGTTATGAACTTTTGACACTGAGCGGAGAGGAGAGGGAGCAGGAGTGATTGTAAAGCTGAACCAGGGCCCTGTTGAAAGCTGCGGCTCAAAGGCTTCAGAGAAAAGACACATTCAAATATGAAGACGCAAAGTTCTGCAGCGACACCGCAAGAGCACGAGAGGGAGAAAGGGGGAGAGAAAGGCTAAGCATTTCTCTTGAGAAGCACTTGTTCGCACCTGCCTCAGCATTCCTGAAGATTTACACAGGCGTACAGAGCGAGCGAGACAAGAACCACAGCACAAAGATGTGTGGAGATTACGGAGGCAAAGCAGTGGCCATGAACAGCTTTCACTGAGAAACAAGAGAAAAAGTTCATGAAAAAAGGGACACCCATAATAAGGGACTAGCAAACAAGCCTTTAAATTGCAATTCGAGCACATTATCCAGTCACAAATACGGCAAAACAGCTTTTTTTTAAGTACTGGATAAAGGGGCACGGAAACAAGTCCTTTTTATGTCCGTGGTGTTTTTTCACTGCTCTAAAATACTGCTGCCGAGGGTCGGTTCAAAAACCTGATTAGTGACCAGACTACAGATAGTTCTCTATTTTCTCCTTTTTTGGCCCACAGGCCATGGCTGCATCTCTTTCTGCTCTCTGTCTTTTTCTTCCTCCCTCTCCTTTCTCTTCTGCTTCTTTCTCTTGTTCAGTGGAAACTTTAATGGCTTCCTGCGCTAAATACAAGACATTCTTTTCACACAAACAATAACAACAAGGGTAAAGAGCGCTTTATAGAGCCATAGCCACAGCAATAGGACCGGTGTGTGTGTGTGTGTGTGTTAGTTTAGTTAGTGTTAGTTAGTTTTAGTTTAAGATCTTGGCGTGTTTATTTATTGCAGTAGTTGCTTTCTGTAGTTGTATAAGCACGTAGCATATGTATGTATTACAGTAATTACGTGTTATTTATTTTATAACAATAAGCAATGCGTTGGTCTTCCTTGTAGCACCACCCTCTGTGTTACTCTATGCAATGCGAGCGCTTGATTGTTTCCTCTGTCCTGGAAGTCGCTTTGTATAAAAGCGTCAGCCAAATGAATAAATGTAAATGTAACGTAAATGTGTGTTTGTGTGTACATGTGAATGGAAAAGAAATTATAATTATTTGCATTGTGCCCAAAAAAATATGTATGGTATTGTCATGCTGTAACCAGACAAGCCAGACAAGCCAGCTGGGTTTGTTTCTTGTATAAATGGGGAGAAATCTTTAAATAAAGTATACATATTATTATTAATCACCCTCCTAAAATAATTAAAATGTATATTACATTACTTCATTTGGCTGACGCTTTTATCCAAAGCGACTTTCAAGACGTCGAGCAGTGTAGTGGTATGGTACCTTGCTCAAGGATACCTCGGTAGTGCCTGGGCCGGGACTTGAACCTTCGGGTCCCAAGGGCAGTGTCCTAACCACTAGGCCACCACTGCCTTAAAATAAACGTCGACATGGCTAGTGAATGAGTTCCCCCACTGTCTTATCCTACTCTGTCGCCCGTTTTCTCCTGGTTAGACTGCTGTTTCTCTAGGAATGTACTGGTTGGTGCTGGGTTGACAGAGTTCTGGGTTATGCAGTACAGCCAAGTGTTTGTCTGGCGATGTTGGTTTTTCCACTAAGCAGTCATGAGAGCGGCTCACAGAGCTATTGGATTTGCCACTGTTTGGCTGGTATTTACTTTAAATATGGAATACGCGAGCACTGCTACGGACTTGGAATAGTCATGCCCGTCCGTCTGGACTCGGGTACTTATAATCTTGGCAAATCGTTTGAAATCATCAGTTCTCTTACTGCCCTTCACCTTCCTCAATTCCTTCTGTCTGGACTATAAGGCCTGACTGAACTTGTACCACGTCATGAAGGAGTTGAATAATGAACTTGAATAATCTAAAACCGTTAAACAGGAACATGCATTATGCTTGTGCTATACCTGGTTCCTCTGGGTCTTCAAGCTCATGTTTGACCCTTATTAACATTTAACAAAGCCCTTCTACTTCCTGATTTGATGGGCAAAAATTTGGTCATGTATTTATTTACTGAAACATGGCAAGTCAAAAATGACTGTACTGAACTTGCTCACTCCACTGGGTTACTGCTACCTGTGTAAGCCACAGAGACAGGACAAATGTGATGGCTTGGCTGCAGTCACCTGGTATAGCGTTAAAAGTAAAGCCATTTACGCTGCTACTTCTTTTGAGCAAACAAGGCATCTTCATCTTTATTCTTCTCAGTTCTCAGTGAAATTCCTACTTTTGCTTTGCTTTGTCTAACACTCTTATCCTGCTTGGTGATTTTAACATTCATGTTGATACTGATTCTCCTGCGACTTTGGAGTCGACAGATATCCTTGAGAGCTTTAATCTTGTACAGCATGTTGACTTCCCCACCCGTCCTTATACCCTATTTCTGTTTGAAGTTTATACAGCTTTTAACCCACTCACGAAAGTCATGGCGGCACCTGTACACAAGGAACTGCTGCCGCCTCTATAAACTGAGACTATTATTATTACATTTGCTTTTCTCTTGTTAGTTATTGCTGTCCGGTGTCAACCAGAGGAGGATTGATTCCCCCTCTGAGCCTCGGATCCTTCCAAGGTTTCATCCTACAGCTCAGCCTTTGGTTTGCTCACTGGGGGCTCGGACTCGGATTTCGTAAAGCTACTTTGTGACAATGTCAGTTTTAAAAAGTGCTATGGAAATAACATTTGACCAGACATTGACCAGAAAACATTTACAAAAAAATTTACAAAACCTCTAAACTATTGACTTGCCTTCCTCCTCTGCTGCCTTACTTGTCTCTCCTTTAACAGGGTCTTTCAATCATACAATCAGACTATCTGCTGTGCTAGATGAATATGCACCTGTTAGGGTCTGGCCTGTTCCTTCGTCTCACTCCTCACCCCGGTACATTTCCGAGTTGAGGGCTCTGAAAGCTGTTGGCAGGCACCTCGAACGAATCTATAAGTAGACTGCTCTTACTGTGCACTCCTTAGTATATGCTGACCACCTCCTGAAATATCGAATGCTTGCTCCTTATGCTTATAGATAGCACTTCCTGTAAGTATAGAATTCTTTTTGCCACTATAAATAAACTTTTCAGCCGTATTCTCCTCCTACACTTCCTTCTGGCTCAGCTAAAACCTGGGACTCATTTCTACAGTTTTTGACAAAACTGAGTCTATTTACAATACCTTCATTCCAGCCTTACTACCATTTTATACCCCCCCCCCCTTACTCTGTAGAGTTTTTTTCCAGAATTTTTTCCCATTAGTCTGGACACTGTCACAGAGGTCATTAGGAAAGCTAGCTGGTCTATCTGTCTTTTTGATTCTTCTCCGACCACACTATTTAAACAGTGCTCCTCAACCATTTCTCCCTGTATCTTCATACTAATGAACAGTTTTCTTGGTCCTATTGACGATGACTTAAAGAATTGCTGCAGTAACTGAGAAAAAGAGTACTGATCATTGCAGACCTATGCCCAAATATACCATTCATTTCCAAAAGGCTAGAAAAGGTTGTGTATCCAGGTACAAACCCATCTAGAAGTTAAAAATCTCTTTGAACAATTTCAGTCCAGCTTACAGTCACTCCACAGTACTGAGACTGCTCTTCTTCACGTCACCAATGATCTCATGCTGATTGCTGATGTTGGTTTCCTTACTATTACCCTTCTTCTGGAACTAAGCTCTGCTTTCGCTACTGTTAATCATAACTTTCTTCTTTCACATCTCTCTGCGATTGGTACTTCTGGCTGTTCTTTCCTGTTCTTCAACTCTCTTGGTAAAAGGGAGCTTAACGCATGTTAAGCATGGCGTTCCCCAGGGGTTGGTCATTGGACCTCTACTTTTTATAATTTACATGTTTCCCCCTGGTCATATTATTAGACATCACAGTTTTCACTGCTACACCGATGATACTCGGATTTATTTTACCACCCGCATTTCTGCTATTGTGCCTCATTCTTTTGCAGCCTGCATTCACTGAGGTTCGCATGAGCAAGGTAGCTCCCGGCTCCACTGCTCCCTGGGAGCTGTTGATAGCTGCCCGCTGCTCCACCTGTGCACGTGTGATGGGTTAAATGGTTCAGATTTTGTTGTGATGCACTTTGTGTCTCGTGAGTGTGTACACAATGACAAATACGTCACTTTCACTTTCCTCTGACACTGGTCTGCTGCTTGTTCCCAAATTTCACCTTCAATGGGAGGCAGATCATTTAGTGTTCTTGGCTCTTAACTCTGGAATTCTCTCCCCCTAAACTTTTGCAATATCTCTGGGATCTTTCAAAACACAACTAAAAACCTATATATTTTTTGCCAGTACTACGCTTCTTCTTCCAACTTCTAACTTTTTTTTCGTCAAATGTTGATTGTTAGTGTTCTTTGTTATTGATCGCCTCTGTAAAGGGACCTTGGATGTGGAATAGGATACAGTTTGACTTACTGTGCAGTTTTAAAAATAAACATTTAAGACACCAAAAGTAAGGGGAGACCTCAGGTTTCTTTTTATTAATAACAGCTGCCGTCACAAAAACATATCCTAGATCAGCACTCCTACCACGGAGGCAATTTGCGAAAAAAGAGTCCTACAATCTCACCAGTTTGGCTACAATCTCAGTACTTCAGCATTTTTACAGCTGAAATCCCCCCACCCCACTCTCTCATAGATACGCACGTACATTAACACCACCACCCCCGACCCTGGTGACTTACAAAGCAAAGTTTGGGTAATTTTGGGTACATTTTGTTAATGACATTTTCTGCTGCACTATTCCTTTCCTATTCCTAGATAAAGCCCATTTTAAAGCTTAGTAGCTCTTAAAACAAAAAGTCTTAGACCAGTATCCACTTTAACCAACGCTCGAGTATATCAGTACTGGTATTATGGTAAAAAAGAGGAATCATGCTATCCACAGTCTTGGCTGATGGATTACATTTGTGGTAATGGAAAACATTTTACATATCAGATTGTTTTTCAACCTGAAACCTGATTTTGCCTCTTTGGTTTCTCTACTGGTCTGTGCTGCTTTCAGAGGTATCTGATTACCATGTGAGGCCCAAAAGAGAAAAAATAAGCGAGAAGGCTGACAAGAAATGAAGACTCTGTTCTTACGATCACAGTTAAAAATAACCACAGAATATCCCATACAATCTGTGACCGAGTGTGAGTGTGGTGAGCTTACACAGCACGGAAATGACAAAAACATACAAGACCAACTTGCAATAAAAATAAATATGAAAAATGATTCTGCTGTTAAAAATAAATAAAAACAATCTGATAAATGAAGACATAAACATAGTCCCTGCAGTACAAGTGTCCAAGACAGAAAACTCTTCTGTCTTCCCAGAGCAAACAAATAATGTAGATACGTAGCACATCTTACAGCTCATCCCAACAGGAACTTCCAAAACAATCCAATGCAATTCCCCTCTGCTACACAAGAGGGCTCTTCATTAAATGGCACTGATGCCTTGATCGAACCTAAACTGACATCTCAATCAATTCATCTCTCAAATAAACAAAGGTTTACTGTACATAAGCAGCATGCAATTCACTGTTTTCAACATTCATGTTAGCACAAAGCTGGCATGAAGAAGCTTCAAGTGCAAACACTTATTCTACAGTAAAAACCCAAAATGACAGGAAGCTCTTGGACAGATGGGGAGGGACCTGTAGAATACCATTAAAATAATGGTGAGCAATATGGTATTGATAAAAATGACATTACAAGATCTGTGAATATCCTGGATATCACCACTTACAGGGGGCCATACTATACCAACTACACAGTAACTAACAGCCAACTAAATGTAATTATGCATTGCATCTGTGTTTTATTGTATTCATCTACATTATTAGGGGGCCATGAGGCAAAACTATGATTATTGTATAACAAGGCATTCTCATGATAAATGACCTGCATCATAGAATTTCGTTTTCCTTATTTTGAGGTTTGATTGGTCTGAAGTTGGTTCAGACTAAATAGTTTTGGTAGTGCCATTAACAAGTGTAGGCATTTTTATTAAGTGGTTCACATACTGCAAGAAGTCTAATCTAAACAGGACTAATCATGCTCATTGCATTAAAGCATACACTTGTCTAGTGTTTCACATCTATGATGTGCTCAGAAGAGCATATTGTTACTATGACTGAACAATTTGGGGAAAACATTTCAATTGCAATATTTTTTTACCAGTATTTTAAACTTTTAAATGTCATTATTTAAATTGATCATCCAGGGACTTTTTAGCCATTTCTATGATGGAGTGTAATATATATGTATGTATATATGTAATGTATCAGAATGCCAATTCCCAAAGTATGAATAACTTCATTAATATTATTAAACTCCCCCTTTAAAACTCATTGATACTAGACAACATCGGATACAAATAAAATTACGACCTTTGCCACTCCTTTTTAAATTTTAAATTTACATTTAATTTTTTTGATAAATGTAATTTAACCCTAATTGGTTACGTGATGTTATATCAGTAACAATGAATATCATGTTGTCCAAATCTAATGTACAAGCTCCATTTCTGGGAAAAGTTTAATAAAATGCAATAAAAAACAAAAATTTGTAATTTATTAACTCTATCTTTGATTTGATTGATAAAAATTTAAAGAAAAGATGTCCAATGTTTTCACTGATGTTTTCACTTAAATGTATTTTGTAGATAACAAATATAGAATTTGACGCCAGGGACTCGGAGCAAATTAAGTGTGAAAAAATAATAAAATATTCAAAAATATGCCTTTTTGAAACATTCCACAATATGCAGGTGAGCTGGTAAAAAGTGAGCATGACTAAAAAAAAGACATCCACAAAAAACTTTTTAAAAAAAGTAAAGATCCAAGCTTCATGAGAGGACTGTGATTCAGTCCAAAATGAACATTTCTTATCACAAAATGACAAACAATTGAGGTCTTTCACCATCTACAGTACATAATATTGTGAAAAGATTCAGAGAATCTGGAGAATTTTATGTCCCTGTAGGATAAGGCCAAAAACCTTCGAGCAGTCAGAAGAATGCATGTGACACCATTAGCTACTGTGATAACAGCCACATAGGATCTGGTGGACTGGAAAAATGCTATTCTTTAACACCATCTGAAGCTATATCAAAAAAATGAAACCTGAAGTCTATTACGCAAATAAAAAGCCAAGTATTAATTAACTGCTGAGCACTCTGGACACAAGCTCATCTCAAATGGAGCAAAAAATAGTGAAAACATGTGCTGTGGTCAGATGAATATACCTTCAGCTAGCTTTTGAGAAGAAAAAAAAGGTTTTGAGCTAGTCAACATTTGTCACTGTGTGGGATTGGGGCATCAGTGTAAAAGCCCCATTGATACAGAGGCATATTTTGGAATTTTTGAGAGACATATTCCGCCATCAGGTTGGCATATGTTCCAAGTAGGTCAGTGGCTGTTCCAGTAAAATAACGCCAGGCTTCATTCTGCATGTGCTACAGCAGTGTGGCTTTGTAGACACAGTGTGTGTGTACTTGATTGGCTTACCAGCAGTTGAGTAGCTGAAGTCTTGCATCAAGCAAGAATAGGAAAACAAAGTCCACTTGCAAAACTGCAACAATTAATCTCCTCAGTTCCCAAATGATTATACGGTGTAGTTAACAGGAAGGGTGATGTAGCACAGTGGTAAACACGCCTTGGTATCAACGTCTCAAATTTTAAATCCATTGGATATTTATAAAATACATTTAAGTTGATCAGTGCAAATCTTTTCTTTGAACTTTTAAATAAAAGACACCAACACCACACCAAGATGACCCCAAATGTGGTCCTGAGAGGATTGTTTCCTTTTGCCTGGCTTTCTGAAGGAACAGGAAGCACTGGAGAACACCTGGCTAAAGGAAAGGGAGCGGGAAGCTCTCCGTAACACTCTGAAACATTTTCCCGCCAGAAGCTCACAGTACAGCTCATTCCACTCCATTAGAGCCATTCAGCTAGCTGGAAGCAGGGCGCAGGGGACCGGGGTCCAAGTAGCCATTTGTCCCCCCAGGCACAGAGTGAAGGCAGTTAGAGCCAGGAAGTCACGTCTCAAACTGGACAGCGCACTGTCCAAGCTCGACTAGAGGAATGGAGCTGGCCAACACTCGACATACCCCTCCTGGAGAGCCCACAGCCAGCGCCTTTGTGTCCTCAAAAGCAGGGGTCATTAAGCCTTTGGCAAAGGGGCTGGTTGTTTTGGTTTATTGTGTCACACTGTTTTTAATGCATTAGCATAAACTTAAGGGCTTCAGATGAGACGCGATGAATATTTTTTATTACATTTGAGTTCACAGAGATAATAAACATTAATAAACATTTCTGTTAATGAGTCATTTAACCAACCTGAGTAATGTTCAACTGTAGTACTGTAATACTGCTCTGTGGGGGATTGGATAGTGCATTGGACTTCTAGATTGCGGTATGATGTAATACAAAGGTTGTGGTACCGCCAGAGTCAGGTTTCATGGGCAGTGGTGGTCTAGTGGTTAGGACATTGCCCTTGGGACCCAAAGGTCCCAGGTTCCTGGCCCAGGCACCACTGCGGTATCCTTGAGCAAGGTACCATCCCACTACACTGCACCCCAGGCGCTGTTGATACCTGCCCACTGCTCCACCTGTGCACATGAGATGGGTTAAATGCAGAGGTCATATTATGCTGTGGCGCTTCAGTGTATGAAAAATATTCACTTTCGCTGTGCAAGAAAATCTATATTTCCAGGTTTCTGGCTGATATTAACTAAGTACATCTTTGACAACACTAGCGATAATTTGACAACCTCACAAGCCCCAATTCGGGCCATCTCCATTCACTATTTTAAAAGTGGCATGATCATAGGATGCCATCTCGGTCACAAGTCACAAGTGGTGGTTTTCAGGGTTTGGGCTCGGCCACCTAGTTCCACTGCAGTGTAATGGGAACGCTACAGCATACAGATAAATTAGGGGAAGTTTGGAGAAGCCCCTTCGCCGTTCGCATGACTACGGCTCTGTGCAAAGTTCATAAAGACAGGTGTAAAGAAACTCAAGTGGCTCAACCCAAGTGAACACCTTTGGCATGAATTAGGATGTGAGTCAAGCCTTCTTGTGCAAAATTAGTGCTTGACCTCACCAAGACTCTTTGGACTGAATGATCACAAATTCCCGTTCACCTAATGTGCACAAATTCCCGTTCTCAAAGTCTGGAGGCAGTATTTAAGAAACGATTTGGGTGACTATTGACTCCGAGTGCTTGTTAGCAACATTAGCCTCACAGTTACCATTCTAAACTTATGGCTAATCCATTACATATGGGGCAAGCAAAAAAAATAATACAAATTGCTGAAAAAAATAGAATGTTTAACGAGCATGAGGTGTTCTTTTGCATATGCATCTCGGTCCCGTGGCGCGACTTGTTCTGACAGATAAAGGTCTTTAATAAGGTCACAAAAAATAAAGTGGAAAACACCACAGCTGTGGTAGTGTGGCAGTAAATCAGATTTAAGCCACATTTACCTCCAGCCTGAACACAGGCCTAGAATGAACTCTAGCCTTCGTTAGTTCGCTTGAGCGTGGATCAGTCATGCAACAGAACAGCCAACTCCCCTTGGATCCCCCGATACACGGAATGCTCCGATTTCCTTTATGGATTCCCCAACACAGATTTCAAATTAACGTGGACATTCTGCACTCTAACTTAATGGTCAATATTTCATTCAAATCCAACAGGCAGCCAAGACAATCGCTTTGGCCAGTTATTTACCGACTGCACTGCACTGCTTAATTACAGAAATGTCAAAAAATACCTTCCTAATTCAGACTCTTTGTCCGGCGCCAGGAGTGATCACCATGAAACTGCGGCGCACACTGCCAATAGATCTAAGCGAAGGAGAACAGAGTGTTCCCCCTTGAAAAAGAGGCAAGCGACTCTCAAGCGAGGGATTTAAGGCCTGCTGAGAGCCTTCCAGCGGGGCTCAAGTATGAGAGCCATGGAGGCTTTGATGAAGGAACAGCGGGTGCTGGGCTTTTCTCAAGGGCCGGGTGCCCGAGACCCGGGTGCCTGAAATGGACGTTCGGAGTGGAGTTTCAACGGAGCGCGGTGGGGGCATCTTGAGAAGGCCACAATAACGCAGTATGTCTGTGCATTAATTAACGATTGAAGCATGTTGGAAAAGCCAGGCATGGGCGTATGTAGGTGTGAAATGGGCAACCCTGTCACTAATGAGAGGAGGCCTTTCAGATGGGCGAGCAGCGGCAGTCTTACATTTAAGTAGAGATTAGCACAGAGGAGCTGGGGTCAGGGAGGAGAGAGTGGGTACTGATATAATGAAAGTTTCTCGAGTGCACTATAGACCTACCTGTGGACTATAGACCTACCTGTGCACTATAGACCTACCTGTGGACTATAGACCTACCTGTGGACTACAGACCTACCTGTGGACTACAGACCTACCTGTGCACTACAGACCTACCTGTGCACTATAGACCTACCTGTGCACTATAGACCTACCTGTGGACTACAGACCTACCTGTGGACTACAGACCTACCTGTGCACTATAGACCTACCTGTGCACTATAGACCTACCTGTGCACTACAGACCTACCTGTGCACTACAGACCTACCTGTGCACTATAGACCTACCTGTGGGCTATAGACCTACCTGTGGGCTATAGACCTACCTGTGGACTATAGACCTACCTGTGCACTACAGACCTACCTGTGCACTATAGACCTACCTGTGGGCTATAGACCTACCTGTGGACTATAGACCTACCTGTGCATTATAGCCCTACTTGAGCACTATAGTCCTACTTGAGCACTATAGACCTACTTGAGCACTATAGACCTACCTGTGGACTATAGACCTACCTGCAGTCTGTAAGACACAAAAAGCTCAGATTTTTTAAAGACACTGTGCAATTATCAAGGAGCAGTACACTGAAAATGTATCTTTTTGAAAAAGAAACTGTGGCCTCTATCAATAGGTCTTAATTTGACTTCTGGCCAACACAAAAATAAGTAAAAAAAAAAAAAGAAAGTAAAACAATGTTTTAAAGGCTAATATTGCATGAAGTGCCTTATTAGACTTGGTGTGTTTAATTACATGTATGCTATGTATCAATGGATATTAAAATGAAATTACCAAATTTACCATTTAATTTAATAATGTAAATCAGGGTGACCAGACGTCCTCTTTTACCCAGACATGTTCTCTTAACAAATGTGTCTGTTTGGGATTCTAAAATCGTCTGTGATTCATCCTCAAACACTGGATTCACGTTGCATTTCCAAAACTAGTTACATCGCTCCCCCCCCCTAGTCATTTTTCCTACAGCCTTACTGTACAAACCGAGCAGAGTTTGGGGAAGGGAACGATCGCCATTGGTCAGTCGCGCTCACTCTTCCTGCCATTGTTAGTCTGTCTCCGCCTCGGCAGCACAAGTCACCGCCTGCAGCACCGCGAGCTTCCCATCCCCAACTCAGCCTAGCGTCTTCGTGTTTTTGATTTTTGTTGTATTGTTGTCAGTATCCATATCACAACTACCTCGCGACCCCCTCCACCTTAACTGGGTTCACAATGACAAATAGTCACTTCCATGTGAAGGGGCGGGGCTAAACTGTTGTAGGCTAAATAAGGAGATATATCACTGCTGTAATAAAAACCCTTGTGTCTCTCAAATGGCAACTTTACAAGATAAGCACAAAACCTTCTTAGGTAAATATCAGCGGTTTTCTCAAATTGTTTAAAAATGTAAAAAAAAAAAGGTAAAAATGGAGATAGAAGGTTTTGGTCTGACAGCCACGATATGTAAATGTGTTTGTTATGGGACCTCATGAAAGCTGTAATTAAAAAAAAAATAATAATTCCGTTTTTAAAGCTTAGTTCCAATACATAGACTGTGTAGAGTGGGGAGTGAATGTACATTGTAAAGCTTTAACAACACTTACACACTTCAATCGCAATGTGTAGCTGTACAATCGCAATACTGATATTTTGTCCATATCGTGCAGCCCTACTACAGGCAGCTTTTTGTTAAAGTTTTTTCATGTTTTGGAGAATATTTACATTACTTTAGCCAGCCAATCCCAAAAAGCGTAATAAATTCTATGCAGTGCAGTGATCTGGATGAAATGTTCAAATTGTGTGGATTAGATTTGGTTCCATCATTTCTCTCATTTACCCTGCCATTTAGTAAAATGCCACTGTGTCCATCACAGTCAGTAAAAGCTGTTTCAAACTAAAGCCTCCCAACTTAAAACACCTTCCTGCTTCCACGGCTGGTGCAGGGAAACCTGATCAGCTGCTCACTTTTCTCTTAACATTCCGGGCACACTGCAATGCAGACCAGTGAGCCGTATGCAGTAAAACTCTAAAAAAAAAAAAGGGACTCAAGCACGGCAAAAGGTAAAAAAAAGGATAAAAGAGAGAGAGAAATTCACACTTTTCCCCACACTCGTTCTCTCATATACACACACATACACCAGGACTGCAGAAAAAGCAGAGCAGCAGGAGGCTGAAAGGGCCCAGGGGCTTCTCATTCGCCGCAATGCAGAGACACTGGCGGGTGCGAGAAAGGATGGAATGATAATTCTCTCTCAGCCACACACAAGCACACACACGCTTGCAGATGGGGAGCAGATACTAGATAAGGAAATGTTCTAAAGAAGGGAGAACTAGAACTGAGCTGAATGCAAAAGGCCCATGCAGTGCATGAAAGGAGTGATGAAAGAGCCGAACGGAGCGAGCGAATAAAGGAGAAGATGAATGGCTCGTTTCTTGGCACGGATCAGCAGTTTGGAGGCTTTTTTTTTTTTTTTTAAAGGCCGACGATCAGCAAGCGGAAGGTGGTTCGAATTTCTGCTGGAGCGCCCACAGCAGACAGAACAGAGAAGTGGTTTGGGAAGGTGGTCTAGGGAGAGAGGGGAGAAGCGATTTAGAGCTGTGCTTAAAGAACAACAAATGGCGGAATTTTGGATTTTGAATCGCACCAGAGTCTCGACGGTTGGACATGACACATGCAGTATGTAGGCGGCGCAGATGCAAAGTTAGACACTGCAGCAATACAGCTAACCTCTGTCTTTAAGGCACCATCCAGAGTACACAGCCAAGGCTGACTTCTTACCTAAACCAACTCTGTGAATGACATCATCAAATTTCATTCTACATCCCAAAGGGCTCAGAGGATCAAACATGAGCTTTAATATTTTCATATGTAACGACTTACGCCCGCAGAGTGTGCTTGATAACGACAGTTTCGGAAACTGCTTGACATCCTCGAGCCACTCTACAAAATTTCCATTCGTCGGTTCATAGCGGCGAGCGTTTCACAACAGATCTGAAACAAAAAGTTACTGAGGAATCTTAAAAACGTGATGCCTGGACGCCCAGAGCTGCCCAGTCATATGTAGCTCTCACATACTGTTTAAAATACTTGTGCTGTTAAGGCATTATTCAAAATGTATCATGATCCGTATCGCGTCATTGTCCCTATAATGTGAAACGTGTCGCATCATTGTCCCTGTATCCTCAAGTCAAGTCAAGTTTATTTGTATAGCGCTGTTTACAACTGA
>JBBPDA010000145.1:11894749-11913450 GCA_037974385.1 Arnoldichthys spilopterus
ACTCACTCACTCACTCACTCACTCACTCACTCACTCACTCAGTCACTCAGTCACTCAGTCACTCAGTCACTCACTCAGTCACTCAGTCACTCACTCACTCACGCCCCCCCCCTACGGGCAATTAAGAGACTCCAATCAACCTATTGCAAGCCTTTGGACAGTGTGAGGAAACCCCAGCACCCGGAGGAAACCCAACACAGGGAGAGCTTGCAAACTCTGCACAGAAAGGCACCTATGGCAACCCAGCGATCGAACCCAGAACCTTCTTGCTGTGAGACGACAGCCCAAACCACTGCACCACCGTGCTGCCCGGAAAACATATCACATAGGTAACTACACAAGTCAAGTCTGTGGAAGCCTTTATCCCAAATGGTTCACATTATGTCAGTTGCGACAGAACGGACAGCTCCACGGTGTTGTGGACGTTCTCGATAAAGCACACTTTCAGTTGGCAAGTCCAGAAATAAACAGACCAGTTCGACACTGACAATGTAGTATCTCTCTATAGTGACTGGCTCAACAGATCAAACACTGGCACATTAAAATGTGCACCCCGTTGGACAAAGAGTGTGCTAAAACAGGCAGGAACATTCAAGGAACTCATGTAATCCTTATCTGACATGACTGATGCTGTTATTAGGGCAATAGGCCATGCGTGTTCATTGCAAAATCCAAAGCAGCAGCTTACACACTGTGTCTGTGTCTTGTCATCTCCCAGTCGTGGGTATTGTCCATGGTGATAAACGTTTGGTGTAATTTTACATTATTTCCCAATCACAGCTCACAGAAGAAGGAGAAACTATGCTGAACGCAGAGATTCTTATCTAGGGCTCAACTCCTGGAGATCTATACCCCTGTTTACTCTTGGCCTCCCTTGGACATTTCTGCGAACACATTTATAAATCAAATGTGCAGATGTGAACATGCTGACACATGTAAATGGCATTTAAACTCACTAGAACTAAAATCAGAACTACATTTTAACAAGACAATATTTCCACGTCCACCATTTCAGTGTGTAAGTAGCAGCTGTAAAGAAATAGCATCTGAGGCTGAAGTGGATGATAAACTGTAGAATGTGCATCTCTAGCCGCATGCGTGGACCGAGGCAACTGGCTGGAGGCCTTGACGAGGTGCTAAAGTCCTGGCACTTATAAACATTAACGATCTTCATTAGCACCAGGCAGGGAGGGTGTGCTGGGGGCTAGGAAGGAGCTAGTAGACTCCTGCTCCTCATTCAGGTCATCCTCCCCCTTTTAAAAGCAATCTGTTAAATGAAAGGGCGCTTAAGCCACCTGCCATCTCACCAAATTACCGGTGTAACCGCTGTGACCCAACAGCTACACTGCGGAAACCTTCGTGCCTGTGTGTCTCTAGCTGAAAAAGCGGAGTGTCACCGCACCACTGCCCGGCTGACCCCGGGCCTTGTTTCCTGGCATTTAAAAAAAAAAAATAAAGTGCTTCATTTCTCAGCAATTGAGGGTGGATCTAAACAGGACAATGCGCCGCTTGGTACAGCAGGTAATGAGAAACAGGATGCAAACAACTGGCCGTTCCATTTCTCTCCGTGCAAACTCTTCGCATGACCTCACCGAGCCGTGCAGATTGACTTGTTTATGGTACATGCACAGAACAGAGGAAGATCTTCTGAGGAGGAGAATTTTCAGGCCCATCGAACCTGGAAGGTTGCTCATACACTCTTAATCAATCTGCACAGCAGGGGTGAAACAATGTATCGTCCTGTATCCGTACGATGCAATGTATCGATGTTACACATATAAATCAATGTGTGTGTTCACTCCACAATTCATTTCACTTCATTTTACTGTGTGTAATGTTCGATACTGGGAAGTTTTATTTATGGCTGCTGAATTTGACCTTTAATCATAAAATGTTCGATTTATAATTTGCTGTTTAAGTGGGAGCTCATGGAAATGTAGCAGATTGTGTGAAGCAAGCTCATTTATATGGCACATTATCATACCCAGAGGTCATTCGATCTGCTTCACAGATGGACAATGAGCATAAAAAGTAATAAAATTAGGAATTAGTTTGAAAGAAAAAAAAAGAAAAATCTGAAATAACAATAAAAACAATAAAAAGTGAAATGTAATCAGCTCATACGAACTGCAGACCCCATATTGAACTGAATGAGCCGAATCGCAATGCTGTACACATTATTGCCTTGCATAAATCTTTTTACAGCTCCATTAGTATGTATATATTGTTTATTGTGTGTATATAAATATATATATTATGCTGGGCAATATGATATTTATTGTTATTGTGATAAATTGTGGTCACAATATCCTCTCTGAGCGCATCTTGATATCGTTAGTACTTAAACACTGTCAAACTTCAGGTTTAATTTTAAGGAGCATTATTTGTTTTGATTAAGTGAACATATTGTACAGTGGTGTGAAAAACAGTAAATAAAATTATTTGAACTCACCTTGATTTTTTAGAAAATATGGCACTGTTGGCGCTTTTTCCTTTATTCCATCTCAACACATATTGTGACATATTGCATAAGGGAAATTTCACAAAAAATCCTCGAAAAAAAGTCCCTTTTACATATATATATAATATCTCTTTTCTTTCTCCATCTAGTTATAACTGCACAGCTGTGGGAATGTTGAGGGGTACATTTTACTACACGTTATACCTATAAAACTGTGTGTGTGAAATACACTTCGTTATTCTTGATTCTATGACTTTGAGGTATGTAAAATGTATAAGATTAGTAGCTAAAATAATTCATGTAGGGTTAAGTTGCGATGAAACGTGTGGTTAACACCCCTATTGCATAGAAAGGGGCTTAAAGAGAATCTTGCTTCTGACATAAGCGAAACTGTTAGCACCATCAAAGCTAAAAGCAGCATAACCCGCAGCTCTGCTGTTTTTCTGTTTCTGAGCTTGAGTCGACTTTTTGTTTCATGGCTTAATTCTATTTTTCTTTGCTCCATCTTAAATGCATTACATACAACCGTTGCAAATTTATACCCTCACGAGTCAGGGAATAAACGGCTGTCGAATGTCACCTCTCTCCTTCTCCCAGGTGTGTGTTGCCTGACATTGGTCACACACATCACAGAGAAGCTATTTTCCACCTGGTTCCCCTTCAGATCAGACTCTGCTCCCCATTTGTTTTTTTTCCCCCTGTTGTGTGTGTTTATGCAAGTGTTTTCTTTCTGGTCCAGCCACGCTCCATAAAGAGGCGCTATTCCAAGTTCTGTCTGGTCACCACATTTTCCACTGTTATTCCTCTGATGGACTGGGAACAGCAACAATAGGCCAAACAATGCCAGTTCCCTGAACAGCTCCACACGCAAGCCATCAGGAAACTGTGGCATTATAGCAGTGGTACTGCATAGAAGCGGACAAGAGCCCATTTACACGTGTACTTTTACCAGGTAATGAAACGAGAAAGCACTGAGTGTGAACACAAGCCATAATTCCAGTAAAGTTGACAGGGTGATCAACTGGCACGAGACCTTAAACAATACTGAGGGAATTACAGAGAGGACCTGTGTGACGTTGTCAGAAAATAGGAACATCTAGAGTTGCATTGCAGTTGGCAAAGCAGTTTTGCGACAATTCAGTTTAACAGTTCAACTTGTTTAGTTTAAGAAGGAAAAACTCCACAGAAGTGTTTTTTGTACATGATTCTGGGTAAAAATCTCCCGCACATGTGTTCGTAACTGTTTGGGTGATGCAGCATGGCTGGCAAAGCAAAATGTTTGTTTCTCAGTTTTTTTTCTAAAAGGAAAAGCTTGTCCAAGTGTGTTTAGTACAAGATTCAGACATAAAGAGCTTTGGGCCATTCAGGAATCCTAGCTGAAAAGGTCTTGTTCTGTTTGATGATAGTTTGGGGTGGTAGGAAGAAGAAATGAGACATGGTATTATTGATATTATTGGTCAACATACAGCGTAGCTAAATCAAAGGCAGCCGGACTGTTGTACCTTCTGGAAGACGCTTCACCTCTCATCGAAGACGCCTCTTCAGTTCTGATGGAGAGTGATTCCGAGAATTTTGTCCCCTGTGAGCGGGCAATTGAGAAACTACCCCACTCGTCCAATGATGGCCATTTACACCTGTGGATAATAAATCTCTATTGCCCACCCACAGAGGATACAATTCTGGGAATACACCACTCTCCATCAGAACTGAAGAGGCCTCTTGGATGAGAGGTGAAACGTCTTCCAGAAAGAACAACAGTCCGTTTGCCTTAGATTCAGCTACGCTACCTGCACAAGTGAGAATCTCCACAGACATTGGTTCACATTACTTCCCCCAGCGCATGCTAATGCACAATATTGCGACCAAGAACAAGTCTTACGTTTTGTGTGTAGGGACGCAACATGCCTCATATGGCCAGTTATATGAACAAATCAAAAAAGCTCATTTGGATTTCAGGTTGACCGGTTACATCACCTCATAATATTAAAAAAATTATGTGAACAAGCTACCCGCACCGCTCATTCTGCATACCCACAGACAATGCATTCCCTATAATTAAGGGATCTACCATACATGGTATACATGGTATTTCTTTAGGTAAATCACCAAGCTCTTTTTACCAGAGTACAAGTATACACATCACTACAAACACTATGAACCTCTTAGGACTTTAAATACGTCTGAATTAAATTTTAAGGTTTCCCAAGCATGAATTACACCTCATCTTGGAAGTGAAAAGTCTAAGTCTAAACAGCAGAGTAATGAACTTCCTAAAGCTCATTATTTAGAAATGACATGGAAAATAAATGAGTTACTATCACGTTATTAAGTGAAGAATATGACGTTGATGGTGTTGGTGTGTTAATTTCACAGTGCTTATGAAATATTGAAAAGGTACAGAATTCAGAAATGACACTTACCTCTAGTGGCGAGTCACACAGGAACCTCTTGAACTATGGAGAGGAGTGGAAAGACGAAAAACAATGTTATAAAAAAAGACCAGTGCATGAATAATGCATTAAAATATTCTACGTTTAAACCGAGTTAAATGATGAAAAGACTTAATCTTATTTTAAAAATCGTTAAAATTGATTCATACATGCACTTAAGCACATCTGACATGGCCTCCCTGATTGTGCGACCAGGCATGTCTCCCTGCAGCACTATGACATTAACATACGACTCTGCGATAGTCTGCATTAATCATGTATGTGGTGTACCCGGCAGCGATGCACACGCTCTCTCCCCCTATATAACTTTGCCCTCTTCTCTGACTGAACCTGAAGGTACTGAAGGTAAACAATAGTGTGGTAACGGGGGGGGGGTTGGGGGTGATCACGCTGGGCCTTTCATCCGTTCAACTCTTTTGCTTGTCCTCTCAGTGGATCCGATTTGTTTGCTGGCTGGGCGACCCATGGTGCTTGTGGATAAGCACGGCATGTTTCTTGGTTTAGCTCACAAACCAGACTAAATGAGAAACAGAGGCTAAGTTGTGCTGAATGTACACTGGCAGCCAAAGCACTCACGCATGTATGGACGCATGCATATATTGTGTCCTGGAAACCTCAATGATAAATGAGGTGTGCCAATGCACAGACCTCGCCGTCCATGCTGGTAGGAGCTACAGGAAGCATGGTCACAATGATACTGAAGATAAGCAGCCACGTGAATGCATGTGTTCTGCATTGAGAACACACTGGCACTGTAAAACGCAGGTTAAAAACAGTCTGATAAAGCACCATTTGTATGCTCACACATTCCCGTGAAACGACAAAAACTTCACTAAGGTGGTCTTTGATTTTGTGGGTTGACCGATATATTGGTTGGTTAATAATAATGACTGATGTTGATGTGAGGTTTATTTAAAATCGAGAAAATCTTGCTGACAAAGAACCAACATTTGGTGGCATTTCTTATTGTATACAACATATAGCTCATAAGTGGGAAAAGAAGAAGATTTTTTGAGGATGTAATGTTTTATGCAAATATATCTGTCATTGTAGTGATTTGTGACTTAAAATATTATGTGCAGGATCGAAACCATAAAGCACAATTGTGGTAAAATTACACATGTACACAGTAACATGAAAACGTCAATAGTCTTTGAGATGAGAATAGCATACAAAACCCTTTCAAAGAATTTTTGGTAACACTTTACTGTAGAGTAGCGTTTCTAAAGCTACAGAACATGTACAAGTCTTTTATGACAATTGCCATTGACCTACATTAACATTTATAAAGGTGTGTATCCTACATTAAAGTGTTACTGAATTTTCTATACTTCTATACTGCCTGAAGTGGACCTTTTTTTTTTTTTTTACAGTTTTTAAAAGTCCTGAAAAAAATGGTACTCGGCCATTTATTTATGAACAACAATCTAATATAACGTGTGAGGGGCAAACTCTATTATTGCTCTTCACTCGATTATAAACTCTATTATTAGTGTTTATTATGTAGGTAAGATTAGAATAAAGTGCTTTCAATCAGTGGTATAACAACCAGGTGTGAATCGATGACCTGTTTTATTTAAACATCAGAGATCTCTCAAAGTCTGATCTTCATAAACCATGTTCGTACAAGTATGTCAGGGCACAAATAAGGGAAATCAGTGAGGACTTCAGAAAAAAGAATTCTTGTTCAACTGGAAAAAGCCACAAAAACATCTCTAAAGAGTTTAGATTTCACTGATCCAGTCAGACAAAGTGTGCACAAATGGAGACGATTAAAGGTCACTGCTCCTTCCAAGAGAAAATGATCAGTCTGCAAGGTCACAAAGGTAATTATGATAACTTTTAAAACTAACTAAAACCTATTAAAACAATTGTGTATTGCAGGGTTGCAAGAAAAAGCCACATCTTTCCATGAAGAAATTTGCAGCCAATTAAGAAATTGCTGAAGATCACATGGACAAGACAAAAGGCTATTGGAAAATGTTTGCTTTATTTTGGTAAAAGCAAAATACCACATTTTACTATAAGAACCTGTGAAACATGGCGGTGGAAGAATCAAGGTTTGGGCTTGTTTTGAAACATCTGAGCCAGGACAACTTGCCATCAAAGATGCTACAATGAATTCTGAATTATACCAGCATATTGTAAAGAAAAATGCCAGGACATCTGTCCATGAACTGAATATCAAGAGAAGTGGGTAATGCAGCAAGACAACAGCTCTAAGGAGACATATCATCCTACCAAAGAAAAAACAAAGAATAAAGTTAATGCTCTGGAAAGGGGCACATAGTCCTGACCTTAGCCCAAAAGAAATATTGTGGAAGAATCTGAAACAAGCAGTTCTCATGAAAAAAACCCACAAACATCCCAGAGGTCAAGCTGTTCTAAAATGGTAAACACCTCTATCCGCAATTTTGTTGAGTGTGTTGCAGCCATCAAATTCTAAATTCATCTGTATTTCATTCTTTAATTCATTCATTTCATTCATTCATTTATTAATGCATTTACAGTCCAAACAGCTTCTTCCATTTCAGGTCGCAGGGAAGCTGGAACCAATCCCAGCTGACTACGAGCCTGAAGCAGGGTTCACCCAGGACAGGAGGCCAACCAATCGCAGGGCAACACAGATAGAGACAGACAGACATCATCTGTATTAACAAAATATAATGACGTTTTTGTACTTTGTCAGTTAAATAAAGGTTCGTGTGAATTTTTTTTTTGCATTTTGGAAAACATCCCAACTTGCCTGGAAATGGGCTTTGCAGATTATCTATTCCTTTCTCTCTCTTTCTAAATAGACGACTCCTCCAGGCGCCACAGGGATACGCGTTATCTTCACCCCCTGCTAGTTCACCTCATAGAGAGGGAAAACCAGCCAAAAGTGTGATCACACACCCTTAACCTCTTTCTCTCTTACACACACTCGCACACATACTTGGCTCATAATGGCCATGAACCCTGTCCGAGTACAGGACTCCCAGTTCCAACACACAGGATGTTGATAGGCCCAGAGAGAATGCACAACTATAAAAACAAGCAATTAAAAGAAGCCATAGTTCATTTTCTGTACGTGCGTGTGCTGGATCCATGCAGTGCAGTCGCTGCCGACCTAAGTAATGGGCTCTGTAGTAGGGTAGGCTGCACTGCAGAGAGTGTGAGAGGGAGAGAGGGAGAGAGGGAGAGAGAGAGAGAGAGAGGGAGAGAGAGCGCAAGTGAGAGCAAGTGAGCGAGCGAAAGAGATAGATAAAGAAAGCGAGAGTGAGAGCAAGCGAGTGAACAAGATAGAGAGAGGGGGAGAGAGAGAGAGAGAGAGAGAGAGAGAGAGAGAGAGAGACAGAGAGAGCAAGAGAGAGCAAGTGAGCGAGCGAAAGAGATAGATAAAGAAAGCGAGAGTGAGAGCAAGCGAGTAAGCGAGCGAACAAGATAGAGAGAGGGGGAGAGAGAGAGGGAGAGAGAGAGAGAGAGCAAGAGCGAGAGAGCAAACGAGAGAGATAGAGAGAGAGAGGTTTCCTCGGAGAATATGTCATGTAGGTGATCGGGCAGTTGCAGGAGACTTTGTCTGGGAACATTTACCACATTACGGGTCAATAAAGACGCCATACCTGTAAATAGCTCCATATAACTAACACGCAACTTTCTGCTGCTGCCCACACCAAGCGTGAACGCACACACACACACACACACACACACACACAGAAGATCTGGAGAATGCAGAGTCCTGTGGTTTTAAATGCTGCACAACAACAGTGAGCTACTTCTCTTACTGTTGGCAGGGCTGGAGAGAATTAGTCAGACAGTTAGCAGCTCCATATGGCTTGTTCTCCATCTGCTGTTCTTGTAGCGAACAGCAAAAAAGGTGTGGAGGGAGCAGAAAGCAAGAGAGCAGAGCTAAAACAGCAGAAGGTGAACGTTCTGCTTAGCATGTCAATCAAACATCCCTGGAAACTTTCATCAATGAAAAGAACGCACAGCCGAACAGCGTGACCTTCCACATGGACGCTAAACATACTTCGAAATGAATAATGCAGTATAAGGGCATGTTCACACTATACTGGTCTGATTCAATTACAACAACTCTGCTCTTTGAGTGTGGTTCATCCAAACAAGTGTGAACGCTTTGTGAACAGTAAATGGAGACCTCCATACAACCTACACACAAACATCATCAGTCCTCTACATGTAAAACTTCTGAAGCAGTGTGGACACATACATGTGTTTTATCATCACTACATGATCTCTTTATAATATTTTTATTAAACATGGGGGTATATATGGGGGGCTCTGAGGCACACAATAGGATTTAAGAGTCAACCAAGAATGGACAAATTTTGCAAAAATTGCAAAATACACAGCAATTTGTATCCTCAGTTCCAAAACTGTCCAGCACTGTCCCAATTTATGTTGAGTGTGTTGCAGTCACTAAAGTTTACATTTGTCTATATTTACAAAATATATTTAAGTTGCTCTGCAATTTGGGCCTTGAACCTGCAAACTTCTGGTCACAAGGGCAAGGTCCAAACCACTAGGCCACCACTGCCCACCTAATTATGTATTAAAGCACCCAGTTTTTGTTATACAAGCAAAACATTTTTATGAACCGTGGCAATGCACTGCCTCTTGCGGTTTATTGCTTTAAAACTGGGCACGAAATGGGCTTGCAAGGTCAATGGATTGGTCCTGCCAGGAGTTGCCTTTCCCAGCCAATGAGAGTTGCTCCTGTTGCTTTTTTTGTAATGTCATCACTGTATGTCAAGGCATGGAAGGCAGAATGCCTCATATGAATGGATGGAAACCGCTGGAGTATTTCAATAATACGCTTCTCCATATGCGCTCATGAGGGGGAAAAGCCCAAATCCAGCGAGATGCCAGCCAGCTATTGTGCCTTGTTGGCCCTTAGCCAACCACAAACATTATACTCTGCCACCCACCCAAACCCCTGATTATAAAATCCAGCGAATTGTGAAGTATAAGCGAGGAGATTTTAAGGTTGTTCCTGATTTTGGAACCTCAGGGAAACAGGAAGGCAAGCGAACATCTCGTACAACCGCTCTTTTCGGTCTCTGCTTCAAACCTGCTGCCGGAAAAACAACGAACTGACTGCGGCAGGACGTAAAATGGCTCAGCTAGGAGACAAGGCCCTGCTAATCTGAAATTAGGCAGAACATAGTGACCTTCAGGTCACGCCAAGCTCCAAGTTCTTAGACAGAGATCTAACTCCGTGACTTACAGCAATTAGACAGCACTGGGAGTAACCCCACAGCCTTGTGCGCTGGAGAGCGGGGGTGGAAACTCCCACTATAGTACTAATGCTAGTATTTTTGGCAGTGTTGTGAAAAAGTCTGGTCACTAGGACTAGTTTCAATGAAATATACAGTGTCTCACTTCCCAAGGGTGGTTCGCAGATGCTGTAAATTATGTTTAATTCACATTCAAGCTGATTCTGCTTTAAAGAGCCCGACCCTTGAGATTCAGAACCACATCATGCGCATTTCTTTTATTCATTTATTTCAGCCTGATTCCCACTTCAACTATGTGCCAAACCACTCAAATGTTCTGCTCACCCTCTCTTTAGAACTTAAAGCTAATTTTGTTGCTGTGCCTTTAAGACTGATATATGTAAATGAACTCTGTTCTGATCAGGGCTGTAACAATGAATCTATATCGATGCATCGACCAAAATAGCATACGAAACGATCGATCGCTGCAACCCGTAAAAATCGATTTTACCGTGAGCAGCGTTTTGTACTGAGAAGCTGCTTTTGCTTATGAAGTGAAGTGACTATTTGTCATTGTGAACACACTCAAGCACCACAAAGAAATGCAACCTCTGCATTGAACCCATCACATGTGCACAAATGGAGCAGTGGGCAGCTATCAACAGCGCCCGAGGAGCAGTGTAGTGGGACGGTACCTTGCTCAAGGATACCTCAGTAGTGCCCGGGCCGGGACTCGAACCTGCAACCTTCAGGTCTCAAAGGCAGAGTCCTAAACACTAGGCCACCACTGCCCACTACACTGCTGAATTTGACCTTTAATATTAAAATGTTCACATTATAATTTTTCTGGTGTGAGTTGATGCAGACCCCAGTATCGAACAGAATCCACCGAAACGCCTCGAACCAAACTGCACGTCTACACATTTTGAGGTTTTGAATGTGTATTGGATCGCGAGCAAAAATAATCGAATCGTGATGAAAATTAAGATTTACACCCCTAGTTTTGACTGGCTGTATTGTATTGTGCAGGCTACAGGATCAACATCCCTTATCACTTCAGCTTGAACTGCTAGGACTAAACTGCTGTAGGCTGAATAGGCAGATACATGGGAATGTGGTTGGTTTTGTGATATCACCAATACAAGAAGGCCTAACTGGAAACAGGCTATTTCACCAGTAAAAAAAAAAACTTTACCAGTAATAACATATAAAGTCTTATTTTAGAACAAGGAGGGGAGTTTGGTTGGCTATGATCCCATGTTAATATTCATGAAAACAAGCAACAGTTTGTTTTGCAGGGAAAAAAGTTTTAACAAATTACAGTTAACAAATTAACTGTGAATGTTTGGTTTCGTTCTTCAGGGAAATTCGACAACACTATGCTTACTGATCCCCGAAGCCTTTCCCCATACTACCCCTGCATCCAACATAACACCTCTTTTTCCTCTCTGCAGAGTGTTTGTCCCAAGGCCATAAACACTGGCTGGAACTAGGCTAACACAAACACACACTGGTACAAACACACGGCTTCCCCGCTTTAAAGACCGTTATGGCACCAGGAAAGAATCTGTGTGAGATGGACGACTCTGACAGCTTGTATTATTTATTCGTAGCCATGTTTTATAAGCTGGAGCCTTTATTAATTTGCGGAGCCACCTTGGCAGAGCTGGGTCAGTTTCCAGGCCTGAGGGGACAAAAAAACCTCTCACAGGTTACAGGTTAATGCTTCCTGCTTCTCTCCAGGTGTTTTTTCCCCTTTCTGTTCATTTACTTTGCCTTCTCTGAAAGCACGTTCAGGTTTGCCGTGATACAAGTTCGACAATTGAAGCATGGCAACGCAGCACCATCACATCACAATGAACACTAGCGACACGTGACACCGCATGATGTTTTTCTGCAGTGAGCGTTGTCTGTACTGCAGAACATCAGATTCCAAAAATCTGGTTCCAGGGAACTGATTTTCAATACACAGAACTGTGCGAGGAACTGCCTGCATGTCTTTGTGCACAGTGTGGAAAGCTGAGAAAGCAGCCTTTTTAGGTAAGAAAATTTTATACAACTGTAAAACAATGTGAAAGTGACTATTTGTCATTGTGAACACACTCAAGCACCACAACAAAATGTGACATCTGCATTTAACCCATCACACGTGCACATGTGGAGCAGCGGGTAGCTATTAACATCTCAAGGGAACCTCAGTGGTGCCTGGGCAGGGACTTGAACCTGTAACCTTCAGATCACAAGGGCAAGGGCCTAACCACTAGGCAACCACTTCCACTGCAGCAAGTTTCACATCAATTTCATTCAGTTTGTAATGGTGGGGAATTTTCCATTTTAGGCAACTGAGAATCTTGCAAGAACCAATCACCTCCACATACGATGAATATGGCAGGTCACATTTTCTAGTGAGGTGGGAGTTAAAAATAAATAAATAAATTCTAGAACAAGATGGCAGCAGCTTAAAGCTACGCGTAGCATGACAAGATTAGAATATGTTAGCATATGATTAAAAGATGTGTGTGCAATACACATATATACACATACCATCTATAGTGTCCTAGAATGATTGTTTAGCCAAAGTCTAATGCGACCTCTGCATTTAACCCATCACACATGCACATGTGGTGCAACTATGAAAGTGCTCAAGGGTACATCAGTGGTACCCAGGTTGGACCTGGAACTTGCAACTTTCTGGCAAGGTCCTAACCACTAGGCCACCACTGCCTGTACATGTTGTCATCAAAAATAACAAAGTACACCGATGTCTAGACACAGGTGGTCAACAAGATGATTTTTACCCCTATGGTGATAACTTACAATCTGACAATGTGCTCAATATAGATTACTATCACAATAAATTACATCACAATATGCTTTTCTGAGCATTTCGTGAAAACCATCCATGCTTGAAGATGTAAGAGAAAGTTTATGCCTTTTCATCCTCTACTTATCCTGTAATAAGTCAATCTGAATGTACAAACTGCTGGGAGTGGTTGGGACATTGCTTTTGTGAACTAAAGGTCACTGGTTCGAGTCCCGGCTCAGGCACCACTGTGGTCCCCTTGAGCCAATACTGTCCCACTACACTGCTTCTCAGACACTGTTGATAGCTGCCTGCTGCACCACATGTACACGTTTGATGGGTTAAATGTAGAGAGTCACCTTTCGTTGTGGTGCTTGAGGGTGTTCACAATGACCAACAAATACTTGGCCAACGTGACATTCTTTTGTCCAATCAAATGGGATGGAACATTAAGAAAAGAGGACAGTGGGTAAAATAAACTGAAAGGAAAAGAACTAAACTCTTTCTTGTCGGGCTGCACTCAAGTCTAAACTGAAGCGTGCGAACAGTGAAGGAGGCTTATGTCTGAAGGAGAAAAGGAACTCATGCAAAGGGTCTTAAAAATGTGAATCCAGTGTGCCAGGAGTCACTCAAAAAGGCTGAAATAGACACCTGGAAGTCATACCTGGCTTTCGTCACATTCCAATGGATTGTCGCCATGAATGGTCATCTGGTAGCGGGCGTATAGAGCCGCAGACTGCTTGTAGGACGCCAAGAAGTCAGGGTCCTCAAAGCTGACCGGCACTAGCCTCACCTTCAGGGACGGCAGGATGGAGGGATGGTTAGAAGGTGGAAGGGAAGAAACGGAATAAGGGAAGTGGCCCAGTGACCAAAAGTGGACAGTGAGAAAGCACATATGGAATGGTGAATAGCATACAAAACACTTTATAAGGGTAAGAAGAAATATGTGGATGTCAAAGGGTGGATGGAGCATGGAATAACTGAAGATGACATAAGGACAAGAAATGAAGGACAAGGTAAGCCATCAATGTGAAACGGCACGTCCAAAGGGGGATTAGCGACAAGGTAATGATCATGAGAAAGCTACACATTCAGTGGAGTATTCACACTAGGGATGTGCTTAGCACTCAGTTTAGCATTGCAGGTGCACTGCACGACAGAGCGTCAGGAAGTGCAGCCATGTTTCACTGAAAAAGTGAACAGTGTTGCTCTTATTTAAGCACGTTATATAAATTATACACTCAACGGCCACAATTTGTTACATACACCTTGCTAGTACTGGGCTGGACCTCCTTTTGGCTTCAGAACTGCCTTAATTCCAGTTCCTTGATCTAACAAGGTGTTGGAAACATTCCTCAGAGATTTTGATCCATATTGACATGACCTCTCCTGATCCTCCACATCCCAAAGGTGCTCTATTGGGTTGAGATCTGGTGACTTTGGAGGCCACTGGAGTACAGTGAACATGTCCAGGAAACCAGTTTGAGATGATGTGAGCTTTGTGGCATGGTGCATTATCCTGCTGGAAGTAGCCGTAAGAAGAGTACACTATGGTCATAAAGGGATGGATATTATTCTCTGTAAACCCTAGAGATGGCTGTGCATGGAAATCCCAGTAGATGAGCAGTTTCTGAAATAGTTAGACCAATAACCACCAATATGCCACCAACAACTTTTCTTTCCCAATTTGATGCTCGGTTTGAACTTCAGCAACTTGTCTTCACCACGTCTGGATGTCTAAATGCATGGAGTTGCTGCCATGCGAGCGGTTGATTGACTATTTGTGATAAGCAATTGAACAGGTGTACCTAACAAAGTGGCCGGTGAGTGCATAATATGATTTGGCACCTACAGCTTTATCCCCCAATGCTCAAAAGAATTCCCCTGGATGTTTTGGGTGATAAAACTCTCTCTAGTGACGCCACAACCATTGATAGCCAAGAGTCTAGAAATGACTGATTAGCCTGAGTCTCTTTAATTGTGCCTAAGCCTCTATGTGGGTGCATGAACATGTTTGACACGTATGCTGTGTGTACATGTCATTGAAAATAACAGTGTAGCAGTGTGCGACTGACAGGGACATGCACCACGTTAATGCTGCCATGATGAAAGCCTGTGTGCAGGATGATGGTCACTATTTTACTGTAAAAGTGTTGTGAACATACTCAAATTCTCTGGTAAAAGATGAAATTTGGGTTTTGCAATTTAAAAACATGTGCCTTGAAAATTTAACTCAACAAAACATTCCGTTGATGTTGACAGTGGCACAATTTTCCACTGTTGCTCCTTTGGATAACATGAAATATCTGCCTTACCATCGAGCGTCCACCATCAGAGTGTAAACACATCATTAGTGCGGTGAGTGGTCCAATGATACCAAGTTAGCAGCAGTTTGAAAAGATGCAGTGACTTGCTCTGCATGTTTTGCAGGAAGGGTGTGGTCGTTTTTCTGTGACGGAGGACACTTCTATAGCTAGTTGGTGAGAATTGGCCACGGCCAAACTTTTTCCTTTTTTCTCCCATAAGCATTAAAGCTCCCATTCACTTTCACCATCACTTTTTAATCAGACTGAATTATTCCCAATAAAATCAGCCATCAGATCACAGTGTTCATGATGTGTACGGAAAACACAAAATGGGGGACAATAGGGATCTGAAGGTGAGGCTAGTGCACTGCAGCCATGTCAGCTTTCAGTCTGCAGTTTCGAGCACCCGCTTAAAGGAAAACAGCACCAACTATTAAGAGATCAATTACATATACATTAACTTAGGATCTGGCAGAAAGCAGAAAGTTAGGGTGTCTTATCATAGAGTGTGAGAGACTCAAATCAAAAAGAGTGATGACATTTTACAGTGTGTGTGTGTGTGTGGGGGGGGTGTCTAAGAAAAAATGTCAAGAAAATGTTTCTAGATTCCCATGAAAACATGACATTTACATGTAATTAACCATTTATATGTACAGGTAAATGACCACTGAACATTATTCTCAGTAAAGCTTTCATTGCCAGCTAAATTGACACTTTTCAGACACTTTTAAAGGCTAATGACTACTGTTAGAGCATTTATCATAAACAGGGGGAAATTACAGTACAGGCTTATTTTTATTGTAAAGAGGAGTCCCAGCTCTGTAATATTAACCACCAATGAGCAGAAACACAGCTGTTAGGAAAGGACTAACAACACAAACATTAAAATAATCATGTTTAAAACACAAACAAATAAATAAATAAAAAGAACAGGGCACATAAATAAACTGACTACTAACAAACCGTGTTCAACATAATATTCTAACAATTAACGGGACGTACACATGTAGCTAAAGCGAGGGAGTTTTTCCTTGCCTCTGTCGCCTTTGGCTTGCTCTTTGGGGAATCGGACCCGGTTTTTGTTAAGCTGCTTTGTGACAACGTCAGCTGTAAAAAGCGCTACAGAAATAAACTTGACTTGATCAAGAGATAACCAAAGGTTTACACAAAGAGAAAAGGCAAAATAACTAGTTTGACGGTTTCTCACTCACCCATTTGGTCAGAGTAGCCGAGAGGCAGAGAATAACGTAGAAAACAGGGCAGCTAACCGCTTTAGCTGACTTATAGGCTATGAAATTTCCCAATAAATCATTACAAGTGATCAAACGGTGCAATCACCCTCCATGACATTGATACTAAACAAAATCTGTTTGTGTCTATAGAAATTTCCACTTGCGGTTGAACTTAGCAATGGCCATGTGTTCAGTAAAACCTGCTTAAAAAACCCCAAAAAAGTTTAGATTTTAAAAGATTTCTTTTGTCATCACTGCTGTCAAGCAGACACAATGTTTTTCATACAAATTGATTCCTTTCTTCCATTAGTCTATTGTCTCAATTCTTGAGCAATTTCTAATGTAGATGTATTTATCCCATGTAAAGCCCAGCTACCATGCTGAACAGATAGGAGAAGGCTTTGAGTAATTGTTTTCTCAAAGGAAAAACCCAAAAGGCAACTAATCAGGTCATACTAGTTTTTTTTCCAGTGCTCTAAGGCCTAATTTGGTTGCTCATTACACTTGGTTGTTTTTTTTAAACACAGGCCACAATAACAATTGAATTCCAAATTAAAGTCTTGGCAAGAAATCAGCTTTGTGCAGCTAATGATGCACAGATTTGGTTTAGGCTGGTCACAAGCACCATTCAATTCAAACACCGAACACCTTTAAATATTTAAATAGCAGCTGCTTTTTGAGTGACCCTCTAAAACTCCAAAACAGAAGCCATATTAGGCCAAATCTTTGTAGGCAAGTAAAAACCTCCTACCAGGTATTACAACTGGACCAGTCTGACCCACCCTGATACCCTATTCCTGGTTAAAGTTTTGGCAGCTTTTAACCCACTCACTCCTGCTGAGGCGTCCATATACACAGCCCTTTTCTCCAAAGAACTGATAAAAAAAACAGTGGCATCTAAACACATGGAAGCGCTGCCTCTTGTTTGTTATTATTATCTGGTGTCGACCAGAGGAGGATGGGTACCCCCTTCTCAGCCTTGAGGTTTCTTCCTACAGCTTAGGGAGTTTTTCCTTGCCTCTGGTCGCCTATGGCTTGCTCAATGGGGGCTTGGACCCGAATTCTGCAAAACTGCTTTGTGACAACGTCAGTTGTAAAAGCTCTGTAGAAATAAACTTGACTACTAGTTTCTCCACGACTTTAGAATGTGGATTTTGGTCTTGAATGTGCCATGCACAACTTAGAATTGGCTGATCCAATGAAATTAGAGATTCGTGTAAATAAGGCAGTGCAGTGTGATTTAAATTTCCTTCAAACCACTCACACCAACATCTAAATCCAGTGCAACATCTACATCCAACACAACCATCTGATAAGTTGGTAACTCTGCCAACAGGCTCTAAAAAAACATGCAGACAAACATCAGCATTTAAGGTTTAAAAGGCCTTCACATATTGAAAAAGTATATGTAATGTCTAGAACAACTTACAGGCCATTCCTACAACTTTTCCACTATATGAACTTTACAAGGGTTCTTCACATACACTTCCTTTACAAAAATGGTTTTTCAAAGAAGCATCTTTTGAAAATTTCAAGGAACCAAATGTGGGTTTTGTAAGCTTTCATGAACGAGCTCCTTTAAGCACCTTTAGTCATGTATTTACATATTTATTGACATTTTTCCCATTCAGTCATGTCTAATTCCAGGCTTTAACTAGGATTCCCTCAATCATGAAACCACCAACATCAGAAGGGCCATGAAGACTAGTACGTACATCCTCAGAACCTTGTCAAACCAGCCACTGCTGTTACTGCAATCACACAATGGGAGGAGAATCCTAACTACCAGTTTGGTCACGTCTGCTAAACGACATCTGCTCAAGCTAGTCTCACACTGGGTGATGGTTGGAAACAGAGGAACTCCTACCTACAATAACTGACTTTTATTTTGCTCCCTTGGACTCCCAGTCACGAATCACTGAGGATTATATTCATGATCGCTCTATGACCGCGCCAACAGTTAGACAGCACCGCTCAGGAGATGGGCACTTTTACATTTACATTTATTCATTTGGCTGATGCTTTTTCTCCAAAGCGACTTCCAGGACAGAGGAAACAATCAAGCATTCGCTTTGCATAGAGTAACACAGAGTGGTGCTATACGGAAGACCAACGCATTGCTCGTAGTTATAAAATAAATAACAGACGTAATTACTGTACATACATACGCCAAGTGCTTATACAACTACAGAGAGCAACTACTGCAATAAATAAACACGCCAAGATCTTAAAC
>JBBPDA010000145.1:11925529-11950874 GCA_037974385.1 Arnoldichthys spilopterus
CACGTGTGATGGGTTACATGCAGAGGTCACATTTTGTTGTGGTGCTTGAGTGTGTTCACAATGACAAAGAGTCACTTCAGATGCAGGTCTATTAGATAGAAAATTGAATGTGTTCAAGTGCAAATCACATAGTCAAGTATTGCCATCTACTGGTTGAAAATGGAACTACAAATGCGGTGTATTCCAAAGACATACGCCCATATGAAGCTAGTGTATTAAAGCACCTATATATATTTACAGATGGTTTATTTAGTTTTATTTATAGATAGTCCCAATAAATACTGAATGATGTTAGTTATTTTTGTTTTTTCTTCTATGTCAAGATTTAAAAAACTTCCTCTGTAATTTTATGCAGAAGATAAACATTAAAAATGGCTAAACGTTGACTGGTATGTCACTGGTATGTCACTCTCCAGTATGTATTTAACAGTATGCATTGTGTTTAAAACGTGAAATATCGCTAATAAACAATACAGATTCCAAAAAATGTTAAACACTACAATTTACACTTGCACTCTGTGGTTATGGTCACTTTGTCAATCGTAAATGTTAGCTAGAGTAACTAGAATTTTACTGTCATTTCATTGTATTTATTGTAAAGTTGCACTGCTTGTTAATTGTTTAATTTCATTGTACTCTGTACACTACTTTTTACATGACAGTAAAACTTAATATCCTTAAATTCTTTAATTATTGTATAATAAGGCTGGCATCTTTGGCCAATGTATAAATGTAATGTTTAATATTTAATCTGTTTAAAATTAAACATATGAATGCGGCGTTGTGTCGTTGTTTTTTAAATTTTATATAAAATTTGATTACAATATCGAAAAGTATAAATAACACGTTTTGCTGTTGCTGTTTACAAAGAAGGAGAGCTTTTATTTTGAAAAATCCCTAAAAGGAAGTGAAAGCGTCCGACTTTTATCGTCTGGAACAGACAAGCATGGAAGTTGAGTAGTGCCCAGTAAGGGGCAGTGCATTAAAGTATTTTATTCTCTAAATCCTTTGTTATTTCGGACTACACATTTACAATGGTTGTCGCTTGTTGCACGACGCTTGGTCCAGCGCGACAGTTTCTCAGTTCGATCTCGTTAACGCAGAGGACGTTTCTCCCGAGGATGTTTTTCAGGGTATCAGCAGCTGGACTGGACCGTAGTAGACTTGAATATCAACAAATCACCGACCCAACAGACAGTACAGGAGCTGCACACCACATTTGCAGACTGTGGCGACATCATCGAGGCTTTCACACCACAAACTCGGTGATGGTTACAAAGATTTTGACGGCGGACGAGATCTTTTCCAGGAAGTCATTGAATCAGCACCTAAAGAAAGCACAAACTGAGTATTATGAATGTTTGCAATCTGTGAATGCTGGGGACATGCAATCAGACGACGATGTTTTAAGAGCAAAAAGGACAAAACTGTCTGTTTTAGGGCCTCTGATACAAAAGATTATGGAACTGGAGAAAAAACAGAAAGATTTTGAAGAAACTGAAGCGTTACTGAAAGGCAAGAGTGGGGGCAATTTTATCTTGCAGCTGGATTAGTGTAACTTCAAGTAGAATTCAACTTTTGTGTACAAATTTCTGCATACTTAAATCGCCTTTTAGAGTGGTTTGATGTGAAATGTGGCGTTCCAAGAAAACCTAAACAAGTCATAGTCTGTTCATAACCGTAACGAAACACCCAAAGGATTTAATGACCCTAAAAGCTACATTACAGAGGTTTTTGCACAATAAACGTTATGATTAAGATACATAAGACACTGGTTTGTGGTTGTTTTAAGTTAAACAAAGTTTAAGCCTTTAGAAACATGTTAAAGTGTATTTACTATGGGACACATTTAGGGTTCCATATAAAAACTCAGGCTTGGGGTCATTGGTTAGTTTGGACAGGAAATTTCTCTATTTCATTTGGTAATATATTGACCCTTGGTTCCTGTAACCACAACTGCAAAGAAACCTGACTCCAAAAATTTCTCAACAATGCACCATTTCACATCAAATCACTCTAAAATACTTTGTTTACATCCCAATTATATAATTATGCAGAAAATGTAAAGAGTTGGTAAAAGAGTTTGCCATTAATGTCTTTTTTCAGAAGATGACCCAGAGCTGCAAGAACTTGCACAGACAGAGAAGGAGAGCTGTCAAATAGCTATTCAAGAAATCAAACAAAGGGTAGGTAGTTTTGAAAGCACAGCAGACATTTGCCCATCTGTACTCTTTATGCACCCAGGTTTGAGTAAAAGATTTCTGCATAATTATATCAGTGTTATGGATTATTTGATTAAATAGGATTATATATATATATATATTTCAAAAGTACCGCCTTTTGCCATAGATTTTAATCATACAAATAATCTGTGTCATGTTACACTCTTGTAGATTCTCTCTCTTTTGATCCCTGAGGAGGATTCTGACATGAATGACCTGGTCCTAGAAGTCACTGCTGGGGTCGGAGGTCAAGAGGCCATGCTCTTCACTGCTGAGATATTTGACATGTACCAGAACTTTGCTTCTTTCCATGGATGGGCCTTCGACACTTTAGAGTTCATGCCAAGTGACATTGGTTAGTATCAAATTCTTAGAGCAGTTCAATCATAAAATATAATAATGGCTCCTGTGCTCTGTTGAAAATGTAATTTAAGTGTTACTTATCCTTAACCTTGCTGTCATCCTTTGCTCTTCTTGCTAGGGGGAGTGAGACATGCCACAGCCAGTATAAGTGGCACACTGAGTTATAAGAAGATGAAGTTTGAAGCAGGGGTCCATCGTGTTCAGAGGGTTCCAAAGACAGAAAAGCAAGGACGCATACACACCAGCACTATGACGGTGGCAATACTTCCTCAGCCAGCGGAGGTGTGAGAAATATAAGATGTAATTTGCTGGCCATAATGTATTAGTTAACATCAGTAATGAGGTTTTTGACAAGTTCATCTGGCGTGATCTAAACTGTGTTAAAATTTTTCTGATATCATTCTTGTTTCTGTAGTCACAAAGTTTGCTTATGTGATTGTGTTATTTTCTATCTCTAGATTTCCTTTACAATTAACCCAAAAGACCTGAGGATTGAGACAAAGAGAGCCAGTGGAGCTGGAGGGCAACATGTCAACACGACTGACAGTGCTGTGAGGATTGTACACCTACCAACAGGTTGAAAAAAAAGCACTGATATGTATGGAAGTCCTAGAAGCCATACGTTTACATCTTTATGTATTTTTAGCATGATGATGTTTTCACACAATAACTAATTAGTTTTCTTGAAATCTTGACATTACAATGTAATTAATTTAAGATTTTGCAAAAATTGAGCATTTTCCTGAGACTTAAGGTTGTCACACTTAAACCTATTTATGATCTTACAACTATGCTGCAGTCTTCACAATTAATTCAAAACTTATGGTTTTTCCACACATATTTAAAGCAAACAAACACAAAATTTCGTAGAACAGACTATGAACCACTGTCCTAACAAACACTTTGTTCTGCTTCCTACTGCACTGTTAGCTTCAAATACAGATTAAAGCCAGGCATATAAATGGGTTTCTAAAATGGATTCAAAGCAATGATCCAGTAGCCCTCAAAGACAGTATTTTTTTCCTAAATGGAGCACCTTACTCAGAATTTAAACTATAGGTGAAATGAATTCTGAGTGTAAAGTGTACAGATGTGCAGTAAAGATTACAGCATATTCTTAAAATCTGAAAGCAAAGTGTAAATTCTTACAACACAAAACAGAAATAACTGATGTACATGCAAGCACAGACACTTTTTCATCATTACACTGTGTAAGAAATTAAACCTTTATTTTCTAGAGAGCTCAAAAAGGGATTATGACAGGAAAACATTTAAGTAACTTCACAAATAAGAATATGTTTTATCAAGGAAAACTGCCCTCTTATTGAAACTAACAAATTCTAAGTTATGTTCATCCATAACTCATCAATTAATTTATTTTAGGGCTTAATTTTACATGTATTCAAGGAGCATGAAATGGAAATAATGTTTTCATTAGGATTTTATAATCATTCTCATATATAATAAAATAATTATTCTGTCTCTTTTATTTAAAAGAGGTGTTGATGTCAGTGCATATTTTCCTTGTAAATCTTGGAATTTCAGGCATAGTGTCTGAGTGTCAGCAGGAGCGCTCGCAGCTCAAAAACAAGGAGAAGGCCATGAAGGTCCTGCGGGCCAGGCTCTATAGTGCAAAGCTTGAAGATGAGAACAGTAAAAGATACCAGGCCCGCAAACTTCAGGTATGTTGCTGATCTATGTCTAAAGTAACATTCACACAGGGCTACTTTTACATGGGCAGGTTGGGTAATGTGATTTTACCATACATCTCAATGTTTATGATCGCTCTGGACAGGATAAGTATAAGTATAAGGATAAAATTGCCTACACAACAAAAAAAATGTTTCACATGCAATATGTTCAGCTGTAGAAACTTTCTACACTTGCAAATTTACAGCCAACAGTCAACATCCCCAGAAAATGATGGAATGACAACTGATGTGGCACTGATATTTACACAATAACATGGTCTGGACAGGATTGAAAATTGCAGCAATTAGAGCAATATGATGTAATGATGAGAAAACAAAAATAGTATTGCAGTAATTTACAGCAGTGTTATAACAAGTGCCTCATTACTTGATTCCCTTTCATTTAAATGCAATTTATGATTTAATTTTTTGCGGGAAGGTGGAGTAATATAATTTTACTGCAGGATATCTACACATAGTTAATGGGTGTTTTCCACAGGATAAGAAATGATTTATATACATTATAAATAAATTGGTATAATCTATAATGAAGCTTCCTTTAGATGAATTTATATTTAGAATATATGGCATAATATCATTTTAAGTTTGCTAGTCTCATCCTTTATAACCCAGAAAGATCTACATTTTTGTTCAAGTCTTGTTACCAGCATCTCAGATTGTTGGCAGTTGAAATAGAACATTAATGTGGGCCAACTAGTGATCCTTGAGAATTTAATGTATAACAACTTCTTTGCATTGACAACATTTTTTCACCCTGTTATAACAGATTGGCACCAAGGGCAGATCTGAAAAAATCAGGACCTACAACTTCTCTCAGGACAGAGTAACTGACCATCGAATTGGGAAAACTGTACATGACCTGCATGGATTTTTATTAGGAGAGGATCTGCTGGATGAGATGAGTTCGTCTTTGCAGCAGTTTTCTGACCAAGAGGCTCTCATGGACATTTTGGAGGAAAATGATTCGGATTAATAGTACTAACTGACATTAATTTAAGAGTAAGTAATAAATGATGCATCTAATTCTTGAACAATACCAGTCATATATTTTCATGTTTTTTTCAAACTTCATTGTTGTCATAAATGGTGTACCATTTTCCAGTGTTAATTTTTCTAGAAAAGACTAAACAAGGCTTGACCTTTGCAGCAGGAATGTATAACTGTTTCCAGCAGACTAGCTTTAGTTTCCTGACACTGACCAGAGCCAGTAGGCCATACTTGTGATCCGGATACCCAGCTTAACAAACCTAAAAATAACCCAACACTAGGTTGCCATCCACAGTGTTAATTTTACAGAGTGCATGTTTGTAAAAAAAAAAAAAAAGGAAAATGACTTATTTGTCATTAAAAACACAATCACACAGTGCACCACAACAAAATGTGACCTCTGCATCACACATGGAACAGCTGTCATTCTACTAAGATACTACTGGCTAAGTTGCACACCATAACAAACCTTGCGAAACGTGTAAACCCAAAAGACAATAAAGTATATGAGTAAACAATAAACAATAGACAGTAACTACAAATGCGCAATAAATATAGTACGTTTCCAAGATACTCCTTGAAGAGGTTCATTTTAAGTCATCGCTTGAAGACAGTGAGGGACTCAGCAGTTCTGATGACAAGTTCATTTCACCACTGGGGAGCCAGGACTGAAAAGAGTCTTGATGTAGATTTTTCTCTTCTTTTGAGCATTGGAGGCTCAAGGCGAAAGGGGTTTACACTGTTTTGTTATATTGCTTTTCTACATTGCTTTTCATCTTGCCACTTCTCCACCTACAGGTCACGGGCACATTTAGTACCTAAGACCTAAAGAAAAATTTAGTTTGTTATCTTTTTCAAGCTCTTTTCAACCAAGAACTCCTGTTACTTGTTATTTAGTTAAAATAGGCAGGTGATTGAGGTGTAGATTTAGTTAGGGGTGAGCAAGGTGATGCTATTTTGTTTCAGTAATATAAAGAATACACAAGTTTCATTAGAGAGAAGCATTAATCATGTTTCATTTGATTCAATTAAGTGAAGTGTAGATTGTAAAAAGCTTTAATTGTAAAAGGTTGAATAAAACAAGTAAAGCATTAAAGTATATTTTTAAACATGGTACAACTGGTCAAACCTCAGAAAATGTAGCTATTGTGATAAGGTATGTTAATATATTTTTGTCCTAATTTAGGTGTTAGCCATAAATGAATGTTGATAATGGCTTATGTTTATAATAGTAAATCAACTTTTGAATCTCAAGTGGGAGTGATGTGTTTGTTATTACCCATGGCATAGAATCTTAAAAATAAATGAAATTACTTACTCCCTAGTTATGTATCTTGGACTCCAGACTGAGATTTAAGGTACTAAGGCTTCAAATGTTAATCGATACTGACATCATGTGGTTTGCAACAGAATCTTACCTATTTTAGAAAACAATCTGACTGACCATCAATGGTTTTCTAAAATAGGTAAGATTCTATTGTTCCAGGCTGCTGTATTTGTGTCCCTATTACATTGTATTTCAGTGTCAGAATATGGGATTCTGGTTCAAAATGCATTATAATTATCTGTGTAATACACTTTCTTCCTATCCACCCAAAACCTGTAGAAGAGAACCAATAAACGAAAAAAAAGAATAATATGATATGCCATGGGTAATAAAGAGCCCATCATTCCCATCTAAGTAAACAGTTTACAAGTCATAGGTTTATAAAGTTTAATATAAACATGAACCAATAATCCTACATTGATTATTGCGAATGCTCAGATTAGGAGTGAGCAATTTGGCAGAAGTGTATCAAAATACTTTATCATAATTTGTTTCACTAAGTAAGTTTCTAGTTAGTTTCTCCGAGTTTGGCCAGCTGTCATGTTTAAGAACATATTTGTGTAAAAAATTTTATCCAACATTTTACAATAAGTTTTATTTATGAGGCCTGTCCTAGAGGGTTGGATTGTTTCAACTTTCTGCACAAGTCAATGGCGAAGATGTAAACAAAGTCAGAGTGGTTTGATGGTAAATGGTGCATTGTAGAACAACATACTGAGTCAGATATCTTTACCATGGTGGTTGTACCATGGGCAGTGGTGGCCTAGTGGTTAGGATGCTGCCTTTGGGACCTGAAGGTTGCAGGTTCGAGTCCTAGCCCAGGCACTACTGAGGTACCCTTGAGCAAGGTACCATTAAGTTGCAAGTTGACAATAGAATCTGCTCCCCGGGTGCTGTTGGTAGCTGCCTGCTGCTCCATGTGGGCACGTGTGATGGGTTAAATGCAGAGGTCACATTTCGTTGTGAAGAGTCACTTCAGTTGTATATGGTTTACCTACCTTTAAATTAATATCCAAAATGACCAGAGAGCCTGCTAGTCAGTCTTCTGAGTTCCATGTGAAATGCGGGTGATGGTAAAATGGGTAAATCACAAATAAATACAAGCTTTATTTGTGGACCGTGTCTTGTGCCTTATACCACCCTTCATGTATTTCCCAACGTTTAATGCATTTTAAAAAATTATGCCAACACAAAAACGTTAGGTCTAATCCTCATCTTAAAACTATTTAATGTCTCTGACATCATGTTTATACCTTTTGTGCAATCATGTTGGACATCTGGCTCCTATCAGCACTGCATTTCCCTAAAATGGAGCATTGCATGCATTTTACTTAACAAAAAATCTCCCAGGTTGCTGCCAGCGCTACAAGAATCACATCTACATGAAACACAGTTCAGACTATTTGTGTAAGAAAGACGGCAATAAGGAACAACGGCTTACCCATTTACGAAACCTTTGGTGCATGCTAACTGCCCTTTATCATGTTAAACATCAGCCCCAATAGTGACAGTTGCATGCCCAGGATAATGTGTGTAGGAGTTATGACTCTGTATGCCTTTGGCAGTCTGTACTTTTAATAAGGGGTCCTTGTCCTGAAAACGTATGAAAGTCACTATTTTAAGAAGAGTCAGATTATCACATATTTCTCACATTCCATTTAAGGGTGTGAAATTCCTTAGTAATGGCCTTCTGTTTGCATGCAGCCAAATCCTTAATAAACCCTTACAAAAAACACATTTCTACACAGAAAGTTGCAATAAGGCAAAGTATATCAGTTACATTGGAAAATCAAAAATTAAACTGAATAGGAGTTAAAAGTAAAAAATAAAATTAACCTATAGCTCAAATCTAATTCTGTGTAGAAATGGGCAAACACATTAAAAACAAGATTTATGAAACAAAGTAGTTTTGTGTGGATTTAAAATATTTTGAGCACATTAATTAATTAAAAATTGTAGTATTTGTAAATTATTTACTAAACATTCTTCCTTTTGCTCCCAATGATGCCCCAAATGTAACGTTGTCAATACTAAATGTTGGTACAATGACACACATAGGCCTGTTGATGTAAACAGACGGTTCGAAGCAGACCAAAAGAGTGTAATATTGCTAGAGATGAAAATGTGCCCTATTATGTCTTTGCAAAAATAACGATTTCCGCAATGCAAATTACAAATTACGTAACAAAACCGAATTTAAAATGCCATAGGGGCAAAAGCGCGCCTTCCCCTTGTTTTTTAATCATCTGTGCGCGGCATTCTGTCCTCGCGCGTAGGAACGTGGCGCTTTACGACGTACTGACGCCACGGCGGTTTTCTCACTATTGGTTGTGAGACGTTTAAAGGTACTATGCTCCGCTCTGATTGGTCAGCAGGATCTGGACGCGAAATTCAAACTCTTTAGTAAAGTGGCGCTTTCTACCGCCTGACTTCAGTAGTTCTGGGCGCCTGGATTTACCGCGTAGACTGTGATGTGGAACTAGTATAGCCTGGTCAGCACAAGAAAAGCAGCTCTAGGGAACGGCATAAAACGTCGAGGGTTTTATTGTCGAGGTAAGAAATTGTACAAAGTTGGCTGGAGATTGCATGCTATATATATTAGCACGTATTTATATATTTTAGCACTCGAATCCAGACAGGGAGTTAGCTCACCTTGCTAAACAAGCAGTACTTTTAGCTCAGCGGTATTCTACTTAATCGACAAATGAGTTATTTAATACCAGCATGCACCGTGCATTTAAATTAATTTTGTGACTAGGTGTTACACGAAAGAATGTGATGTGCTAAACGAGGGACTACTTTGCTGGGTTAGCTTTTAGTTCAGTCAACTAACCCTTATTCCCGCTGGCTACGTCTAACCAACACGGTTAACTTGTCTGGCTAGCTTGTTTTGTTAGCTAGCTAGCCTTCATAGGCGCGTAAATGTCCATAGACATGCAACTCGGCTAATATACGAACATTTGTTACCCTTTAGTACAGAATAATGGAATAATGGCTGTTTTAGCAGAGAGCGGGAAAGAAATGCAAAGCTGTGGATACAGCTTTTATAATGCACGGTCATGCCTGTTGAAACACATAATGGAGCTAGTTGTGTAACCAGCTAAGCTACATTATAGCAGGTTATAAGCAAGGCGAGGAATTACAAATTTGCTTCGACAAAACCGTACTTTTAACAAACGAGTTATGGATGGGTTAGTAAATAATTAAATAAGTTAATGTACATGACATTCGTAGTAATGGCCGAGCTTTTACGTAGTGTAGTGGCCTATGTTACGAAAGCGGTGTAGTTTGTAGTAATCCACCTAGTTTTCTTACCTGCCTTTATTCATTTAAATTTTGGTTGTTAAGGTGTTCACTTAAGTCAGACAAATAGCCATTTTTTCTGTGTCTTAACAGCTGTGACAACTCAATGCATTACATGTTTGCAGTGCTCTTCCGGTCGTCGTTTTCTACACTGGGACCAAAGAGTGAACAAATATGAAGTGTCTCGCCCGGACTGGATGTTCTCTAGGCTCACCAGTTAAAGAAAAAGTTCAAGTGCCGCGTCTGTTTGAGTTAAAGGGCCAAACAGCACCGCGGGAAAAAAGCGACATTTGCTCGGAGAACGCCGCGCCCGCAATCTCCCGCCACGCAGACGACTACCCGAAAGGCCCTCACAATAAAGAAAACCGCTGCTCGCCGGACGTGCTGTCCGATGATGAAGCTATTTTGGGCATTTCCAGTCAATCCGAGGACAGCGGGTACCTTTCCCTCCACACCAGCCAAATAGAGCACGGAGACACAGAAACATTGGAGAGCTGCTCAGAGAAGAGGGACCCCACAGTGACCAGTTCTTCTTGCCTCCCTGTACTTAAGTTTCAAGAAGAGGTTTGCAAAGCACTGGCTTTAGGCTACAGGAAAAGTCAGAGGTACGACTTCACGGTCATCAACAAGGTAGCTGAAAAACATGGCCTCCATCACGTCATTGGCAAAAAGATGGGCCTGGATCAGGTGGACATTCTGTGTGGCCTGTTGAAGAAGGACATGAAGCATATCCTTACTAGGATTCTGGGCCTGCTGGGGGAGTGTGACTTGATCAGGTAAGTTCTTTACCTCATTTGTTCCGTTTTTCAGTCTTTTGAATGTGAGCTCAAATTTTAAAGTGATGCAACACCTTGAAAAATGTCTTCCCTTTAACAGCTGTAAAAAGGTGAGCAAGACATGGCGAAAAATAATTTGCCAAGACCAGAGCGCTCTTCAGAGATGCAGGAATGCAGAGAAAACGCTAAGGGTAAGTAGTGTATTTTGCCCGTGCCTTCAAAAAGAAGCATGTTACTTCATCACTCATTTCACATGTCTTACAGTTGTTTTTTTGTTGGTGTTTTTTATTGTAGGACTCAGGAGCATCCATGGGGTCTTTATCCAGAGACTTTTGCTTGAGAAGGGTAGTGTTTTCTTGTGTGCAGAATGTAGCTTCCTCCACCCCTGTCCACAAATCTTCAAAGACCCTGACCCACGCAGATCACACCTTAGACACGCCTAAGACAAGCCGCATCCCTGTTTTTCATGAGGTAAGCATATATTATGTAAATTAACACAAGCACTTTGTGAAGTTGGCATGCTTGGCAGTTGCTGTCAGCATTCCATTTCTTTTTTTTTTTTTTCTTGGAAAGAATTCTGGTCTCTATTTATTCAAAAGTTGACATGGGAGTTACTACAAATTTTCTAGAACATTTATACATGTAATTTAGCTCTAGACCAAAGTTGCCCCTCAGCAGATTTGGTGCTGCTAGGAGTTACAACAGTATTCCAACACAACTTGGTAATTTTGTGCTTGTTAAATTCCTGAAAACTGCCAGTTTAGGTATGAATTAACCATGAACGTGATCATTTGAGTGATAGGTAAGTTCTGTGCTGCCGGACATGGCCTAAAAAAATCTTTGCCTTTTTTTTTCCAGGTTGCCAAGTCATTGAAAGTCCATGAATCTTTGAGATATTGCCGACTGTGCAGTTCTCCAGCACGGTTTGACTCTGCCATGCAAAGGGCCGTATGTGTCCGTGTTCACTGTGCCTTTGACTTTTGCACGCGGTGCCAGTCAGCATACCATGGCTCAGTTCCATGCCAGCGAGGTATGATCAGGTCTTCATCACGCTCCCAAACTGTTCCTGTTGCTGGTTCAGCCCGCAGTAAACGAAGCATCCGACGACTGTGAGCTCTGATTGCATCAATTGCACCTTCTGTTTGTTTTAGGAAAAATGTCTATCCTGGAAATGACACTTTTTATAAATTTTAAAACTTTTAGGTCTGATTGTTCCTCAGTGTCCCTTATGTGAGGCCAGGTGGGCTGCTCTGTATGTGGTCCTTGCGCACATTTGTAAAGTACGATCATACTAAATGCCAAAAAAGTGAATGAATAGCCCTTTCAGTAATTAATGATGTTTTATAAGATTTTATAGGTATTGTGAATATAAGAATGAAGTTTGTCTGCCTTGTCCATGCAATCTGTAAATATTTACATGGCTGAATAAAGAGTCCTATATTTTTATTTTGTGTGTTCAAGTAGATTAGCTTTGCAAAAGCTTTTGTAGTTAACTACTGAAATGCAATCAACTTTCTGAGCAGCACCTTTTTGAGCAAAAAGTGATTTTTTTTTTTTAATATATATATTATATATGTGTGTGTGTGTATATGGAGGGGGGGTTATATTGTGTGTTCTCTCTAGTTTAAGCATTTTTGTGGTTTGCAAGAGGGCAAGACGCTGCTTGGCTGCAGCTACACAAGTTCAATTAATTGTTACACTTTTTGCTTTTTTTTTTTTTTTTCCAAAGGAAAATGTAGACATTTAAAATTTATTTTCATATCTCGAGCCTACTTCGCAATCGTGGCTTTGTTTCTATAGACACCAGAAAAGCCTCATTTCAAGGTGCCTTTCTTTAGAAGGAAACACTCTACCTATATGGTAATGGTTTTGTACATACAAGGAGAAATGTTTTTTCTATTAATGTTAGTTCAATTAAATAGTGATTAGACTGGCTTTTTTATGAACTAAAGCACAGTGCTTGCACAAGTGCTATGACCCCTTACCCTCTAAAGTACTGTAAGGTTATTGTGCCTTGTTCAGCAACTGTTCTTAAGAAATTTCTTCCTAAAACCCGATTACAAAAAGATGCACACTTGGGCAAATCTGAGTGGTGATATGTTTGTTCAAAGTAACTGGTTATTATAAAATATTGGATTTAAACTATGATTTTTAACAATTTTACTATTTTGCAAAGCAGTATGGTTTTTAAAGTAAAACAATCCACATGATTCACATCAGGGGTGTTTCTAGGGAATCATGCCATCCACAAATAAGTGTTCATTTATAGGCCAAACCTATGTGAACCTTGTGCCTCCTTGGTTGATGACCTTCACTGCTGTTTTGAGATGTTTCAACTCATGCCTTGAGTAGGAAGGGCATCTTCAAGGACACATCTGAAATACAAACTAAGCCTTCAGTTAATACTCTGTGAATACATGGACAGGCTCAAGAAAAGAACCCTTACACCTTTAGGTTTTACACAATCTTGTTTACATGACAGTGGGGGTCTTTATCATAAAACCCCAATTCTGCATGTCTGTAATGGAGATTTTTTAGGAATAAGTTTAAGATAAACCTGGGAAGATGCTAGCGGATGGCTCAGTTTTCTGCACAAAAGCCGCTTTGAGGAAATTGTTCATAAAAAGATATGCAAAGTCTTCGTTACAATTGGAAAACTGAAATTTCCAGATCAGAAAAAAATATAAGAACTGAACCATAGTTTGGGATGAAGGGACCCTCAAGAATTCACCTCATTAACTACCAGCAGAGGGCGCCATTGTGTCTGGAGAGGTGTGAATTGACATGTTTGCATATTTGGGTGATTTGGGGCTCTTATTTCTTGCACATAAATGCTCGATTATGCACCTATTACACAAACCCAGTGATATAAGTGTTCGTGAGAGTGCCAATGAAGTCAGTGTCAGATAAAATGACTTTTAAATGAGCATGTAAAATAGACACTTCCTGTGTCCATGGGTTTAGATGTTTGAGATGTGTGAGAGTGAGTTTATTCATGTTAGAGCTGATCTAATCCTTGATTGAAATTACACAGAGATATTTGTTTACTTCCTTGTACAGACAGCACCAATTACCCATGATTTTACTGTGCGATTGTTTATTGACCTCTCTATCTAGATGTTTCATCAGTATTTTGTTTTTGTTTTTTGCTTAAGCATAAGCAAATAGAAAACTAAAAAAATGTAAAGCAGTCACAGAGAACTGGATGGATGTTGAAGGCAGAACATCTCTGGAAAAGATTGTAAACATTAAAATTTATTTTTATTTTATTGTGTTTACTGTTAATAGTGATATTTAGTATGTTCCTGATGTGCTGATATCACAATGTAAAGGATCCTAATGGTTTAACATGTGACCTTGTCTAGATGCTTTCAATGGTTTTCTAATGGGCTCTGAAGGCATTCTGGTTAAACCAGTGGTCTATAATGGTAACCATCAAGCCAGTTCCCATAAGGACGCAAAAACATTAGGTTTTAATTAGGGCTAAACAATCAATCATTTTCAAATCACATTACAAGGGCTGCAGTTTTTATTATATCCCATAGTATCATAGTGTCAACATGAAAAAGTGACAAATTTTCATTAGAGGATTTTTATTAAAAAAAGATATATAAGGTCTGGCACATTACATTTAGTACTTAGACCTCAAGTCTAAAAAATGATTTTTATTTTTTTTAATTAATTTATTTACTATGAGAAAAGGGCCTGGGTGCAAAAAACTAATTTGAAGAAAAGAATTACATTTAAATTAAAATCTTTGTACTAATTTAAAATAATCAATTATATATTTTCCCTAAATTGTTTAGCCCTAGATTTAATGCTTACTAAGCAGAGATGACCTACTGACTGACACAGTTATCCACTAGGTATGCTAAGTAATGAATGAGTTGTCATAACTCCATGGGCAGTTAGACCTTAGTAGACCTCCTTTGCTCACGTCATTACAATCACCACTTCCATATTGGTCTCTTGAGTAAACACTGTAATATTTAGTAAAAAACAATCAGCTGTATAATTTATCAATACATTACTCAACAATTATGTATTTTCAAATGTATCCAAATTTCTTCTAAAATCAAGGGTATTAATAGAAATCTCCAACTCTACTCTTTTAGAAAGGCTGTACACTAGGTGTTGGAACATTGCTGTGAGGGTCTGATTGCATTCACAAACACTACTTCCACTGTGAGGCTTTAAACCCCTCTAGATGAGGCACGCCATTGGACATAGTGAACACATGCTGACACGTGTCTGCTTCAGTGTCACATTCTATTGGCAGTGCTTTTCTGTGAAGATTATACAAGTTGTGGCATAGTTCTCTAACTAGAAGGGATGTCTATGTATTTTTAGACAGTATTTGTTATGCCAATAATAAAAATATATCTTGATGTTTTGGTTCATCTATATATGTCTACTGAAGACTACAGGGAATGATTCTTCTCTCCCTGACGTATGGTACAAAATTGTTTTTACATTGATTTCCATTATAAGTTATGCATTTTCCAGTAAAAGTACAGATAGGATATATGCTCTTGCACAAAAAGAGTAATGCCATAGAAGACTCTTTCAATGGATAAATAAATATACTATCACAAAATGTTTAGGACACACAATATGTATTTATTTCTGACATATGATACTTTGGAATTTACAAAATAAAACCAGCAGTGTTAAATATGAAAATACTATCAGAAACTATAAGTACAACTGGTTTTTATCCAATGTTTAATCAAATGTTCTGCACTGAATCAAACTGATTAATACCTATTATAATAAACTGGTCAGTATGCTGTTAAGTACTGACAATATCGTGATATGCTCAGAAAAAATATATAGAGACATACTGTGACTCCAAAGAACCCTCTTTTTTTTTAAGAATTCTAGGTTTTGAAGATTTTGCTTCTGTTATAAACTTCATCTACTTTTCAAAAAATTCTACGTATTTTAATTGTCATTTAGATTTACTGTGAAATGGTTAACTGTAGAGAAACTTAATGAATGATTACTGTACAGTGGAGATCAGTGGTTGCCTACAAACACAAATGTAGTTTACTACATATGCACTTTACTGTACAAATGCCACTAGTAAACCATCATGTATTAAGTTTTCATAATTTACATCAAAGGTTTTTAATCTTTTCACAATGCGTGCCTTTTTGATGGGTTAAAATTGCTTTGAGTAAAGAGCCTCCCATCCTCTAATTCAGATCATTTTAATTTGTTGTACTCTACAATTATGTCAGTCTTTAATAATCACGGCACTTCCTCAGCAATGAGCATAGAATAGTAATTCATAATCTACATTAAGCTGTATTCTGTGGTCTTTCGATGAAGCAGTTCAGAAATGCTTGCATGCACTGATGACTTTCACTGTGTTAGATCACGTATAATCTTGTACCACCTGTGACCTGTAGGGGACAACATCAAGGCCCTCATGGAGGTCATGACGTCCAAGTTAGGAACTTCTGCTGTAAAAAAAAATTGCAGTAAATCTAAAGTCTTTGGGAACTGTTGCCTTAGAACAGCAAATGGATTAATCTTCCGTATATTTTAGACCATGACATTATCTTAAATTTTACAAAGCAACATCTTGGGCATTAGGCAGTGTATTTGTAATCATTTCATGTAATGACTTTCTGCAAGGGAGTTTTCAGAGGCATTAAACGCTTTACATGTCTGGTTCCCATCGGCATAACGGTCCACTGTGAAAATTTCTCTAGAGCTATGCTTTAATCATCATGCCACTGCGAATCATTTCATTAACATCTTAACAATAATTATGCAGAAGTTTTGAAAAATTGGAGTTCTCATTTAAAGGTTATAAAAATGATAAAATCAAAGACATACTGTGCCTGTAATAATACAAATGATTCAATTGGAGCAGTGTCTCCTACACCTCCATGGGGACATTTTCAGTGATTCAGGAAATGAAGCCCTGTAAGAAGGAACATGGGGCTCCAATAATTAGTGCTTGTATTCCATCAGTGTTAGCACCACTTTGAGATGTGTCAGGCTCGGCTGAGTGTGCTGCTGCCGGCTCCTCAGGCCCTCTGCTCTCCAGCTAAAATGTCAATGTGCAGCTGATGGTTCTGTCACTGTCCATGCATCTACAGAGCTGCCTGCTGCACAGAAAGACAGCCATTTGCAGTGACTTCCTAAAACCCTTGTGGCCATGCCATGATGCAAAGGCTAAAAGTAGCTCTTATGCTTAAGTGATGCCTCCTCATTGTCCTTGTATTTTTACTCAGCTGTGTAGATGATGGGTTCACATAAAGAACACATGCATATCGTTTTATCAGGGATAAAGTGGCAGTTGAATTACATTTGAAAAAAGTGTCCTAAAAAATAGATTGAAAGTCAAAGAGTGTGAGGTCAATAGATGTTTCATCATTTGGCCCTTCCTCCTGGTATAATTAATCTCAGGCCTGACCTTTGCAGGAAAAGCGCTCAGAGGCTCCATGTTATTATATTCCATTTGATTTATTAAGCCACATCATCTCCCATGATACCATTAATTGAGCATGACATCAAGACACACCACAACCTAAACTCCATCTTTACACCATGTTTAGAAGAACACGCTTATATTCAAGAACAGGGCAAGGAAGGACAAAGGCAGATTCCTGGCGTCTTGTGAGTCATGCTTTTTTTTAAAGAAATCAATTTTTATGTCAAGAGATATTTTTCAGAATTAACCTTTAAAAGATGGAGATGCATTTGTGTGCTGCACACATCTGATATTTTGTTTGAATGTTGTCTAATTGTAGTTGGTGTCATCCCTTGACAAGACATCATACAACCCAATATATAACAAGACCTCCATCATGATATATAATAGGACAGACAGGGCATTTTTTCATTCTTGACTGTAACATCTCTCTCACTCTTTAATAAATGACTGGCAACCCAAAAGTGGCAGGATTGTTCTCCGGTGCTGACCTCGTCAACCCGGAGTGAGCAGGGGCCTCCGGCCTTGGGATTGGCCTCGCCGAACTGTAAGTGACGTAGTTCTCCGGCACCCGGAGTGAGCAGGGACCTCCAGTGTCGACCGCGGCGACCCGGAAGTGGCAGGGTTGTTCTCCCGTGCCGACCCCATTGGCCCGGAGGAAGCAGGGGCTTCCGGCGTTGGCCATGGCGACTCGGAAGTAGCGTGGTTGTTCGCCGCTGCCCCCCTCTCGACGAAACACCCCCTGGCATTCCCCAGGTTCAGCCCATCCCCCTGGGGCCCCGGTGACTCTTTGGGTGTGGCAGGAGGGGCTTCAGGCACCACCTGCAGGAGTGTGGTGGAGGAGCCTTCTGTTGCCGCCGCGGCACACGGCAGCTCCGCGTTGGCGGCACCGTGATCCAGCTGGGGGAAGGCGACCTCTGTCGCCTCCTGCAGCGCCATGGCGGGTGTGCTCCCCGAAGCGACCCACCTCTGCTCGCCGATGAAGCTTCCCATGGCCGTCTTTTGTGGCATGGCGGTGTAGCTTGGGTCTGGCCTGGGGGTGGAGGTCGCTGAGGGCGTCAGTGGCACTGTCCGCTTCAGCGGCAGCATCAGCGGCAGCGGCCCGGAACCACAGCCTCGATCTATGAGCTGGCCCGTCGACTGACTCGCTCACTCGGGGGAGAGGCTCAACTCCGGTCCGCTCTCCTTAGCAGACCCGGAGCCCCTCTCGCCTCCCTCAGGAATTTCCTTCTCTTGGAGGGATTGCTCCCCGATGTCCAGGAGGATTTGTCCTGTCGCTGCTGCCATTTTTGGGTCGGTCTTTCTGTAACGATCGTGGGGTGTTTGGCAGCAAACGCAGGCAGGACATTGGTGAATAAGGGTTTATTACACACTAAACTCAGGAACATACACGAGACTATGAGACGAGATAATCATGACAGTGACAAACAAGCAAACATAGACCGACCCGGAAGGGTGGCACACGGAGACCTTTAAACACTTAGATAATAACTAAGGGCTAAGACGCCCTTCCTTACACAAATACAGTCAATTTTGTAAAGAATAACACATTTAGACATATCTTCCTTTTTTGACTACAACAGTTATCTCTGCACATACACGTTTTATCTCAGACTGCTTTTTAAATGAGACACAATACAGGACAGCCAAGGACACAGTATAAAAGTATTTAATTGTAAGGGATAATATGGGGTTGGGAAAATGGGAAATGCAAAAATGACATGTCATTAAGTGGACATTGGGAAGACAAGAAAAATGTAAGAAAAACAATTGATTAACACACCTAAACCTGGGAGTTGACTACTGAGTTGAAGGTGTTTCTTGTGTTTTCTTGTTCTAAATTGCATGTACTTGTCAGGTTTGGGCAATGGAAGCAATTGTCAGTTAGACTGATGAAAAAATTCAGGAAAGCTTACTAGATACTATACTAGATACTAGAATCCAGGACTTACATAGTTGGGAACCAAGCATGACCAAGGCAAGGCACGTTTATGTAATAGTTAGGGTTTTAGGAAGCAAGTGCAGGCTTGTGATATTTAACAGGTTTTATTTAACAAAACAGGAGTCTCACACAACAGCTACACATAAGTCTAATGGCTAACATATAACAGCAATACAACAGAGAACTGACAACCGCAGATACAAACACACAAGACTACAAAAGGAATACATAATGACAAACACCTGAACAAAAGAGGGGCATGACATGAGGATCAGGTGACGGGCGGAGACATAGGCAGGGCAGAACATAAACACGAGACCTAGGAACACATGGAAAACCAAAACACGGATGGAACACATGGCATGAACAATCATGACAGTTTATTTATTGCAACATCTTTTCTCATTGCGTCATGTTGTTCGCTTGTTTTGGTTTTCCCATGTGCTTGTGTTTTGTTTATTGTTCATGCCCCGCCTTTGTTCATGCCCATGTTTTCCTGACTCCTCCCTGTTCACATGTTCCTTGTTAGCGTTACTATTTAGTCTCTAGTGTTTGGTTCAGTCCTCGTTGGTTCTCTGTTTAATTTCCCTGTGTTGTATTTCTGTAGTATTCCAGTTGTATCTCTGCTAAATCTACCCTGTTCATCTTGTTCATGTCCCTGGTGTTTTTACCTGTGATTTCTTTATATGTTTTGTTATTTTTTCTAGTCTTTGTTTTTTTTACCTTAGTTCAAGTAAAAACCTTAGTACGCTTGCAAATACTTCCTGTAAAAACCCAATAACGTTACATTTATATAGCATATTATTATACACAGAGGTCATTCAATGTGCTTTACAGCAATAGGTACTAAAAAGAATAAAATCTTTAAAAAGGTAAATACATTTTAGTTAAAGACCGTAGAAACAGTTGGAGCAGATCTGATCTTTATGGGAAGCTGGTTCCAGCAGTGGGCAGCATATTGACTAAACGCCATTTCACCCTGTTTGCTTACAATGCTCCACACCACTAGCTGACCATCTCATGCTGATCTAAGAGATCTTACAGGTTGGTATTTATCAAACATTTTCAATAAATATTTAGGGCCCAATCCATTGAGCGACTTATAAAGAATGAGTAAGACTTTGAACTTTCTGGAACTGATTGGAAGCCAGTGTACGGACTTGAGGACTCCACAGTGCTTACAACAATGACAACAACAGTCACAGAACCAGTAGACAACACAAAGGCAAAACCAAACAAACCAACCAATATATAGACATTAAACACAGAACATCTGAACATGGGTGGAGACATGAAGGGAGTACACCTGTGCATGATAATGAAGGGGCAGGGCTACAGAGCACATTGAACAATAACAAGACCACATGGCTACACAAACAGATGTGGAAATGGCTAACAGAAAGTAAAGAAACAGAAACTTTGTTACTGTGTTGAATTGTAGTGTAAGATATATGTTTGATTATTGTTAAAAAATAAATATTTCCATACTTACAATACTATTACAATACTATTCTTCTTACATTTTCAAGACAAAAAAAACTCTTTTTATTTGTTACATTTTCAGTCATACCTTCAAAGTACAAATCCCAAAGGCTGTAAGGTTTTTCTGTTTTCTTTTTTTCTCAAAGGGTACTGTGCATTTTATTACTATTTTTAAATCCCTACTGCTGTGAATCTAAACTGTCCATAATTATACTAATTTACTGTTGTGCAAGCACCAGTAAGCCTGTTTGTCCCCATGCCCCACACAGAGTATACGGTTTAAAAGTACACTCTGGCCAAAATGTAAATATTAACCACACCTTCCTCAATTGTGCTTACTTGCTTATGAAAATCTTTTTCTGATGAGAAGCTAGTTGAGAGAATCTCTTGCTAGTTGGCAAAAATAGCTACTGCTTTAAAAACGAGCTTCTTTAATGACAGAAATAACTAGTCAGAAGAGGAGGACAACAAGCTAAAAGCTAAAGCTATCAAAGTAGCGACTTTGATATCTAGATATTTGGCTTTTTTTCTCCGGCTAAAGGGAGGATGCTTCACGTGTCTGGGATGAGAACAAACAGCATATTTAAAGTTTTATGCTGGTTGACCCATTAATCTTGGTTAAATACCATGTAATAAACAAATTCGTTAACAAAAAAAGTGCACCACAGCAAAATGTGACCTCTGCATTTAACCCATCCTGCATGTACACATGAAGCAGCAGGCAGCTATCAACAGCATCTGGGGAGCAGTGTAGTGGGTTGGTCCCATTCTTAAGGGTTTCTCAGTGGTACCTGGGTCAGAACTTGAACCGGCAACCTTTTGTTCACAAGGGCAAGGTCCTAACCAAACTTCTGCTCTTCCCAGATGTAGATGATCAAGACATAATTCTTTTCTTGCTTTTTATTTCTTAGTGCCTTCTTTTTTTTCTGTTTGTCTGAGCTGTTGTAACCAACAATTTCCTCCAGGATCAATAAAGTTTTCTGAATCTGTACTTGAATAATTGGAGCCCGTATTCCATCCATTTTCTGACCTATTTCTTCCATTTTGGGTTGCGGGGAAGCTGGAGCCAATCCCAGCTGACTACGGGCCTAAGGCGGGATACACCCAGGACAGGAGGGCAACACACAGACAGACAACCGTTCACACACACTGGGAATTTTAGAGTACACAATCAACCTACTGCAAGCCTTTGGACAGTGGGAGGAAACCCATGTGAAAAGCTTGCAAACCCCACACAGAAAGGCACCCATGGATGACCAAGAAATCGAACCCAGGACATTCTTGCTGTGAGGCGACAGCTTACCAATGCACCACTCAGGGAGTCCAAATATTCCTTTCATTTGTTTAGCATTAGAACTAGAGGCTGACCATGAGTCAAGGGAGAGAATAGACAGGCTAGATAAGGACTGGGCAACTGTGTTAGCTTTATCTCACTGTCTTTGTAGTAGTGGTGGTGTAACAGTTAGAGAGGTGCCCTTGTGAGCTGAAAGTTGCTGGTTCAAATCCCAGTCTTGTACAAGTACTACTAAGGTACCTGTGAGCTAAGTACCATCCCCAATTGCTCCTCCCCAGGTGTTGCCTATGTCAGCTGCCCACTGCTCCTACACGGTTGGGTTAAATGCAGAGGTCACTTTTTAGTGTGGTATGTTCACAATGACAAAAACTCACTCAGTCATGTCTTAGCCTTGTGTTTAGCTAGACATGTGTTTATATTTAGGTAACCTATGTGCTCCTTGGCCTTGCTCCTTCCCAGCTGTGTCTTGTTTCTTGTCTCCTTCCGTGCCCAGGTGTTTCTTATTCAGCCCTGTATGTTAGCCCTGGTTTTTCACCGTGTCCTTGTCTGGTCTCTGTCATTCACTATTCTTTACTGTTGTATGTAATCTGCTGTATCTTGTTAATCTACTCTACTTTTGTTTGTCATCTAGTTCCCAGAGTTATTTAGATTCAGATTCAGAAAACTTTACTGATCCTAAAGTAAATTGTTGGTTTCAACAGCTCAGACAGACAGAAAAGACAAGTAGGCACTAAGAGATAAAAAGTAAGAGAAATCAAAATAAAATAATAAAATTAAAAGGAATAAAATCAAATTTAATTGCTCTTTAGTCAAAAATACTATGTAAACGTATTTTACACTTTACATTTTTCACATTTTATTCATTTGACTGACACTTTTATCCAAAGCTACTTCCAAGACATAGGAAACAATCAAGCATTAGAGCTACACAGGGCAACACTGAAGTGAATGCTACAAGTATCGCTGGACTGGCCTCGTGTTCGTGTGTTCTTTGCCTTCGCCCCGCCTCCCACCTGATCCTCATTCATCGTTTCCTCCCGTCTCCAGGTGTCTCTCGTTCATAGTCTTTATATAGTCTCGTGTGTTTGTGCTCATGTTTGTCGGTTATCTGAGGTATTCTGTGCTATGTACCTGTTGTTTCATGTTTCCGTGTATTCATAGTTCTATTTTCTATTTAATAAATCCTTATAATCCATCGAAGCCTGCACTTTCTCCCAACAACCACTAAACATGAAATGCCTATTCATTTGACAAATAATTTTTAAAGCTCTGAAATTAAATAATTACATTTTATTAATGCAAATTACCTTTGAAAAAGATTGCAGAGAGGCATCAGAAAGATGCACTTGTATAAGCATGTAAAATGTCCTTGTATACACACACGCACACACACACTTAATCATGGTTCCTGGCTGTCCATTTCTATGGGGAATCGCTTTAAGTGGTACGGCAGCAATTACCAGAGCAGAGGGGTCTGGTCAGTGTAGTGGACTGAGGCCTGTCTATTTTTACCGGCAACATTCCCCTGGTCCATTTAGCCTGGCAGTAAGAGAGCTAATGAGTTGCCTGTCTCCATACAGCCTGGCCAAATCACCCAGCATCCCAGCTCCACCACACAATTCAATACACTGGATTAGTCTTGGAGACCGAAATGGCTTTATACTTAATGTGTACTGTACGATAGAGAGTGCATGATTATGGCCTTTACACCCTAGGTCCTTTTGGATTTAGCCTTGCAAACTACAGACCAAATGCCAGTGTCATACGTAGTTCTCACTACTTGTGAGGGGAAGAAGATAATGACAACCTCTAAAAGCAAATCAGCATTAATGCTGGCTCATGAAACGCACCTTTCACATATTATACTTTAATTGATGCTGCATTCTTTAAAATTAAGGTGACAGTAAGGGTTACTTGAAGCAGTGCTAAAGCTGAACCACTTTTCATTCCATTAAGACCAATTCAGTGGTTGGTTCTGTAAATAACATTTGTTAACCTTATTATCTTATAGTGCCTGAAATGTATAATAATACTACTTATACTACTACTACTACTAATAATAATAATAATAATAATACACACACACACACACACACACATATGTTAAGTTGAAACCAGAAGTTTGCATGCACTGTATAAAAATACACATAACCTTTTTTACTTACTGTCATACATTAAATCAAACAAAACTTTTCCTGTTTTAGGTCAGTTAGGATTACCAAGATAATTTCTATTTGCTAAGTGTCGGAATAAAAAGAGAAAAAATGTTTTATTACTTTCTTCAAAGTCAAAAGTTTAGATACACTAAGGTTACTATGCCTTTAAACAATTTGGGAAAAGACCAGATGATGATTTCATGGCTTTGGAAGCTTCTAATAGGTTCTAATAGGACACCACTTGAATTAATCAGAGGCACACCTGTGGATGTATTTTAAGGTACATCTCAAACACATTGCTTCTTTGTGTGATATCATGGGAAAATCAACCAAGATATCAGAAAGAGAATTGTGGACCTCCATACTGTTTCATCCTTGGGTACAATTTCCAGATGCCTAAAGGTACCATGTTCATCTGTTCAAACAATTATACACAATTATAAAGACCATGGCAATGTCCAGCCATCGTACCGTTCAGGAAAGAGATAGGTTCTGTGTCCCAGAGATAAACATGTTTTGGTGCAAAATGTGTGTATCAACCCCAGAACAGAAGCAAAAGACCTTGTGAAGATCCTGGTTGAGGCTGGTAAGAGAGTGTCATTGTCCACAGTGCAACAAGTTCTGTAAAACCAAAAACCAACCAAGCCAGATTACAGTTTGCAAATGCATATAGGGACAAAGAGCTTAATTTTTGGAGACATGTCTTGTGGTCTGATTAAACTAAAACTGAACAATTTGACCATAATGATCATTGTTACATTTGGAGGGACTGGTGCACTTCACAAAATAAATACCATCATGCAGAAAAAACATTATGTGAAAATATTGAAGCACCATCTCAAGACATCAGCCAAGAAGTTAAAGCTTGAGCAAAAATAGGTCTTACCTATTTTCAATACCACCAAACTAGTTACAAAGTGGTTTAAGGACAACACAGTCAATGTTTTGGAATGGCCATTACAAAGCCCTAATCTCAAACCCATAGAAAATATGTGGGCAGAACTAAAAAGACATACATGAGCAAGACGACCTACAAACCTGACACAGTTACACCAGTTCTGTCAGGAGGAATGGGCCAAAATTTCAGCAAACTATTGTGAGAAGTTTTTGGAAGGATACCCAAAGCGTTTGACCCAAGTCATACAGTTTAAAGGCAATGCTACCAAATACTAAAGGAAATGTATGTAAACTTCGGACTTTAAAAAGTAATAAAAAATTCTCTAAAACAATCTGTCTTTCATTATTCCAGCATTTAGCATGGTCCTAAGTATTCAGACCCTTTGCTGTGACACTCATATTTAACTCAGGTGCTTCCATTTCTTCTGATCATCCT
>JBBPDA010000145.1:11969814-11990194 GCA_037974385.1 Arnoldichthys spilopterus
CAGCTGGGATTGGCTCCAGCTTCCCCATGACCCGGAAACGGAAGAAGCGGTTGGAAAATGGATGGATGGATGGATGGTATGAAAGCCAGCCTACACATCTGAGCAGAGCCTTTTTTTTACCACAAAGTATCTCATATCTTTATCTTTAGCATTATTTAACTCTAAAATGATTGAAATGTGCAATTATGGAGTAAAAAATTCTGAAGTGTAATCCCCCAGTGTTTTAAGATGGCATAAGTTTAACAATGCCTCTGCTTTAAAGAACCCTTTAAGAGGGCATTACCTCTTCAGCATAGTCTTATTAATCTTTGTATATTATATTAACTTGATAAATGACTAAAGTTCTTTTTTTTTTACTACTAATGTACATATGTGCACTACATTGTTCCTGTCTTAAATGTATGTACCTCTTTTTTCTAGTGTTGTGTACACCAGTGAGACACAAATTGACAAATCAGCAGAGTCTTTGTAAACACCCACCACACAAGCTTGGATTCCAAGAATGCCTGATTACTAGAAACTAGAATGACGCAGATTGGTAGCTTTCACCACATAAACATCCATGGAAACATCTTTATGGTCATTTTTGTATGTGGTTTTAATTTAATTTATATGCAATTATCATCGGTTAAAAAATTATAGAATGAGGCAGGTTGGATTGCCCCACAACAAGCCCCCTTCACACCAAACACTCAGCAAGCACATCAGTTAGCTAACATGGTGCTCTTTTTCAAGAGCGTTACACTGTCCAATGAAAATGTGTTAGCAGCAATTTACCTCTGTGTTGCCACTATCATCAAATCATCTAAATAAAGGGGGAGAGGGAGGGCCACTGTATGCCCCCCTTGAGAGCAAGGCCAATTATGCTCAGCACTGAGTGAGAATTGAATTTAGTTTTATTATAAGAAAATTGTAATCATTTAGAATTTTGGCCACTCTAAGTAACAATTCTATTTTTAACTTTTGCACTGAGCATGTAATGGGCACAATAATTTCCCTTGGGATTTATTAAATTTTTTTATCTTACCATACAGCTCTGCCCTGGTGGTGCAGTGCTTTGTGCTGTTGACTCACCGCAAGAAGGTCCTGGGTTCTATCCTCGGGTCAGCCATGGTGCCTTTCTGTGCAGAGTGTGCAAGCTCTCCCTGTGTTCGCATAGGTTTCCTCTGGGTGCTCTGGTTTCCTCCCACTGTCCAAAGGCTTGCAATAATTTGACTGGATACTCTGAATTGTCCATAGGTGTGAATGTGCGTGTGAATGGTTGTCTGTCTATGTATTGGCCTCCTGTCCTGGGTGTACCCTGCCTTGGGCACATAGTCTGGCTCCAGCTTTTCCTTGACCCAAGATGGAAGCAGCAGTTAAGAAAATGGATGGATGGATCTTATCTTACACTCTTAACCTTTGCAGTCTAATTTTTCATACATTTATTGTATAGATGTATACTGCAAAAGCAAAATCTTAACAAGTAACAAAAAATAAAATTTTGAAAAACTAAGAATGAGAAATGCTTATATTGCTTATCCAGTGGGGTAAGCACAGTTTAGAAGATTTTGTTAATTGCAAAAACAATTTGATCAGCATATTTCCTCTAGTTTAGGTAAGTTGCTAAAATGTTGTTTTTAGAGTGTAGACTCTGTAAAAACAAAGGGTTCTTTTAGGACAGTGATGGTGTAACAGTTGACCCTGTGACATGAAGACTGTGGCTTGGTTCAGACCTGTACAGTTACCACAAAGGTACCTGTGAGCAAGGTACCACTCCCAAGCACTGCTCACCGGAAGCTGCCCACATCAGCTGCTCACTGCTCCTACACAGATGGGTTCAATGCAGAGGTAACATTTCATTGTGGTGTGCTGTGCTGTAGTATGTTCACAATGACAAATAATCACTCATTCACTTTCATTTTCAACTAAACACAATAAGTTGCTAAGTCAATCATCAATAAATGTGTATGTTGTTTAGTTTAGATTGAAAATCTTCATTACACTCAGATTGGATACACAGCGCTTTAGAAAAAAATGTAAATATAAATACAATAAAAGCATAGCAAGAATGTTTCTTCTTCTTCTTTTTAAAGAATATTCTGGTTAAAAGAATCAAATTAGCACATCACAGGTTTGTGCACAGAACTGTATACTTTTACTGTACTATATAATTTATAACTGTATTACCATATTATAAATACAACTTAGAATTCATGTAATATTTAGGCCACATAGTATTACTTAGGTCAAATAAAAGTAGGACAAATAAAGTTGGTGTTTCAATTTTACTTTCAACCATATAACCACAGTGCACCCCAACATGAAGCAATGTTCCTCAATGGTTCCTCCAAAAGTAGTCAAGTACAAAAACAAGAGCACAAAATACAATATGCCAGGATAACATACAGTGCAGCTGAAACAGTGCAGTGAAAGTCCTATTCAGTGAATACAGTAATTATGAGATTTTCAATAAATTTCTAAATTCAGAAAAATAAGGTGAGGTCTGTAGTTTGTTCAGATTCATGAATTTGTAAATGATTTAGCATGGAATGTCATGCATGATTTCAACTTCAAATTCTTTATTAAGTGGTGTGATGAGCATGCATGTCTGCAAAGTTTCATAATGAGGTTCTGCAATGCTTCTGGGTCAGCTTGTTCACACTAGACCACTGCATTAGAGCCCCATCTCTGCCTTGGCTCAATCATCATGCTAATAGAATCACTGCCAGCAATAAATACATTAGGGCCTGAACCATGGGGAAACATGTTTATTCCACCCCTATGATGATTTGAAGCAGAACTTGTTATGGGCTGACATGCAGAAAAGCTTCAAATCCCCTGGAGATGATTGCTATAATTGTGTGACATGGGTTTTGGGGATTTTTTTTTTACAACAAATGATAAAACTTACTGTCAAATTTGACAAATTTATTATTTGACTACTATCATATCAAGACTTCATTCAGTTTCGTTTAATGCCAGGTGCCATTTACATTTTGTGAACATTTCAGGATGAATAGACAAACAGAAATGGTCCAAATTACTTGGAAATTAAATTTCTTAAAATGTATTGATATATATCAAAATTAGAATTTTTTTTTCATTCTCATATAAAGATACTATTTTTGGAGATATGTGGATTTGTTATGTCAATAAGGACATAGAATTTTAGGCTTTAACTTAACAGAATTGTGGATTGAGATTTTCATCCATTAGTACCATCACAGTAATCAATAGATTATGTATATAACTGCTTATAAGCTTGTATGTATACGTCATAAAGGGCAGCTTGAAGTGGAAATCATTGTATGTGTGGCACAGCCAGTTTCCAGAGGATCTTGTGTTGTGCATTATGGAGCTCCTAGACTCTGGAGAGGAATTTGATGACAAATTGGTCGAGACAGAAATTGGTGCTGAGTGAGGAGGCTCGGGTGGAGGCTCTAGGAGTAGACACGCCTCTGTGATGAGTCAGTTTTACGCAGTCCTCCACAGAAGCAGTAACTGCTCAGCTAGTGACCTTAACGGCATGGCAAATGATTTCATCTGCCCTACTCTGTGCCACAGAGTGATTAATGAGGGAGTTAAAGAGTAGGACCGGCTACAATAAATCAGCACGACAGATAGAAGAGCTTGCCATTGTGGTGACTGTATGAACAATCATGCGTTTGTCCTGCAACTGGAATCAGATGGCATAAGTTTGACTTCAATATACATTATAGACCATTTTGTGATTTATATGATCAAGCTGTTAAAGGTTAGGGTGAAGTTAGAAGATGAGAGAATTAAGAATGAGCAAAGCAATATTGCTGAGAACAGGTCAATAGGCCCATTTAGAACAAACAAACAAACAAATTCAGGGAAAGAAATAAAACTAATACTAATTTAAAGATACTCATGTTACTCTCATTGCTGTTATTTACTCAACTTTCACTTGTTCCATTCTTCTAGATGTTTTATAATAATACATTCTCAACATAGCAGTGACACCAGCATGGTAGTGTGTGTGATGATTTTAGAAATGTAGCTGGCACCGTGTTGTTGTCAGTCTTTTATATGTCAGTTAACACTGGTCAGCCACCCAGACATATGAAGCCAAGGCTGGCTTTGTGGTCAGAAACCTAAAGAACATTTGCATGCATGATTCTTTAACCATTTCTGTAAATGAGATGTGATTGTGAAGAACCTTTAAAAGAACTTCTACTTAATGTAGAGTTTCTATGTCAGTTGAATGTCAGCATGTCAAAGCCAAGAACCACTGTTATTAGTGAAGGTGGACTTATGAGGTAGATGTTTCAAATAAAACTATAAATAATTATGAGTATGAAATTGGAGACAAGAATCTCTGAAGACCACTGACTTATTCATAGTGCTGGACCCATTCCCCTTAACATTTGACTGTAAAAGGCATTGGGACCCCAGGGACTGAATAGCACTGCCCAAAATCTTGATGGAAATTTCTCTGGTGTCACCCAACAACCCTGCGACTGATCAATTATATGAAGCCTTGTGCGCATCTCCAACTAATGCTGTAACTTGCATCTGTATCTCTGGCCACATGGAGGATATTAGGTCCAATAATGCTTTCAGAGCATCATTAGGGATCTAATCAAAGCCCAGACCTACGGAGCAATGCTCCTGGGACCTCCACTCAGCTCGACCAATCACATTAGTTTTTTTTCTCTCCATGGTCTGTCCACAGTTTTGAACCATCTTTCTTTCACAATGAACAAGATTAATACAAGTATGTTATTCTACTGTTCTTTGAAAATGCAGTGCGGTGAAAAGGTTTGACAAATTAGGATTTTTTAAACCTGGAATTAAACAACAAAAAGTTTTAGAATTAAAAAATAATAATAAAATGAGCATCCACCAAAGGCACCAAAGTCTTTGCCAGCAAAATGGGTATGGCTCTCTACTAGAATTGTCAATTTGTTATAACATTTCCAGAGGAAAATTTCTCAATGCAAGTCCTCAAAGAATTTAAATTGTTCACCATCTACAGTATATAATATTGAGAAAACCAGAAATCCAGAAATCTCAGTCCCTGCACGGCATGGCCAGAAACCACTGCTGAATGTGTGTGGTCTTTGAGCTCGCAGAAGGTACTGCATATAAACATGTCATGCTACTGTATCCTTGTCACTTAACATGATCTGCTGCTGCATCAAGAAATGCAAGCTTAACAGATGAAGAGAAAGACAACGGAATTGTTTGATAAAAGGAGCACACATTTCAGCTTGTTTTGAGAAAAAATGCATATTAAGTGCCAAAAATTAAATAGACCAAACAGAGTTTTCAGTGAGAGGGGCAAAGTATCTGTCATGGTATAGTGGTGCATCAGTGCCCATAGAAGGAGTGTCTTGGATATGTGTAAACCTTTACATATATGTATCATTGACACAGAGAAGCATATTGGGATTTAAGAGATGTATGCTGTCGTTATGGTGAAATCTTTTCTCTGTCCCTTTTGTGCTTTTGTAAAGGTTTAAGAGAATAAATTACAGATTCTTTATTTTACTAAACTGTACAAAATGTCCCAACCTTTTCATAAATATTCAATGCATTCTAATTAAGCTTATTGTGTCCACTGTCCATAACTGCTTTTACAGATGAAAAATCAGGACAGAATTGAAGAAAAGACCTACCTAAAATAATGCAGATATTTAGGATTAATTACATCAGTCTTTCAATAGTCCTAAATATACTTTATGTTAAAATGTTGTGAATAAAGAAATTTTATATGGTGTTTATTGATTTTTCTTTGTAAGACATGCTGAAAGTGTGCTAAATGAGTTGATAAGCATATTAAAGTAAATTCATTAAAGTTAATTCATCAATGATATGTGCTTTTATTTACTCATGAACCCTATCGGTCCTGTAGACTGCAGTACTGGCTATGTTGCTTTGTCTTGACACAGTATACAGGACAAAAATCCTTGGTTCCAATAATACATCACACAGTCTGGGACATCAAGACACGACTCAGAGGTGACGGTGGCCATATGTGAGAGAAAGAGCTTTATTGAAAAATAATTGAATAAAATGAGCGTGATAGAGACATATTCTCTCAGCTCCACACTGTCTGGGGAGGGGCAAGACAATTGGTGAGCGAAAAAGAAAAAAGTCTTCAGAGAACACAGTGGAGGTGGAGAATGTGTGTGGATATGGATGGATCTCCACACATTTATCTCTGCTACTTCTTTGGGCGTCACACAAATGGCACAATGGCTTCACCCAAACATAATCTGAAGAGTTAGTGGCAGCTTTAACAATCTAGAGCAATTCATCATTAACTTCATAATTAACCTAAGCCTGTACATAATATAATAGGAAAACATTCTTGTCATTTGGTTTAGGGGAACAAACAACTTGTTTGTCATGTCTTGTAATAATCGTCAGCAGAGCATTACATCCTAAACCTCACTGGTTTTCACAATATGTTTTTGTCAATATCTTCCTATTACATTCAACACGTCTATTTAATTTTTGTACTTTGTTTTTATTATATTTTTTTATTTTCTGTATTTGCATCTTCTGTGTCTAAGCACAATGTCTTGCTTTATTTGCACTATGTGTATGCTGTGGATATGATTGAGATATCATTAAAGTTTGCATTTGACTTTGAAGTCATTCTTTACCCGAAATCATTTGAATTATACAAAGGATTTCCACACGATTAAATGGTTTTCATTGAATATAAGTCTATTTTGTTGGTTCTTCTGGATTTACTAAAATTTGCTCTGCTTAGCCTGCTATAAATTGTGGGCTAAGATAAACAACATTTGTATACTTTTCAAGCATTTCACAAAAAAACCTGAAGAGTGTATAAGAGATGAGCTTTAATAACAGTCAGCAAGGTCAAATGTAATTGACAGAACCTTGCAGTTGCCTCTGTTCATGCTGTTAGCTGCTGCTCTGCTGCCCCTGGACTGGGAGAAACTAAACAGATTTTTGGTTAAGCAGAGAAATCGTGACTTCGTCTGTCTCCTCAGACACCTGCTAGTATCATCCGGCTACACAAACAAAGCTTTAATGAAAGACAGTGGACTTACCAAAGAACCAATGGTCCATGCACATTGAGAGGTGGCCAGGGATAGAGTTTCCTAACATCCATTGTATGCCATCCATGCATCCATTTTTTAAACAGCTTCTTCTGTTTCGGGAGCCAATCCCAGCTGACTGCAGGCCTAAGGCGGGATACACCCAGGACAGAAGGCTAACCCATCGCAGGGCAACACATAGACAGACAACTATTCACACACACATTCACGCCTACGGGCAATTTTAGAGTATCCAATCAACCTACTGCAAGCCTTTGGACAGTGGGAGGAAACCAGAGCACCCGGAGGAAACCTACACGAACACGGGGAGAGCTTGCAAACTCCGCACAGAAAGGCACCTGTGGCCAACCCAGGGATCGAACCCAGGACCTTCTCGTTGTGAGGTGACACCGTAAGACACTGCACCACCGTGCTGCCCTCATTGTATGCCTTCAGGCAAATTGGAGTTCTTATACCTGGAGCTGCCAAGACTACTTTGGGGGTCCATAAACCATGACAGAAAATTAATGTGTAACCCTAAGCTGGCATCTAAGGAGCATAAATGATTTCTGATGAGTAGTAGCAGTGATAATTGCTCCCTACCATCACCTAGGCTCCCAGCCAGGCTGTGCTGTCAACTAGATCATCTAATACATTAGGACTACAGGGGCCGCCCACACCCCCTTCAGTTCTGAGCTACTGTCCAGTGGGGTCATTTCCGGTTACACCATAGCCATGACACTTACAGACTGAACTAACACTGCCTTCATAAATTGAGACTGTTTCTCATCTTTTAACTGTTTATTTTACTGCCATCCGGTGTCGGCCAGAGGAGGATTGCTTCCCCTACTAAGCCTTGGTTACTCCCAAGGTTTCTTCCTCCAGCTCAGGGAGTTTTTCCTTGCCTCTGTCGCCTTGGCTTGCTCATTAGGGGTACTGACCTGGTTTTTTGTAAGGAAGCTTTGTGACAATCCTTTTTAAAAAGTGCTATATAAATAAAACTGAATTGAATTGAGTAATTAATGAACATGGCAAATAGTGTGGTTTACTAATTTAGAATCCAAAACTCTGGATCCTTTAGCACTTGCAAGTGTAATTCAACTCAAAAATTAATTGACACATTTATGTGCTGCCCCTTGAGAAAATATATTTAGATGTACTTCTTTAATCAATTTGATCTGTGTTAGTTGTGTAAACTGTGGGCACTGTTGGATAGAAATATAGATTATTTCTCTTCCAAAAGAGAAAACAAACAAAAAAAAGATCTCTTTTTAGAGTGCAGAAGTTTTATAACTGTTGCTACTTACTATTAAGGATGGGCAATAATGCTAGTTTAATTTTCAATTGAGTCCAAAATAATAAGTTAATATCCTGACATGTATACTTTGCCCAAATAAAAAAGGCAAAAATGACTTATATAGTGAGTACCAGTAAAAATGTGGATATTATTATATTTGAAAGTCTTTGTATTAGTATTAAATAAATTAACACATAAACTGTTTAGTGAAATACATGCAAGTCATGTGCCATTAGTGGGAATTCACAGTGGCTGCCTGTGCCTGTCTGTGTAAAATAGAAGAAAGAAAATGTAAACGAAAGCAAATAGAGTTCCCATCTTACACATTTATCGGCTACAATATTTTTTCCATGTTTTTCACCAGTTCAGCTTATACTATTATAACCGGTTTACAGAAAATATTTAATATTGATATCTTCATGTAAGGATCGATTCTCAGAAAGAAACACAAGTACCTGAAATACCGATATTTCTGTATCAATTCAACTCTTCTTCGTCCACAAATTTTCTTTTCCATTCTCAGTTGTCACTGCCTTATCTAATGACTTCCAATAACTTCAGCAACAAATACCTGAAATGCAGTTTCTGCACCCAAGAAAAAAAACATACTAAGAAGTAGGAGACGTTCTATCGAGTCGTTCTTCAAAATGCTTCAATGTGTACATCATAAGAATAACAGAACTCGACTGTTATTACTCGCGGTGTTCTCTATCCCGGTGAGTTGCGGATCCGTCCATGTGAGCTAGTCCTCTCGCGCTCTTGTGATTGGCTGTGCTCGTGGGACGAGTATCACGGGATACCAAGATGTCCGCGTTCATTTGAAAATGTGTGTTTACTTGCTTAATATGGCCTAAGGTTACGTTAATTCTTTTTATGTTGAGTTTAACTACGAGTGTAGTCAAGCGGGGGAGGTATCAACTGAAGGAAAGGAAAGGACTCAGAGACAAGAGCCAGACTATTCATTATTACCAGGTTAGTTCGAAAGCTCTCATGCTAATGCTAGCTAGCTTCTTGCTAGCCGTGCCAGACGAGGTCAGTTCAGCTGTACTCACTCAGAGCTGTTTTATATATATGTACTTTAGAGTAACTGGTCAAATAACTGATGTCAGTGGTTAACCCTTTCTTAGAATTGCACATATCCGTAGCTTTAAAAGCAGTCATCATTAGCAGGTAGCATCTTATGTTATCTCTGACGTTAAATCTTGTACACCGTTAGTATGCAGTAGTATGACATTATTAGGAAACACATGGACATGCTTCTAAAAAAATAAGGTTTGAAACGATCAAAAGTAATTTGTTTAAAGCCACCGATTTTTTTTCCTTCTCACAGAAATAATGCTGATATTGGGAACTCATGTCGAACGTGTATGAAGAGAGAGCCACAATGATAGCCGCCGGGGAACTGCAGTCGTTTGTCCCGTTCGGTCGTGAGCACTGCAAGAATCACCCGAACGCCGTTAACCTCCAGCTGCGCCAGCTGCAGCCCGCCTCAGAGCTCTGGTCCTCAGACGGAGCAGCCGGACTCGTGGGTTCCCTTCAGGAGGTCAGCCTTCAAGAGCGACAAAAGGTAGCCAGTCCTCTCCACTACATTTTACCCGAAGTCACCCGAAAGTGACTATTTGTCATTGTGAACACACTTAAGCACCACAACGAATTGCGACCTCTGCATTTAACTCAGCACATGTGCAACAGTGGGCAGCTTTCTGCGTCCAAGGAGCAGTGTAATGGGATGGTACCTTGCTCAAGGGTACCTCAGTGGTACTACTGCAGTAAGGCTCTTTCTTAATACACTCTTAAATCATTTTAAATTTCCCATTATTTATTTTGTATTTAGTTTCCATTACAATCTTTTCTTCTGTTCTGTTGCTAAGAAAACACAGTTGCTTTGAATGTAGCTTCATTTTGTTTGTCATTTAGCGTAATTTGAAAACACCAGTTACTGTGTATGTTGTTTCCTAGGGCAGTGGTGGCCTAGTGGTTCGGACGCTGCCTTTGAGACCTGAAGGTCGCAGGTTCGAGTCCCAGGCCGGGCACCACTGACGTACCCTTCAGCAAGGTACCGTCCCACTGCTCCCCAGGCACTGTTGATAGCTGCCCGCTGCTCCATGTGTGCATGTGGGATGGGTTAAATGCAGAGGTAGCATTTCATTGTGGTGCTTGAGTCTGTTCACAATAACAAATAGTCACTTTCACTTTTTTGAAAATTAACATTTTTGTCTATATTGGGGATTGGAGGTTTTATTCCAACAGCACTAATATGAAGACATATAAATTACATTTCATGTAATACGAAATCAAGATGACTGAATTTGTAACTTGTGGTATTATCTTGAATATATATATCCAGTATTCTGTCCTGTTGTAGTTTGGGATAACATTGATCTTTGATTCACAGGAATCCTGGCACCTTAGGAAGGGCTCCAATGCCAGGAGTGATGAAGCTGAATATGAAGAGGAGCTGTATGTGGCTGGACACATGGTCATCTGGAGTTGTGGAAGCAAGAGTCAAGCTTCCCATGTGTATAAAGCATTCACAGTGGACAGCTTAGTTCAGCAGGTATTGTCAGTACTGTCATGAAACAAGGATGTGCAGTATGACAAAAATGTAGTACTTATTATTTTATACTTATATTATTATTTGTTTTTCAGGCATTTACAAGGAAACAATCAACAAAAGCAATGCATGTTGATATTGAAATAATATTGGTATCAGACAGATAATTGAATTTGACTGATATTTCAAACAAGTATCTGAAGACATTTATTATCATTAATTTTTCTCTCGAAGAGCAACATATTTAAGCAATGCAAGGCTATGTGCAATTACTTACTTTCCATTAAGGACAAGCTCTTTTTTAGTTGTAAGAGAAAAGAAAGAAACATACCAACCCAATTTCTGGAAATGTTGACATTTTTTTGCATTTTACAAAATCTGCAAATTGTTAATTCTATTATACCTTTATTTAACTGATAGAAGTGCATAGAAACTACTGTATTTTTTTTACCAACCTGATTGTGTTGTGTAAATATGATTTAATGCTGAATTTGATGCTCCTGCAACACACAACGAAAGTTTAGAAAGAGGCTAAATAGAGGTTTATACATCATTCAGGTCAAACCATTTTGAAATATACTGCAATAAGTAGGTGAAGTGAGGGTATCAAAATTGACACCAAAGAGAAGTCTGTGGTTATTTCCTTTATTTGTAGTAAGTGAAGGTGACTATTTGTCATTGTGTAGCACCAGAATGAACTGTGACCTCTGCATTTAACCCATCACACATGCACATGAAGCAGTGGGCAGCTATCAGCAGCGCCCAGGGAGCAGTGTAGCGGGATGGTGCCTTTCTCAAGGGAACCTCAGTGGTGCCCGGGCCGGAACTTAAACCTGCGACTAGGCCACCACTGCCCATGGAGTGTGTGTGCTTAAATGGCCTCCCAGCAGTCCTCTTGTCTCCTATTGAAAATGTGTGGTGCATAATAAAGAGGAGTATCAGACAGTGGCAACTACAGACAGCTGAGTACCTGAAGTTTTGTATCAAGCAGGAATGGGCAAAAATTATATTTTAAACTTCAACAATTATTTTCCTCAGTTAGCAAACTATTAAAAAATGAAATTATGAGAAAAGGTGCTGAAACAGTGGTAAGCACACTTCTGTCCCAATTTTTTTGAGTGTGTTGCAAGCATAAAATTCAAAGTATGTTTATATATTTATAAAATATTTCATTTGTTGTAAAAAAAAAATCAAATAAACATTTTCTCTGTACTTTTTTTAGGTTAAAAAAAAGATTCAAGATCATGAACAGATCATATATTGTTGTTTGAACTGCATTTTGCAAACTGTCCTGAAACAGTATTATATATGTGTAATACATTTCGAAAATACCAGCTGATTTCAGATATTTGGAAGCCTTTTTTAATGCATTGTTTCATAAGGGCACTTACCTTATTTTCTGTCATACCTCTGCAGGCCTTGTGGTGTAATTTCACTGTTCCCCAGTCTCGTAAAGATGGTAAGCACACTTTGTCATAGGCTTTGGTAATTAAATGTATTCTTTTAAAAAAAACAGCAATACTGTAATTAGTGTAAGTACTGATCTACTCCCTGTCTTTGAACTTCAGAAAAGGACATTGTTGAACAGAGTGTATGCATAGTCCAGAGCATGTGTGTGAATGTCCACACTGTGAGTGGAAAAGACTTCATCTCCCCACTTCCTTTTCAGGTATGGTAGTACAGTACACACTGTTTTTTTTACATTTACCCCTTTTGTTGTCAAAAATAACAACTTACTTAAATGTTGTTGCTGTCGTTAGTTCCTGTAAGCACTTGGCAAATGTATTTATTGTAGTGGATCTCTGTAGTAGTGTAAGCTCTTGCCATATGTAATTATTCTAATAATTGCTGTCCGTAGTTACTGAAAACACTTGGCATATATATTTTGCAGCAGTTGTTCTCTATAGTTCTTGTAAGCACTTGACATGTGTATGTATTATAGTAAGTTGCGGTTTGTTTTTTATTTTACAACTACGAGAAATGCGTTGGTCTTTCTTGTAGCACCACCTTCAGTGTTGCCCTATGCAGCGCAAATGCTTGATTGTTTCCTCTGTCCTGGAAGTCGCTTTGGATAAAAACGTCAGCCAAATGAATAAATTTAAATGCTATGGATGGCCATTTTATAACACTAATGCTGGAGAAGACTGATCTTGGATGTTGTTATGGATGTTTTTATTATTATATATTTTTAAACAAAGGTCTAGTAAATGTTTTATTAATTGTTTTTTTTTAATTAAATTTTGTAAAGAAGGTTTTTTTCTTCAAAATGTTGCAAAGCATGTTTTACCTGTCCCATTTTGCATACCATTAGTTGGTCCTGTGAGGGAATTGAAAAGCATAATCATCCAGGTTTACTCAGTTGCCAATGCTGGCTAGATCTTGTTCATTCTACTCTTGCGCTAGTAGTAATGGCTGATTTGGCACAGAGACCGCATAAAAGGACTTGCTTGTGAATGACAAGCATCATCATTTGGATGACAGCAGATTTGGCAAAGGCCATTGTATTTCACTTGAGCTCTGATGTGATCTAATGCTCTTGTTCCGGACTGGTTTTGTGAACATTGGCTTTGTGAACATTCATTGATAACTGCAGGTACTGGGGATATTTCCACTTTCATTAGTAATATATATATATATATATAGATGTATTTCTTTTTTTTGCCATGTTCTTTGAGCCGATGGAGTACTTCAGTAGTAAGTTACTGTGTAATCCAGTTTTTTTTGTTTACCATGGAAAATGGATTTAGCCATTTTAAGGTGTGCCCAGGGATCTAGCAGGCATTCAGTTGTACATAGAGAGCTTGAATATTGTCATATATAAGAGCTTGCATATATAAAATATAATATTCTATCGAACAGCATTGCAAATATAGTGAGATACTCCTTAGCCGTTATACTTTTGCCTAAGGTCACCATGCCGTAAAGCCCCTCAGTGATTTCTGGATTGATGGACTTTCATCCATTACCTCTGGGATGAGTTGGATTGGTGTCTGTGATTCAGTACTATTTCCTAACCTAACCTCATTAATGCTCTGAATGCAAACAAATCCTAACAAATGTTCCAATATGTATAGTTTCATGAACAGTAAAGCAGAATTGCAGTTTTTCACAATACTTTGGTTTTTATACTAGTTGTATGATTGTAAAATACCTTAAGAATGTATTCTCTACTTGTAAAATAATTTTGTTAATTTAAATTTCATGTATAATGATGTTTCTACATGCAGGCTTCATAAATAGTCATTTACCCATATCTCTTTCCTTTAGGTCTCTACACTGTGGCCAACCAAGTTTGGCTTGCTTTTTGAGCGCAAAAATATAACATCTGATGCTCCCTTGAGCCCCACAAGGTATTTTATTTCCCTTACTGGCTTTTAATAGTGATAGTTATGTTGTTTCATCTAGCATGTGTGTGCATTTCAAATATAGCAATTTGGGGTTTTTAAGGACATGTGGCATGTATTTCACATTTCTTTGGTCAGGGAACCTCTTCCGACCCTCTTTAGCATGCTCCACCCATTAGATGAAATCGCACCTGTTGTCTGCAAGTCCACAGGTAAGTCATTGTCTCTTCATCTTGTTAACTGCATGATACAGAGCTTCAGTTTGTACACAGGTACCTTATAAAGAAGACACTTTGGTGGTTCAATAGCTGAAAAAGCAAAACATAAAATTTATTGTGTAATGTTGACTTGTCAAGTTTATTTCTATAGCGCTTTTTACGTCTGATATTATTATAAAGCAGCTTTACAGAATCCAGGCCCTAACTCCCAATGAGCAAGTCAAAGGCAAGGAAAAACTCCCTAGGCTATAAGAAGAAACCTTGGGAGGAATCAAGGCTCAGAAGGGGAACCCATCCTCCTCTGGATAAATAAGAGGAGAAAATTAAATAGGTGGTAGCAGTTCCTTGTGTACAGGTGCTGCGATGACTTGTAATCTGTGGGTCCCAAACACAGGCATGATATGTTAAAAGAAATGACCAAGCAGCATCCCAACTAAGTTGTAAAGAACTTGCAGAATCCTTGGGATTGATGTGTTTGGGTCATAGATAACAAAAATGTGCAGCTTGGGTAGGGTGGTTTGGTTCCCACAATGGGTTGTGCGGATATACACATTTGTTTAGTGGCAGGAATCAAGCATTCAAATAGTGTTTTGCTATTAAAAAAAAGCTTTAAGGCCAGATTTTGTATTTTAATATTTTTATTATAGAAGGGTGCATGCACGATGTGTAAGGCAAATAGTACATAGAAACCTTTTTTCCCCAGATATACCATAATTTTACCAGTATTAACACTGCTGAAAAGAAATCAGAAGACATTTAAAACATAAAATGGTTATATCTGTGTTTGATTTCATTGTACAGAAATATGGGTCAGTTGGTCCTCTGTGCTTGTTTCACTCCTACCACTCTGAATAACAATATTTACATCTCAAAGACTTAAGTTGACTTATAAGATTGGGAGTGTCATATTTCAAACACCTTGTGAAGGTGGAAAAGCTGGGAGTGCTAAACAGCATTGTTTGACAGACAGCCCCATAGATATAAGTCAGGTTGTCAAGTGGCCTTTGACAAAATAGTATGGACTAAACAAATTTGGGGGTTTAGATGGAGCATATCATTAACAGTGGATTTCCGTGTAATCCAAAAAAAAGTTTAAGATATTGTGTCATATGTAACTTCTTGTTATTAGATCAAATAAGGCCCTGTAAGACTAGTATGTGTCGTGTTAATTGGCTGCTTGCATTTTGACATTGTTTGACATAAATGCACATTGGTGAAACTCTTCTATTTTTAGAGAGTTCAGCAAAGTCTGATGATTTAGCAGTCATATTACACTCTGGTAACTTAACTGAAGAGTTAAATAAGATGTGATTGAGCTGCTACTCTAGCACTGGACTTTATCTGTGATTTAGTGCTAAGGCTGTGCACTGACAAACTCCTGTGTGTTGCAGGGCTGTTTGAGACTGTGCGTCTTCAGTATGTATCAGACAGTGCACTTCGAGTTGTTTTCTCCTGTGAGGAACCATCGATCATCATGACCTACGATACACTGCAGTGTACTCATACTGTCTGGGCTCTGCGCAAAGTCACACCAGAGGTAGGCTAGCTGTAATGATACACCAGTTGATACTGAATAATAAAACAGATTTATGTATTACTATTAATTGTTAAAACCAAGTTGAATTAAGTCATAGACAAAGTTTTGCTTGGTGCCCTGTAGGAACAATCTACAGTACTTAAATGTCCTGGTCAGGATGGCCCTACTCAGACCCCCATGGCTGCCCACAGCTTCCTTGGTGCTCATCTGAGGAATGTGACCCGACTGGACTCTCCTGGCTCGCCACTGCACTGCCATGCCCTGCACAACCAGAGCCGTGTCCCGCCTTCCCCTAATCTGCACTCCCGCGCCCACTCGCCCAACATCTCCAACATGGCTGCCCTTAGGTAAGCCTGACTCTGCACTTGCCACATCCCTGAAAGTTTTTTGACTGAGTGTAAATTTTTGTCTTATGGGAAACAAAAAAATTTACTCTTAAAATTCCATCATAGTTCGGGTTTATTTTGTTATTTTGGTATTAAATTCACAAACGTGGCTGGAGTATCTATGTGCACAGCAGTGGTATATTTTTAAAAGTTGTTTGAAATAGCCTGTGGATTTATTTAGCCCCAAAATGAGTACATATATCGTTTCACACAGATTTGAAATATACTTTGGTGCTGAGGTATACCAACTTTAAAGCATAAACATTGGCTGGGCAGTGGTAGCCTAGTGGTTAAGACCTTGCCCTACCACGGAGGTACCCTTGAGCAAGGCCCCGCTACACTGCTCCCTGACGCTTTACATAGCTGCCCGCTGCTCCACATGTGCACATGTGATGGGTTAAATGCAGAGGTCACATTTCATTAGGGTTCACTTGTGTGTGATTTTGTTTGCAATAACAATAAGGTCACTTTCATTTTCAGTGAGTCACTTTTACAAGCACAGTTTTTATTGCTAACATTGTTTGGCAGTGTTGTAATAGCTGTAGTATGTGCTCATGCTTTATTATTGCTGTTAAAATATTTGTTTACAGATATGGTATTTCTTATGTCAGAGATTCCTGAAAAATCACTTAAATGCCATTTTCAAAGGGAAAATTTTGGCTCTTTTTTTGAAAATACTACTAAATGATGCAGTCTGTTTCTCAGGTAAATTCTGATCTTAAAAACAAATAAGTACAAAACCTTGCTGCTACTTTTTTTGTCAGTTTTTATTTGACATCCTTATTAGAAAGGTTTCTGAGGTTTTTGCTCTGGTAGGCCATATTGCATCTTATCTGACAATTGTGAAACTTGCAGCTGTTTTTATGCCAGAGGTGAGGAGAAACCAGCAATCTAGGTGGTCGATGACTGACAGTAGTAACATAGGCTGGTTGGCTGTGTGATTTGCTTGCCTAAATACAACTAACACAGTGTACATGATGCAAATGTAATGTGTTTTTTTTTCCCTAAACAGCTGCTGAAATTGCCAAAATGAGCTTCCCTAATATATAGCCATTCAGTGTTTTCCCCTTAATTTTTTTTTCAATTGGGATTTCGACTTTTCTATGCCAGCTGCTTTGTGTGCTTGATGTGTCACCAGGGTACTATTGTCAAACATTTTGAATGAATGAATACATTACACAGGTTTTGTATTCTCTACACATTTATTTTCATGAAATTAAGATAATGATCTGCTTTTGGTTATCACAGCTTGAATGCTTTGGAAAGCTTATTGCATAGGTCAACAAATATCAAAAAGGGAGAGATTTCAGTTGCTGCTCAAACACTTTTTTCAGGGATACAGAATCATATTTCAATAAAACCACCTCATAGTAATATTTTAATTTGTGTAATATTTCAGTTTATCTATTTCTTTAAGAACCAAAAATGTCTTTGATTATAGTGGGCTGTGACTAGACGCTAGAGCAAGATCCTGCTCTACCTACTAAGCTCGCCTGTGAAACAAGCTGCTACATCAGTTATTTGAACGTTGAGATTTACACAAATTTAAAATGAGTGGTTTTTGAAAATCAATGGTTTTGGCCATAAATTAAGGCGTATTTTTTGTTATGAAGCAGGCATTAGCCTGCCATCTCCATATCTCACCAATGTGGAGTGGGTCTTACTGATGTCTCAGCAATGTTAAGTTTGGCTAGACCAGAACACCTCACCAATAATGATAGGATAAATGCTGACTTTTTTCTGCCTGTGTTTTCCTGATTTTGAATCGAACTCCGAGACAGAAAAGAGGCCAGAAAATTTAATAGAGAAAGTCAGGACAGCTTTGTTAAATGTAAAGTTTACATTTAACAAAGCTGTCCTGACTTTCTTTATTAAATTTTTCCTGCTTTCCCAGCCCAGGCTGCCTCCATGTGGAAGCCAAATTGAAGTGCATTAGTTTTTAAATAATTTTTTTTTAATTAGTCCAAATATATTTAGGTAGGTGTTCCTATACCTGAGTGCACCTGTACGAGACGCTGGCATGTTTTTCTATACTGAAATCATTGTCAAAATTGTTGCAGTCGAGTCTCTGCCTTAAGGCCAATGCTTCATGATTCAGTGATCTGCCTCATTTTGCTCTTTTTATTTTATATAAATTTGAATAAAATAAATTTGTACTTGCTGTAAACATTTTGGAAAAGTGTATTCTAATGTGATTGTTTTCCAGTTGTGACTTTTCCCCCTCTTTTTCTTTCCTTTGTTTTTTTTTGTTTTTTGTTTTGTTTTGTTCTTGCATGTGCCTCATCACTAGCCGGGCTCACTCACCTGGCATTGCGGTTCCCTCTTTTACTGGAGCGCAACGTTTCAATGTGTCCTGCCACTCTCCATCACCCCGTGGTCACAGCCTGCTAGCTTCACCCAATAGCACCCTTAATGATACAGCTCTGCTGCCTGAGATGGAGCCCATTCTTCCTGACCTCTGCATTGAGCAACTGTGGACAGAAACTTCAACTACTCACAGGTTATCAGTCCCGATTGTATGTTCCTTCAGTGCCAGTGTCTGTATGGGTTAAGCTTTACAGATAGAACAACAGACATGGACTACAAAGCACAGTTGGTGACTCTGGATAAGAGAGCCTCCTAAATGCTGTAAATGTATGGCAGTTACATATGCAGTAATATGGGACAGATTCATATAATTTTTCATGCTGTTACACATAGTAATTGTTTGAATAGCTTGTCTCAAGTTTTATGTGTCTGTTTAGGGAGAAGAGCTGCCAGGCCTCCAAAGTGTTCATCACATCTGACTTATGTGAGAGCAGATACTTGTGCTTCCTGGTTGAGTCTCACCAGCAGCTCAGGTGGGAACATGTTCACTTCCTCTTTCCTATTTGTGTTTTTTCTTGGTTTTATTAATGTTATTATTAGAGAAATGCTTTTTGTCTGCTGATTTCACATGAGGTTTTTTGTCCTCTCTCTTCTTTGTTGATCCCAGATGTGTTAAGTTTCTTGAAGGCAATGAAACTAACCAACTGATATTTGCATCAGTTACCACTATTCCAGCCAAAGATGCTGCACCTTTGGAGGTAAGGGACCCATGGTAGCAATTCTGAGAAGAATTGAACATTTTATACAAATTTGTGGCCAGTCTTAATAAGTTAATGTGTTCAGTTAAAACTGATATTACATGAAAGATGTAGAAAAAAAAAAATTAGCCTTGGTTTAACTTGTGAAAAATCGATTTTTGTCAGTGATCAGTGTTGGAGGCTTTCGTGTAATTGTGGTGGGACATTTTGTAAAATGGCATTGTCTTTTGAAATTAAATATGAACTTCCTGAAAAAATATGTTGCTTTAATGATCGTATGTGTCTCTCTAAAATCCCAATATATGCCTTTGGGTCAGTGGCCCCTTTTGTTTGTTTTTCCTGAAAAAAAAGCTGAAATGTAGACTCTGAAATCTGACCACAGCAAACATTTCCTGTCTTTTGCTCCATCTGAGAAGATCAGGCTCTGGTAACTCTATAGCATTTATGCATAGAATTCATGTATAGCTTTTTCTGTATGTAATAGAGTTTCAGATTGCATTTCTTAGTGTAGCGCCAGGCTGCTAGATGATAGTGGTTTTCTGAAATTCTTCTGAGCCTATGTAGCTAAATTTATTTAATAGTGCCTTTTCAGAACCTGAAGGTCACTTTTTTTTATATATATATATATATATATATATACAGTGGAGGAAATAATTATTTGACCCCTTGCTGATTTTGTAAGTTTGTCCAATGACAAAGAAATGAACAGTCTCAGAACAGTATCATTTTAATGGTAGGTTTATTTTAACAGTGACCGATAGCACATCAAAAGAAAAATTGAAAAAATAACTTTAAATAAAAGATAAAAAAAATTATTTGCATTTCATTGAGTGAAATAAGTATTTGAAACCCTACCATCTATTAAGAGTTCTGGCTCTGGCTTCTCTCCCAGCTTCTTGCTAATGGTTCTGTAGCCCATTCCAGCCTTGTGCAGGTCTACAATTTTGTCTCTGACAT
>JBBPDA010000145.1:11999941-12010039 GCA_037974385.1 Arnoldichthys spilopterus
TAAAATAAACCTACCATTAAAATGATACTGTTCTGAGACTTTTCATTTCTGTGTCATTGGACAAACTTACAAAATCAAATTGATGGGATCAAATAATTATTTCCTCTGCTGTATATATGAGAGAGAGATTATTGTTGTTTTTTGCATTTTACAAAATGTCCCAGATTTTAGAAATTGGGTTGGTAATAAATGTTTCTTTTTTTGTCTTACACTAAAATATGAACTTGTCCTTAATGTCACGTTAAGTACGTTAAGCAAAAGTGTGGGTTTTTTTTAAATTTATATTAATTTGTTTTATTTTGATAGGACATTGATGCTTTGCTGGTACTGGAGACCAATGGTAGCCTGGTCTTATACACAGGCATAGCACGGGTAAGCTTACTGTGTGAGTGGCAGGGGGTGGAAGCGTGTTAGGATGTAAATATATTTCTACACCAATGCAATTAGCAAACCAAACCAAGATATCATATGTTAAAAACTTGGGTTAAACAATTTTATTAAATTTATTTTTCTTTGAGAGAGCTATCCATTAAAAGCAGCTCTGCCTTTGTTTCAGGTATAAGTGAGTAGTGCTTGAGCTGTGACTGTGATACTGTTTGAGTGGCAGTGGTCAGCAGCTCACTTAACTGCTGACTACTACTTGAACTACTTTAAAAGCCTCTGCAAATAAAAAAAAAAACCATCATGACAGCCAATAAAAGCACACCATTTTAACTCTGGCACAATTATAAGTCAAATAATTACAAACAAAAACATTAGGTGCAGCCTCTTGTGACAGGTTGTGGGGAAAATGTACTATTTTTAAGTAGTTTTTAATCCAGCTTTGCCCCTTGTAGTATAAGAAATTTTAATCTTCATGATATTTATCATTTTAAAATAGGGAGTTCCTTCATCTAGGGTACACATGAATATTGATGCAGTTATTGTTTCTTGTACTGGAGAAGAAACTAATGTTTACTAGCATGTATTACAAGCTTAAGATCTGTGTAGCAGTATTAAGGCTCTTAATCGCCAGTATGAGTACAGATGTACAGCATGGTGGCATCAGCATATAGATGAATATGACAACCACTTAACATCAGGGAAATATTGTTTATGTAAGTATAAATTAAGATAGGGCCAAGAATAGATCCCTGCGTGACACCTTTGGTTGTTTCCAGAAATTCTGATGACGCATTCCCTGGTTTCACACTGAAATCTAATAAATAATTCTGAAACCTATGACATACGTAGACATCAAACAAGTAATTGACAATCTGTTTAGCTGCAGGGATGATCAACTGTGTCAAAGACCTTTGATAAGTTAATGCAACAATATTATCCAAAGATGTTATATTTACAGCCAGTAAAATTCTATAGATATTTACTATATTTTTAGCATTGTAGCTACCCCTGAAACTTTCCTGCACAATACATAAAAGTTTTAGGAAAGAATGCATCTAGATCATTTCTACCAACAGACTATTAATACCACAACAGAAATCGTGGATAGTAAGATCAGCATTTCTTGTGATATAAAGTAGGGATGAAAAACGTGAGAAGCCCATAAAATCCATATTTTGAAGAAGTGTTTAACAGCCAGTTTTAGCAAAAAGTTTGTGCTGGGCAATTTTTAATATAACCTGTTTAATATAATCATTAGATTAGCATTTTTTAATCACTTAAGTTTTCAAAAAGCATCATACATACCTGGATATCCTGAACCTCTATTCAGTTTTTTATTTTGCTAAATGTTTTAAAAGCTCAGAAATCTTTTTTTTTTTTATTATTATAGGCATGCTTGTTAACAAAGGTGAAGAACATTAATAAAACAATTTAGGCAGACTCCCTAGAATCACTAGGATATGCAAAATCACGGAGACTGAGATCCTGTACGCTTCCTTATTATTACTAAAGACTTAATAAAGTCTTGCTTGATCTCATATTCCTGACAAAAGCTATGGGGCTGTTAAACACCCAAAGATGTGAATTTTTGTTGCCTGCATATGAGGGGATTAGGCTGAATTATTTATAATTTATTTATAACATAATAAGTCACTATATAAATAAACTTGTCTGAATTATTAGTGAGCATTAATAATAATTCATATGTATTTTTATTTTCTAGTGAAATAAATAAAAGTGCAAGGTACATAGGGTTGTTAGCAGTAATTGCATAGTTAATAAGCGATTGCTAGTGATAACAAATGCATCGTTCGTTGATGTAGTTTGATGGGTTATTCAGTTATTCAGTTCTTTCTAAAAATTCAAAGTATGCTAGTGTGTTGCTAGTGCAGATCACCTGTACAATATTATTGTGGTCTCACAAAAGCAGCCCCCAAGGCAATTTTCAGCATGTCATGAAAGTAACAAATTGTTTTAAATTTAGAAGTTTGATTATGCTTTTGTTGCTTTATCTTAAAGTTAGAAGTTTATTTTTTTAAAACACAAAACCTTTTTACCTGCCAGTGTGTTCTACAAAACTTAAAAGGTCTTCAGGATATCTAGCTTATGACTTTTTCATTTGAACATGATTGGTAATTGCTTCAGTGCTCTTGGCAATACTCAAGATGGCAGGGTCATGTGTAGCAACATCCTGAATGTCAGCAGTCAGTGGAAATGTTGCCCTGCTTTATTGTAACTTTGACATACTGAATAATGGAATGACCAGGGTTGTGCCAATCATGGTTGTTTAATGTCCGATTGAGATTTGATCTTTTTTCAGGCGGAAACCTTTTTAAGGCAATAAATCTCTTTATGTAAAGCTCCCAATATAAGGATTATGTGAAAGACAAGCTGGTAGCTAACTCTAGCACATGCAAGAAAACGTGTGCCTTTTATTCAATACCTGAACAACCATACCTTTTGCATAAGACTTAGTTAGTGGTGCCCTACTAACATGCTTTTTATGACCTATAGGAATATACCTGATGTACTTTTCCCATGCTTTGTATAAGTACCAGTGGGCAACAAAGAAATTGTTATTTGCTGTTTAACAGGCCAAACTGGCATTTAAAAATGTTTAACATTTTATAGTAAATCCTGATTGTATCCAGAGGAAAAAGGTACAGATTTGTACTTTTTTGTAACTGAACCATTTTAAATAGTAAATTAAAAACATAAGGCTGAAGTTAATACAGGGTGTAGTGAATGCAACTTTAAAGAAATAATAATAACAATATGGTATATTTGTGTTTTCTAACTAAATGCACTTAGGACGTACCCTTGAGGGTACCACCTAAAGATATTGTATTAAGTGTTTATAAAGTTTAAAAATAAAATTAGTTGAAGCTGTTCTAAAGTAATGTCTGCATTTTTTTTACTGGTTGTATTTTTCAAATAGAATTCTGTAAATGTGACCTCACCACAACTCTTTAGTTATTCCATCAGCAAGAAATTACTGGCTTCTATTTGAAACAATTTTTAAACTGTGGCTACTTAAAAGCTAGCCACTGGAAACCTAAAGATGTCTGTTTTCTCCTTAGGTGAGCAAAGTATTTGTCCCTGGCCTTCTGTCACCAAACTTCAGTTTACCCAATCATCTGCCCTCAATGAACACACCTTTAGACAACGTGAGCACCCCTGCCAAAGCGACAGTCCAGCATATGAGCAGACTTGAGGAGGTACCCTAAGATTTAAAAAAAAAAGTCTGATCTCATTTTATGTCATGCACATTGAATAGAGACATAGACACAAAGTATTGCAGCAAGAAATGCTATTGATGTTTTCCCCATAGGTCTGGGAATTAAATAAGTATATTATTTTAATCCTTTTAAATTGAGTTACTTTTAAAACAAATTAACAATGATTAATGAATGTATGTCTGAGCAATAAAATGGTCTATGTTTAAGAAAAGACCAAAGGTTATAAGTCATGGATCATTAGCATATCAACATATCAACCACAATGCAGAAAAAGGCACTCTGTATGAGCTTACAGGAAAACGGCTTGAGAGCAAATTGAATTAGTGCTTCCGCTTAACATGAAGAATAGCTCCACTTGGTAGAGGCTTCTACCTTGCTCAGATCACTAATTACATTTTACAGTTATGTCCCTGCATTTATAACAGTTTGTGGCAGTTCTCGTTGATTTTAACTGCTTTTCTCTGCATAGTTTTGTGTATTGTTTGTCCTCTGTCTCTTTCTGTCACTCACATTGTCTATCTGGTCATCAGCCGGACATGCCATCCCCAGTGTCTGAGGTGCGAAGCTCAGTGCAGCACTACGAGTCATCCTGGCTGGATGACTCACCCTTCCAGCAGGCTGCGCCACACATCCAAGCCCTACGAGACCCCGTCAGCAACCGCGTTACACTGGTCAGTCATCACTTAGAACTAACAATAATTCATGACCTGATATTTGACGTTTGCTGATGAAACATGAATGTAATGCTTGGTTATTATATAGTCTATTCCAGTGTTTCGGTATCAACTATGATTGCAAAGAAGCAGTATTGAGTTTTGATTTAAGTGATTTAAGTATTGATGAACAGCCAGTTCTTTGTCATTTGCTGGCTCCATCAGATCAGAAAAGTAAAGTTCTAAATACATAAAAATTACATTTCAAAAATTGTCCTTTCTGGAAATGTGGCTTCTGCCTGCTTAATGTTTAACTGCAACCACAGTCCAATTAAGTCAAGCTGTTGCTGGTTTGTAAAACATTTGTTCAGCACATCATATCAAATTGAATCTTACTTCATTAATGCAAATTTACAACATACTACCGCATGATTGAAAAGAACCATCCAAAAATCTACCATATGCTTCATAATGTTATATAGATCTCATTATTACCCATTAGACAAATGTGAACCTTTGACCAGTGTTACCCTACCTCTCTGCTTTCTTGAAAGCTTTGCATACTGCTTAATTTAAAAAATTGAAATTCTCACAGTATTGCTTTTGTATTAAAGTTCCTGTAAAACCAAATGGTCATTTTTTAGAGCTTTAATTTAGGTCTGAACCTGATCCGACCCACCCAAACCACAACAAGTGGGAACTCAATCTAAACCCGACAAACGTTTATCTAAACCCAGACCCAATTCTGCTTTAACAAATTTCCTCATGAAGAGGTGCTTTATCCTAAATCTCCAGTTTTAATTCTTTCTGATTTATTTTTCTGACTGTATTGCTGATGGTCTAGGCTTTAGGTTGCCTGTTATGGTGGTTTGAACACCATGAAGTGTGAACGTCTCTAATCACCCACCATTAAATTAATACAAACTAACATTTAATTAATGCATCAGTTCAGTTTCTTTTATCCAGATACTAATTGTGCTATTTAAACACTTGATGCCAGTTCTCTATTAGGGCACTCATGTTTCTTTTAAGCAAAATGCTTTAAACATCCATAGCTATAAAATAGCATTAAATGTAGATTGGTCATAATAAGGTCAGTGACAGTACAGAATATCAATTCAGTATAAGAACACTTCACTAATGCAAAAGTGTTACTTACTATTTTGTTCTTCTGTACCCTTCATGACTTCATGTGGTTTGTGCATTAATGTTCATGAAACTTATTTTTTGTGTAACATTTGTAGGTTAATTTCTTGCTCAGTACACAACGCCTTTTAAAACCGATCTTAGTCATTATGATGGGGTATTTTATATTTCTAACACTGCAAGCACTGCTAGTACCTGTGTAATTTGAGAGCAGACTCAAAAATAGGTTGAAAAAAGTAGGAAATACGGAACATACAGAAAACCTTAGTTATTGTATTTAAATTCTAATCCATAATATTGTGAAATCTAATAGATTTTTATTTACGTTGGATCTTTCCAAAAGTTTTTAACACACTGCAACATGGACTAAGCAATGTCTACTTGCTTTTATAGCTCAAAATTATTATTTTTGGTCTGATTTGATAAAGAAAAACTGCTAATTTTGTACTTGCTTCTCAACAATATAGAGAATCTGATCAGTGGCAAATGGTGTCCAGACTGTACTCGAGGGCTAACAAAAAAGAAAGTGTGTGTGTACGTGTGTGTGTACGTGTGTGTGTACGTGTGTGTGTGTGTGTGTGTGTGTGTGTACGTGTACTTGCATGCACTCATATTGAAGCAGCAGGAACCTGTCATGCCGTTGACGAGGTTCATTAAGGTCCTTGGTCCAGCATCAAGCCTGTCTGTCTGCAGGGTCTGTTTTGTCAGGAAGGCTGAGGCATGTTTTCCTGCCACAGGTCTTTTTATTTCAGGCCCGTCAAAATAATCTTACATCGACTGAAGTTATTTTGGTTCATATTAAAGTTGCTTTTAATAGCAGATTGAATTAACTTTAGGTGCTTATAGAAAATTAAGTTTATTTTATTTATTTTTCTGCTAATGATTGGTTGTAATTTATTCTCTTTTGGATTTATATGTTTCAGGAGCTGAGCAGTAACTCAATGCTGAGGATCACTGTTCCTGAAGTGGCTACATCAGAGCTTGGTCAGAAGAAGACATGTGCTGGCAATGATACATGCCACATAGTTCATCCCCATTTGACTCATTGAGTAGTTATGAACTATGAGATTTTAGTCTGACAGAACCCCCCAGTATAGTATATTTCATGTCTGTGAAGTATGAATTTTGTAACTGTGTAATGAATTAAGTTCAGACTAAGTTTAGACTAAAACTGTAGTGACTCAGTCTTATTTTTCCCCAAAGATATGTTCAGTGAGTTTAATTATAGCCTTTTGTAGCTAACCCCAAAACGTCTTATTGCATTGTTCTATATATAAAGTAATAACATACAGAATATAAAATCTATTCTGCTGTTTCAGGGTTTGATCATATTGCCTGTTGCTGCTGTTGGGCATAATTGTCTTGTGGCTTATTTGTACGCCTTCCATAATTGGTTTTTGTCATGACATGATCTCTTTATTTACTTCTCTCTAAAATTACTGCAAAATTGCGACCTATCTTTCCTCTTATTATTAAGACATTCAATCCAAAAGCAGGGTCTCCCTGCGACTAATAAATTGACATTTTAGCCAGCTTTGTTTTGACCTTTCCCAGCTTGTTTGCCAATTAAGATCTTGGCAGATTCATTAGGAACCTAATTGCATTTGGTTCATAGATAACATGAATTGTGCTCACCTGAATGTTCAGAGTATTGCATTTTTTTTCAGGTGGGCCAGTAGTTCACTATTGGCCAACACTTTTTTTTTCTTGAAACTTTTCATTACCTTTTGAAGCAAGCTCTTTCCTGACAGCCTTTTAGATGCCTCATTGTATACACATCTTTAACCCATGTAGGTTTTCTTTATGCTAGCGAATGCATATCATGTGACCCACTATATTTGACCAGAGGAAAATCTTGTTCACTCCCTGCTGTTTCAATTAATCCTGTTGCACTGTTGCACTTGTGCCAGCAGCCTTTAGTACAATCCCCCCCAACCCTTCTCATCGCCTGCTGCTGGGCTTCCATCAGTCACATAGGCCATGCGTTGGCAAAGGGCTCCCTTTAAATCCCTTATTGGCAGCAACCCTTCATACTGCACTCATCCATTTTCTTTACCATGCTTTCCACCTACTTATGCACTCTGATCCAGCGTGGTTTTATTCTTTATTTTCAATCCGCTACCTCCTTTGATTGGAAACTGCTCTAGAATCATCTCCTTAAACCGATTTCTTTCGTTTGCCATCGCCCCCTCATCTTTATTTAGATTGAAGTCCTCATGTGCATGTACTGAGGGGTGGATGACATGGTGAAGAAAAATCTTAATGTTCTGTCATTTTGACCAAGCAAAAAAGCAGTGAAATTAAGATATTTGTGTACAATAGATGCAGAAATTATGCATCGTTGTCCATTATGTGGAGTTAGTTTGTTTAAATGACCAATGCCTATTCTATACATTGTCTCCCCCTTACAGTGAAAAGATGCCTGCAGGCCATTCGATTCATTCTGCCCAAAGATACTGCCATGAAGGTGCTGGTAAAGTGGTACAATATCTACAATGCTCCCGGAGGTCCCAGCATGCACCAGGAGTGGAATTTGTTTGTTACGTGCTTCCTAACACTCATGGGCTACAACACTGAGCGATTGGCTTGGACACGAAATGTGAGTTTTAGAGAATTTGAGTTGCTTGTATTTAGAGTCCTGCTGAGGAAATTAGAGCTGGCATGAATTATTTATTGTAACACTGAGACAGTAGCCCACAGTATGAAGCATAAGCTTAAACCAAAGTACTTGGGGTTCTTTATAATTGTTGTTGACCCTCCACAGCTCCATTTTGAAGTGCCCCTCTCTCCAGTAATAGCTCCTAAGAAAGCACGCCCTGCAGACACTGGCTCTGACGAGGTAAGTGTTCAGGATGAAGTGATGGTGGCTTACTAACATTCTTTTCCAATGTGCAAGAATTCTATCTTCTGTTTCAATGCTGTTTGTGCTGTAATCTGCAGTTTGAATTTTTGTGCCATTGCATTTGGTCTTCCACCTAGGAGAACAACCACTAGCTCATGAGCCTGCTCATTACTTTCTTTGTATTTGCTCACTATTGAAACATCTGCATGAATTAAGCCATGTGTCGATGTTGTATTGGGGCAGGAGCTTTGGAAATAAATAACACTTATTTCCATGTACTGAAGCTGATTAAGAAGTTGTGCTGAAAGCACTGCTTGTGATGAGGTCAGATGACATTTTCATGAATCAGACGTGAAGTAGTTTATACATCATTCATGACACCATTTGGTCTGTGTTCACTTATTCCAAAACGTTCAGTGTGCTAGATTACACATGTTTGTTTACTGATCAAGAATTTGGCACAGGAAAAAGCGCTTGGTCAGTTTCACGTTCCCCTTCATTAAAGGTACAAGACAGACTTGTTGTTGTAAACTTTTTTACATTATTATTAGACATTCACTGATCAGTTTTTGCATGAACATATATCCTTACCACATTAAAATAATGTAAAATAATAAAATTCTTCATCTAATTAATAGTTTAATTGATTTCATTGATATGCATTTAACCAGCAGGGGTCTAATGCATGGTTTCACCTATCAAAAAACATTCTATACATGTACGTTCTCGCTTTTTCTGGAAAAAGCACACAATCGAAAAAAGACTTCTTTAAAATGATCATCTGGATCGTCTGGCATAAACAATCTGCCAACCTGGTCTGGTTTGCTAAAAAAGGAGATACTATAATTTGTTAAAATTTTTTATTTTTTTATTTTTATTTTTTTTTTGGTGAATGTATAAATTGCCTCATACCATGTCTCTCAAGGGTCAGTGAATGAGTACTGCTGCCAGACTGAGTTAAAGAAATGTTGAGCCTGTCGGCTGTTGGTGGGGCACAGAGTCAGGAGAGCAGGGTTAGGGACATTATCCTCAGGCTGGTGGCTCACCAAACGGAACTCGCAAGATGTTTTTTTTAGAAACAAGAAAGCAAGGCCTTTCTGTTCTCATTTCTTATATTTTAACACAACACATTCTCTTGACCTCTTAAGGACTGGACATACCTTTGTACCTCAGACTATCACTGCCAAGTGTTGGCGCACTCCGTGGTATGCCTGCCAGGTCTGGAGCCAGCAGCACACCCTGCTGATATGGAGGACAGTGGGCCAGTGGCAGGTCTGGAGCCCTCTGCTCTGCTCTTCCCTCACATTCCTGCACTTTTCTATGTCTTGCACCTGCTTTATGAAGACCTGAAACTTGACGAGCTCCAACGCAGCGGTGCCCGTGCCCTCATGGGTCTTCTGCAGCAGATGGCCAGGTACACACTAAACACAGTAAAATGACTAAGACTGTTAACATTTATTACTTTAGGAATCTTAACAATCTTCCAATTATGATTACATTGAGTCCAAAAGGAGAGACTAGCAAAATAATTTTAAATGCACATTTTACAACTAAAAATTTTAATTGAGGAATTGTGCTTTATCGAGTAATTGTGACCGTTTAAAAAAAGTGACAGTCTTTTTATGTTGAATGAAATGTTCTTTTTGGATGGATAGTGAGCTGAAAAATCTTACTGGATTGTTTCAGAAAATGTCAACAGCTTGTTTTCTTTTGTGTAAACGGGGAACAGAAAATCTGAGAGCGCTAGAGTGCTCTTCAGTGAAAGTGTGTGTGTGTGTGTGTGTGTGTGTGTGTGTGTGTGTGTGTGTGTGTGTGTGTGTGTGTGTGTGTGTGT
>JBBPDA010000145.1:12018652-12031121 GCA_037974385.1 Arnoldichthys spilopterus
GTTATTTCTGTGACCATTGTGAGTTTTTCTTTCATTGACTGAAGGGTACCAACAATTTTGTCCACGTGTGTATATTTAGCTTCCTCACGATGAGTGGCTTTCAGCAGCAAAAACTAGAACGATGTGCTCATTGCAGTCTTTCAAAGAAATGGGCAGGCTGGCAAAATTGTAGCTCTTAGGCTGTGTGTGGATACATGGCTATTGTAATTTTTTTTTTGCCTAGTACATTTTCACTTTCAGCATGAGGAACTGATGTTAAACGTCATTTAGATGCCATCAGTTCATTTCATATCCCTTTTCTTTATTTGTAAGAATTTTTCTTTTTTATGTCTCTTCTAATTTTTCTGTTCTATTAGAATTTTCACATGTGTTTTCAACATTATAATTACAATGACTATTAAAATGTTGACCCATTTCCACTGGTTTTTGATCCACTTTTTTGTTTAAACCAGTAATCAATAATCCTTTAACTTGGACCATGGAATGATTCAGTCTAAACAGAGTGACTCACTGCTGCTTGTCCATAATCAGAGATCTATACTGCAGCAAGTGGAGTGTATTGGTAACGGCGATTACTTTGAAGCCAAAGCTTAATGGGGATCAGTAGGAATTCACTGCAGGATGGGATTGGCTCACATAGCCAGGAGGATCGCGTTCTTGATGTTTATATTTGGTAAATTTTGCTGTTGAGTGTGAGAGACATCCCTTTAAGGCACACTCTCTATTATGAAGCATTCTGCTTTAAACAGGGAATAGGTTGAGGTGCTTTATTAAAGGGATAGTTCAATGTTGATGTAATGCACACTGGTTTCCCTTGCTTTTGTTGATTGTTAGCTGTACTCGAATTAGCATGAGCATGGGTTGAATTTTCACTTTAAGTTATGAGTCTCCATCTCATTATCCATTCCAGTATTGGAGCTACATACCCTGTTTTTTTTTTGGGTCTATCTTTCTTTTTCGAGCTTTGCTCTCATCCTGTTGTTTTTCTCACATAAAAGGCGAACATAAAACACAGTTTCACTATGACACTGCATAGCACCGTAACACGCTCTGTGTTCTCTCATTTCCAGTCAGGCCGAGCTCTATCGCTACTTTCGGTGGTCACAGTGCATATGTATAATCTATAGCTCCATCTATACCCAGAGTATTTACACTGCCCCTTCACCACATTGAGATTGGTGGCCAGTGCATTCTAGACTCTGATAGTACTCAATGACGAGAAACTGGTTGAAAACATCACTAGTATTAAAAATGAATGAATGAAGAACATGTTTTTGTTTTTATCTTTGTTTTCTGAAAAGCTTAAGATCCCTGCTCTTTAACCTCTCTTAAATTGCACCATTTCTGCACTAATGCAGCTGCTAGAGCTAGACTGAGGTTTCATAGATTAGTACGGATTTCGATCTGCTGTAGTAGAGCAGAAAAGAAGTACTGAAGTGTAATGCAGCAATGCACTATAGTCCAATCCTTTCTGGACAACACATTTACAAAGCAAAAACTGCCTATTTGCTTTGCATTTTTGTGGTCTATACCCACAGTTTTACAGACTAAACATGTATACCACGTGTTACAAAATGACTGTGTATGACTCTGTAAATAGCTGCTATACATACTTTTATTAAGTTCAAGTGTTTGGGTTTCCAATTTTTTTTTTTACCTCCTTTCACCTCCCTAGGGTCATGAGATGACGAGTATTGGGCTGCTGCTAGGTGTGTCTGCTGCTAAACTGGGAACGATGGACATGTCAATCACACGGTTGCTGAGTATTCACATTCCGGCACTGCTGCCGCCCACATCCACTGAGCTGGATGTGCCACATAGCGTCCAGGTGGCTGCCGTCGTGGCCATCGGACTTGTTTACCAGGGCACTGGCCATCGACACAATGCTGAAGTGTTGCTTGCTGAGATTGGTCAGTCCACATTTTCAGATTTTATCATGGTATACTGTATTACCTGGGAGGGGAGAGGTGGGAGGTGCAGATAAAAGCCATAAGTGACAAAGCAGTTGACATCAGCATTTGCGACTGTGGTGTATATATGGGTGCTTGAAAATGCGTGAACAGACACTGTACATTACTTAATCTTAATTTGTTCAGGAACATGGTCCAGTATAAATGGTAATTGTATGTGAACCTCTAGGATTAGCAGATAATTTGAAAGTGAAATTAGAGTCATATGTTTTCAATCAATGGAAAAACAATCAGGTACGAGTTGGCACCCTGTTTTATCTTAAAAACACGTTTGTGGATGTGTATCAACAGTAGATTTCTGAGGACCTCAGAAAAACAGGAGGTTACAGGATGAAAGAGGAGGTTACAGTACCATCCTTTTGAGTTTGAACTCCTCCAATCCACAGTCAAACAGGTTGTGTACAAAAGTTTTAAACCATCTATTACCCTCCTCAGAAGTGCTTGACCAACAAAGACCACTCCAAAAGCAAGACATTTTACAGTCTAGCTAGTCCAGTCACAAAGAGTAACTTCTGAGCAACTGAAAGCTTTTCTCACGTTGGCTAATGTTTACATTCATGAGTGCACAATAATTAAAAACACTGAACAGCAATGGCTGGAACTTTTCTACTTATCTATAGGTTCATAAAATAAGCCAGAATGCTATTGTAATTTTGTTATTAAATGAGTCAAAAATAAAGCTTTTAGTTTCACTGAGAAGCACACCATTTGGAGAAAGAAAAGCTCTGCATTCCAGCATTAGAACGTTACCCCATTTTTAGTTTGGGATGGTAGTATCATGGGTTGATCCTGGTTGTTGCATCTGGGCCAGAGGATCCTGCCATCATTGATGGAGCAATGAATTCTGATTATACCGGCAATATCTGTTCAAGAATTGGATCTCAAGATGAAGTAGGTCATGCTGCAAGACAATGACAAAAGCACACAAGCCATTTTACCAAGTAATTGATGGAATGGAATGGCCAAGTCAAAGTCCAGACCTTAACCCAATATAAATCTTGTGAAAGGACTCAGAGTTGATGCTTTTCTTTTGGGAGGAATGGGATTCAAAGTCATCCATGCCAAAATCGCAGGGTTGATCAGCTGTTACTGGGAAACGTTTACTTTTTAAGTTCAAGTGTTCAGTTATTGCTGTATGGGGGCTGGTGTGGGGTGACTTAAAGCAAAGCTTTTTTACCTTTGCAACTCACAGATATGTAATACAGGACCATTTTCCTCAGGAAATAAATGACCAAGTTTTAGAGATGTCCTAGTACCTCTTTTTCACTTCAGATAATAATCTACATACCACAGCTCTGGCTATTTGTTAATACTGTTAGTATAATAACACATGGGAGCGCTTGATGGTCAATTTGCTCCTAAAAAATTCTCACTCAAATAAAGAATCAGATACTTCTCCAGTATATGGTTCATAACAACAGTTAATTATGAAAGACTCCCACCCTTTATTCATGCACTGCAAAAAAAAAACTGGTACTACAGTTCTCAAAGCAACCAACAGGGTTAACATTAGAGCAACGTAAACAGCAGGATTCTGCATTATGAACTAATAATCTCTTATGATGCAGCTGTATACAAATCACATGCAGCTATTTGTACAACATGTGCATCTTTGTGCAAACTTAGTGATTATCAGGTGAGTGTGCACACATACACTTTAATATAGCTAACAGAGAAACATTGTTCATATTTAACCAGAATGCTTACATAATTGATCTTTAGAAATGTTGTGGTGGTTTGGAACCTTTAAAGCTGAAACTGGATTTATGTGTTACACTTTAAATGGAGTAATGTGACTTGGAAAATTATTGGATTGTCACAATTTCCTTGTTAATCAGGCTCTAGTTTATAGGTTGGCTGAGATTTCTTAATAGGTGTGTGCATTTGCATGCATATGTGTTCACACAGGCCGTCCTCCTGGTCCAGAGATGGAGTACTGCACAGACCGAGAGTCCTACTCACTTGCAGCAGGCCTGGCCCTAGGCATGGTTTGCCTCGGGGTAAGTGTGTCAGTGTTTCCACGTTATTTAGAGAATGTTATCTTTCACACAAGACGTTTCCTTGGAAAGGCTTCTGCAACATTGGTTTTGTCAGCACATATCAGTATTACTAACACTCAAGGTCACCTGACCTCCTCCTTCCTGCATGTTCTTATTGAAAGTGTCACAACCCAGTCTCTTCCACTTGAACAAAATCTTTCCCATGCTTAAAGCCAAACACTGGTTTGCTCAGAGCAGTTTTCAGCATTGTATACCAAACGTGAAAGCTCTGTCAAACCGTTGAGCCATTGCTTAGATGTATGTACTACTGATATTACGAATAATGACAAATAAAAATAGCTTTAGCACTTTTCTTTTAATCAACAAAGTCGAGTAAAAGGGAAGTGTTGTTACACAAATGCATCAAAAATCACCAGATATTGGAAAAGACCCTGGAATCCCAAGAAGAATGATAATCAGTTAAACACTGTGTAAATTCTGTGTTGGCTTGATTGATTAAAGGGAAGTTGTCTTATGGGTAAGTATCTCTTGAGAACATCTTGATGCTGAAAGCACTGTGCTAAAAAATATTAATGTGTCTGTGTATACGTGTGTCTGTCTGTGTGTCTGTCTGTGAGACTAAAAGTGGTGTTATTCCCATGCTGACTAAGCCTTTACATGTGTAGCATGGCAGTAATCTGATTGGGATGACAGACCTAAATGTGCCAGAGCAGCTTTATCAGTACATGGTGGGGGGACACCGACGCACACATGCTGGCATTAACAGAGAGAAACACAAGTCCCCTAGCTACCAGATCAAGGTGAGGTAAATACAGAATACAATGAATGATCTAAACTGTCACCTAACTTGTGTAAGGGTTTTCCTAATGTCCTCTGTTTAAAAGCTATACAAATGTATGAACCTTATTCTTTTTAGGAGGGGGACACAATCAATGTAGATGTTACCTGTCCTGGAGCCACCTTAGCTCTAGCCATGATCTATTTAAAAACCAACAACAGGCAAGTCATTTTCTTTGCTTTGTTTTTGTTTTTTTCTTTTTCACCTCTGCCATTGATTCTGACAGCCCTCTACCCTCTCTATATACTTGGGCCCCTGTAGGTCTATAGCTGATTGGTTGAAAGCCCCAGACACCATGTTCCTGCTGGACTTCATCAAGCCTGAGTTCCTGCTGCTGAGGGTAAAAGAGCGAGAATGTAGGAGAAAAAGACAGATTGTGGATGAGTGTGGTCAAGTGTTGTCTTTGTCCATTTCTGTTTTACTATGCAATCTATATGCTGTGGCATACATATTTGGAGCCACTTGTAACTCAAATTAATTGGCATTATTTCATTTTGAAATGAGCTTTAGACTCTTTCTGAAGGTCTTTTGATATTGTGTTTATATAATGATGATGATTTAATGATTTATGACTAACAATATTGCAAAAATAAATAATTGTTATTGATATTGATATCAGCTACAATCAGGGGCTAATTATGGATTTTTACATTGATCCAGAAATTACAAATGGGCGCATCTGTTGTTTAATTATTAATTATTTTACCGCCCAGATAATCCCCTCCTTATGAAGTTCTAATGGGAATCAGACATGCTTATCTTGTAAACAGCAAACAGTTTCATACAGATCAGTACCACTTTGAGCTAGAAGCATAGACAGAAAGCTGGAGGGGGGAAATGACCTAATGGCAAAAGCATGCAATGGGTGATGACTGAATGTGTGTGTATCTCTGTTCTGTCTCCAGACTCTGGCCAGATGCATCATCATGTGGGATGAGATCCTGCCTAATGAGGAATGGGTGAACAGTAATGTGCCTCAGGTACAAAACATATTTTACTGACACATACACGCATATGCATGGTTCTACATCCTTCTCACTGTGCAAATTCTTCACTTTTGCATTTACTTTTACTGTTCCACTGTGATATTAACTCTTTTACCTTCCCCATGTTATTACTATGTTCAGGGGAGACAAGGATATTTTGCAATGCACGTTTGCAATTCGCACTTCATCACTGTGAAAGGCAAAGCTGTGTTAAGTCATTTTACATGCATTTCAAGGAAAGTTGTGTAACTGACAGGTCACTTTTATAACATTTGAGTTTGTGTTTTCTCATTTCTGTTGTGAGAATTGAGGTTTTTTTTATCAGTAACCAGTTGCCTCTTTTAGTAATGTAAAGCAGTTAAGTTTAATGTCTTTCATATCCTCTTAGGTATAAATATACAACCCCAAATCAGAAAAGGTTGGGACAGTATGGAAAACACAAATAAAAAAAGGAAGTAGAGATTTCTAAATTTACTTTGACTTTTATTTCATTGCAGGTCTGGTCAACTTCATTTCATTTTTAAATATACATCTTTTTCTGTCATTTAGACCTGCAAAATCTTCCAAAAAGGTGGTACAGTAAAGCATTTACCACTTTGAAATGTTGCTATTCCTTTTCACAACACTTAAAAAACATTTAGGGACTGAAGACACCAAGTGATGAAGTGTTTCAGGTGTAATTTTGTCCCATTCTTCCTGCAAACAAGTCTTAAGGTGGGCAACAGTACGGGGTCTTTGTTGTTGCATTTTGCTTGAAAATGCACCACACATTCTCTATTGGAGACAGGTCAAGACTGCAGGCAGGCCAGTTAAGTACCAGTACCCATTTCCTTCGCAGCCAGGACTTTGTATTGTGTGCAGAATGTGATTATGCATTGTCTTGTTGAAATACACATGGGTTTCCCTGGGAAAGATGTCTTCTTGAAGGCAGCATGTTGTGCTCCAAAATCTCTATGTACTTTTCAGCATTAATGGTGCCATCACAGAATTGCAAGTTACTTTTGCCAAGGGCACTGACACAACCCCATACTATGACAGACCCTGGCTTTTGGACTTGTTGCTGGTAACAGTCTGGATTATCCTTTTCTTTTTTGGTCTGGAGCACACAGCGTCCATTTCTCCCAAAAAATGCCTTAAATACTGATTCATCTGACCACAGTACAAGTTTCCACTGTGTGATGGTCCTCAGAGCCCAGAGAAGTCAACAGCGCTTCTGGACACCGTTAACATAAGGCTTCTGTTTGTTTTTGTTTTAACTGGGATTTGTGGATGTAACTACGTATTGTGGTATTTGACAAAGGTTTGCCAAAGTAGTCCTGAGCCCATGTGGTGATATCACCTATAGATGAATGATTATCCTTGATGCAAATATATGATGTATATTTACAAATGAAATGAAGTTGACCAGACAAACATGACATATTTTGTGTTCATATTGGCTGCAATGAAATGCAAGTCAAAGTAAATTTAGAAATCACTACTTTCTTTTTTTATTTGCGTTTTTTATACCGTCCCAAATTTGTCTAATTTGGGGCTGTACATGCAGCTTTGCAGATTAGAATAAAAATCAGGATTATTATTCTTCATATTTTTTGTATCACTGTCATACTGATGTTGGTGCAAATATTTCTATAACTTTAAAATGCATTCTTATCTATATCAGTAAGATAATTAATGTTAGATTTATCCCTTCATTAGTATTATGTGTAATAAGGGTGTACTCCAGGTCTGGACAGTTGACTGCTTTCCTTGCTCTGTTTTATCTGTTCCAACATAATCAGCCAGTTCATAATAATTTACTGACTTGAGGTAGATAGAAAGCAAGAAAACACAATAGGCAATTCAGGGCCGACTAGGCCTGTGCATTTATGCCCTGTGTTACCCTTCCACAACACTCTAAAAATCTAAGATTAATAGAGGGCTCTCATTTACTTGGCTGCATCCTTTAAAGGTTGCATTTATAGGCCATGTGTCAGTTTCTTTGCAAAATTCCTAAGAGACACTGATATTATAACTTCACTGAGTTTACAGTTCTAACAGCAATGATTATAGTGTTGTACAACTAATTTTAGTTATTAACATGAACCATTCCCAATGCATTTCATGAATACTTTTGTGTAATTGTGATTTCGGTAGATGATTACATTTAAAAGAGAGCTGTTTTCAGATAATCCAAGAGAACATTGGACTCCAAGAAGAAGCTCTAGTGTCAGAGGATCTGAATATGGAAACTTTGGTGTGAGTTCATGTAATGAATAATAGATGTCTAAACATATTGTTTATTTTTTTTAAATATTTAAATTTTGAATGTTACCTTTTTTTCCTAAAGTTCATGCTTGTAGTGAGATGTTTTGTTACTTCTTTTTTTTTTAAGAGTAGAATTAAATTTTTTTGTATCAAACCACATTTCTTTTCAGGCAAGCTCATGACTACATCATAGCTGGAGCATGCATGGCTGTGGGCTTCAGATTTGCTGGATCTGCAAATTCAGATGCCTTTGAGTGCCTGGTAAGAGGACGCTTATAAGGAGACTTTTTAAGATAACGCCGACTTAATTGCTCAGTAAGAACTGTTTCCTTATTTTTATTATGCATTTTTCCATTGACTTCTTTTTTTCTCTTGTTTGGCAGTACAAATTTGCTCGAAATTTCATGCGGTCTCTGACTACCACTACATCATCCACAGCCACAGTTGTAAGTTGTATCTCAATAAACGCAAAAATGCACAATAAACTGATGGCGAACATACTCCATTAATCCATGAATTATTACAGTATAATAATCTCAGTGTTTATGTTCCAACAGTCAGGCCCGTATAACCTTCAGACATGTTTGAGCATGGTGCTGCTGGCAACTTCCATGGTGATGGCTGGCTCTGGGAACATGAAGGTGCTGCAGCTTTGTCGTTTTCTGCACAAACGTACTTTCGGTGAGATGAACTACGGCTTCCACATGGCCCACCACATGGCCCTGGGTCTGCTGTTTCTGGGAGGAGGCAGGTTAGTGAGATCCAGGACTGTCCCAAACAATCAAGTGTTATGTGAAACACAGCTTTTTCTTAACATAAATGTTATCCAGTTTTATATTTAGGATTATTATTTAACTGTTTGTGCCAATAACTAAAAACAACTGAATAAAAACATTTTAGCAAAATACTCCCTTATCTGCTATAACTGCTGTACATGCTTTTTTCATACAAACGTAAAGGTTATTAAGTATTAGATCTGATAACCTGATATTTAGGCCTAAAAATGTGTTAACACTTTTGATGGGTATTCAAATTGATTAGATTTATTAGGCTAAGTGGTATATGGGCTAATGTGGTGTCTTCAACCATCAAAACAATAGCTACTTCTAGAAGTAAGAAGTTAAATTTTTGTAATGTCACTTTCATCTTACATGGACAAGTGCAAGTTCAGTTCTGTGATCTGTTGTGTTCTATTGAATGTTGCAGTTGCTATAAGTGCATGTTTTTATTTAGGAACAGCTGCTTACCCATTTTTCATTTTTAAGCAAAGTGGGCTGATTTGAAATACAGAGTATACTGGTACTTTGAAGTGAAAAGAAATACTCACAAACTAGGATTTCTTGAGTTTATAAGCTTATGATGAAAAGATTGACAAAACTAAGCTAGCGTTGGTTTTTTACAAGCCATTTTGGGAACATTTAGTTGTTTTTTTTGTCTAGAACAATACTGAGCTTAATTTTTCAAGATCTGGTTCTGCTTTAGGTCACAGCTCTTCTGTGTGCAATAAAAGAGATTGGAAAGTGTTGCACCTGGAGTCTGTTTTCCCATTTTGACTGATGTTATGTATGCCACTCTGGCTTGATGGACAAATTGTGGTAAAATTTAATGCCAGTTGTACTGTGTTCAAAGATTAGCTGAACCCACACAGTCACACTTTTTGGCATTTCTGAGTAGTGACAAGAATATGATCATTATTGCTTCCTGAGCATAACTGTCAAAAAACCCTCTTTATCTCACTGATTGCTGCAAGACTATGTGTAGCAATGTCTGACCACATAATATCTCTCTTCAAGCAGCAAGCATAAAAAAAATCCACTTTCTCTACCTATCATACACAATAAATATCTATAGTACATAGATTTACACATCAATTATAAATATATATATTTGCACAGAATAGACCACTTCATAACATATTACACTAATTTCCTCCTCAGACCATGCATGCTTATACAAACTCAATTTCTATAAATGGTTTCACAGATCAGGGCGGCACAGTGGTGCAGTGGTTAGCACTGTCGCCTTACAGTGAGAAGGTCCTGGGTTCGATCCCCGGGTTGGACGCAGGTGCCTTTCTGTGCGGAGTTTGCAAGCTCTCCCCGGTTGGAAATGGATGGATGGATGAATGGTTTCACAGATCAACTCATTTATTTTGTAAATATAAACAAGTTTAGAACACAAACAATATTGGGACAGAGGTGTTTACCACTGTTACACCATCTTTTTTTAATAACATTTCTTAATTGTTTGGGAACAGAGGACACCGTTGCAGTTCTGCAAGTGAAATTTCCGCTCTTTCTTGCTCATCCAAGACTTTAGCTGCTCATCAATCCGTAGTGGCTGCTGTCTGATTCTCCTCCTCTTGAAGCTCCTTACATTTTCAATGGAAGATGGATCTGGACTGCAGTCAAGAACTTAATCCATGTCTGTGAAGCCACACTGTTGTAGTGCATCCAAAACGATTGTAATTTCTTGCTGAAATAATCATGGACTTCTCAGAAAAAGACACTGCCTTGATGGCAGAATATGTCTCTCTAAAATCCCAAAATACTCTACAGCATTAGGACCTTTACACCCATATTGTGGGCAATGATGTCCCTCCCCACACCATGATATTGACTTTTGCACCTTTCACTGGTAACAGTCTGGATGGTCCATTTAATCATTGTCACGTAGAGGTCAAGAGAACTGATTTCATCAAACTGTGTTTCTTTATACAATTTAAATTTGTCTAATGGAGTTTTAGGTTACATTTCTTAATGCAGCGGCATACTGTAGCATTTTTTCCAGTCCTCCCATACCCATGTGGCTACATTTATTACAGTAGGATGACAATTTCTCATGTAGTACTTTCTGAGGGCTAAAAGGTTTCTGGCCTGGTCTAACAAGGATTGAAAGTTATCTGGAATTTCTTGATTTTTTTCTGAATATTTTGTACAGTAGATAATGAAATTCCTCATTTGTAATCTTGTGTTAACAAATGTTCTTTTTGAACTGACTGACAATACTACCATGAAGTTTGGCCCAAAATGGGAAACCATGACCCATTTTTACTTGCAGACACTGAGGCTTTGATGGATGCTCCTTTTATACCCAATCATGATCCCCTCACCTTTTTCCAGCTCAAAATTTAAAATTTAAATTGATCAGTAAAAACACTGGAAAATTTTGCTCCGGTAAATAAAAGATCAAAAGAGTTGTCAAATCACACACTCTTGTTTTTGTTTTTTTATTTGAAAGATCCCAATATTTCCAGTAATGGGGCTTGTACATATTCACATTTTCATCTCTTTTTGGCTTTTCCTTTTTTTTTTTTTTTTTTTTTTACTTTTACCTTAAAGTTTTCTCTCATTAATAATTTTGCAAACTTCTCTAGTTTGCTTGTTATATATAATACATTTGTTTACTCACCAAGAAAAACCCTTGATTGTAGTGTACATGGCAAAATAAACTTGATTCTGATTTAGCTGTGCAGTAGCTGTGTACTAAATTTGACCCACTGTTATCAAAAGTGAAACTGACACTGGCAATACAATACGTTTCTGAATGGTCTGCCCTTGCAAAAGACACAGCTTTACTCTGACAGGCTGGTGGTGGGCTGATCCACTGTTTCTTGTGCAAGTGTTTTGAAGGGAGGGGGAGAACACTGCCCCTTGACAGTCTCGAACACACCACAAGTGCCTCTCCTTTCACCCTATCCGCTCAAGCACTCTCTTCAGCGCAGCTATTATTTTTAAGTGAAGCCTTTCAAAAGGCCCAAATGATGCCATTAAACAATGGATGACCAATTTCCCTCACATGGACAGTTCTAGCACACAATATGCCAGCTTTTGTCAAATATATGCTTTTTTCCCCATTTTTAGTATGTATTGTTTTGTTTACTCATGTTTGTGAACATTTTGGGACAATTTGTAGCAAAGTATCTTTTAGTAACACTATTTGAAGTTTATCAACATAGAAACTTGGCATGGAATAACATAAAGCAATACTTCAGGATTTATGAACTTCTTTATGCCAGTAACGATAATGGGAAGATGATTAGAGACATCTGGCCATTTGCTTCAAGGTAATTTGAGACCCTATCCTAAAAGTAAGGTGACAGGCATTTCTTAGAAAATACTGTAACGAAGTATTGTTTCCAGATAATGGAACACTTACATAATGGTCCCCTAAACTAAAATAGCATCACTCTAATACTCTGTAAAATTTGAGTAAAAGCAGAAGTCCATAAAAGTACAAAAGCACTTGCATTTAAATATGTCAAAGTATCAAAAATACATGTACTAAGGGTTTTTTTGTTTGTTTTTTACATTTTTTTACATGCAAGATTTGTGTACATAGACCTTTTTCTTATATACACACATGGACAAAATTGTTGGTACCCTTTAGTCAATGAAAGAAAAACTCAAAATGGTCACAAAAATAACT
>JBBPDA010000145.1:12031986-12047702 GCA_037974385.1 Arnoldichthys spilopterus
AGTTATTTCTGTGACCATTGTGAGTTTTTCTTTCATTGACTGAAGGGTACCAACAATTTTGTCCACGTGTGTAAATGGAACTTGTGTAAATGGGAGTAAATTCTTCATATGTTTTATAACACTGTTAAAAATGAAGCAAATGTCCATTACTCTAGTTTTAGGGCACTTAAATTAATTGTCATTTACTTCATAAAACAGGTCATCTTTTGATTATTGCCATATATTCTTCATAAATTTTAAATGCTTATTCATGACTTGTTGACAGGAACAGTAAAGCACAATATTTCTTTGCTCACACAGATATACTCTCAGCACCTCCAACTCTGCCATCGCTGCCCTCCTCTGTGCCCTATATCCTCATTTTCCGGCACACAGCACTGACAACAGGTAAAAACTCAACTCACCACAATGACAACTCACCTGCTCCATTGCGCCAGTGAATATAATGTAGATCCATTACACTTGCTTCTTCTTCAGTTGTCCTTCTTTTCAGGGTAAGGTTTTTAAATTATTGCTATTTGTCTGTAATTGTATTGTAGTTTGATGGTTATGTAAGGTCTATAACCCCTGGCTGTGGCACAGTTATGTGTTTCCTTGTATGGTAGTCATGAAGAAATTTTGGGGTGGTGGAAGAGGTTATAGATCTAGGTATTTAGATGTGTATATTTATGTTTGTTTTCCGCAGGTATCACCTCCAAGCCTTGCGTCACCTCTGTGTCCTTGCAGCAGAGCCTCGGTTGCTGGTTCCTGTGGATGTAGACACTTTAAAGCCCTGTTATGCCATGCTGGACGTCACCTATAAGGTACGTCTCTTCCCTCATGCTGTGAAAGCAGTAAATATATGAGTAAATTAAGATGAAGACAGAAAGATGGAAGGGAGGGCAGATGAGGGAGGTAAATTCATTTTTTGGGGTTACTCAGCTGCAGTAAAATCTGAGCAACCATGACAAGTGACAGCCCAAGCGAATGAGTCATTCTGCTTGTCTATAGCCCTGTTTGCGGCTTTCCTCTGATTGGTCGCGAAGTGTCTTAGGCTTGAGCTGTGTTGCAGAGTTGCACTACTGAGTAACAATGGCTGTACTTAGAACGTAGGATCTCACCTTTTCTGACCCAGTGATCAGGGGGCTACTTGTTTTCCATTAACTGATGGCAGCTGAACAGTGGCATCACACTGTTAACTGCAATTACAAAGATGCCCCCCACCTTTCTCTCAGATTGCTCACACGTGTAATATTTAAATGAGTAGCACCATTGTACTGTATATTGAACTGAGTGTTTGTGCAAGTTTGTGGGTGTTAAATGAAAATGTGAATGTGTTTAATAGGAGACACAGTGGTATGAAGAGACAACTGTGGAATTGATGGCTCCCACCATGCTCCCTGAGCTTCATCTTTTGAAACAGGTAACGGCTTAAACAGCAGAATATACAAATATTAGCATATGTCTAGGTGAGGCATCTTTTCATTGAAAACCTTCATCTTAGAGACACAACAATAATCTTCAGAGCCAATACACTTAAAACTTATAAACAGTGTACTCTATAGTCTGCTTGCTCTTAGATGGCTATTGTTTCCTATTTAAAACACATATAATTTCATGGAAACCCCTTCTCCCCATAGATTAGGGTGAAAGGTCCAAGATACTGGGAACTTAACATTGATCTCAGTAAAGGAACTCAGCATCTGCAGTAAGTTGGAACAACTTTAATATAGGACCGTCGGCCAATAGAGTTTGCATATAACATAAAATTACATTTATTTCTTTATTTATTTTTGCACCCAGGTCCATCCTCTCCAGAAATGGTGTTCTCTATGTGAAGCTGCGTGCGGGACAGCTGCCCTATAAGGATGATCCACGTGGTTGGAAAAGTCTACTGGCCCCTACCGTCAACAACAGAAACCTGGAAGTGCGCACTTTCAAGGTCTGTCAAGTTGGCCAGTCAAGATCACCGCTCACACAACCGCCCACAAACTGGCTTTGCCAAGACTTGTTGATATTTATAACAGCTTTAAGTGCAAATATTAGTATGGAGGATCTCCAATCTCCCTGTCATTTGTATGTTTTGAGCAGCATAAGTTAATATGGAGCCTGAGAGTATGAGCTATTTCAAGAATTTTTGTTTTCTGTCAACTATGTGATTCATAACACAAGGGTCAGCTTTATTCACATGTCAGCTTTACTTAAAACTGGAGATAATAAAAAAAATGGTTTGCTATAACTTACTCTGTGCCTCTTGAGGAATTTCTTTTTCTCTGCCTGTTTTGTTCATCTGTTTAATCCTAAAAATATCCCCTCCTCCTCCTCCTCCTCTCAACTCTGCAGCCTGAAGCTATCTCAACCTTCACCTCAGATGCTGCCTTGGTTTCCTTTGCTGAGTACTTCTGCAAAGCCTCTGAGAACATGAAACATGTATGTTACTATCTATTGTTTTTGTAGAATCTATTTTTTTATTCTATTTTTTATTAAGCGTTTCATTTAAAGTAGGTAGGAATATATCAGGGTGTAAATGGTGGTTGAAGCAAACAATGGCTGACTAATTTTTCATAAATTAATTTCCTTTTAATGTTGTTTTTTACAGTTTAAAGTAAATATACCAATGTCTTGGTAAATACAGTTTAGTTTTGCTCCACCCATCCTTATACACTAGCAACGTTTTTGAGGTCAGGAAGTTGTTGTTATTATGGCAGTATTCTTGTTTTGTTTTTGTGTGTTCCTGTCCTTTTATCCTCCCTGGTTTTTGGTCCACAGAAACAGGAGACTGTGGCCTTATTCTCAGCTATACTATATGAATGTGTGACCCAGGAGAACCCAGAGATGCTGCCCACCCATATTTCTATTGATCAGGTTAGTTTCACTGAACAATGCATTACTAGACACAAACCTTTTCTTGCAGTTTTTTTTGACACAAAAGATTGCATTATGGTAATATGGTTTTGTTTCTGAATTGTAGTGATTTGTATGTCACGATTTTTTATTATGTGCACCTGCCCGACCCTTTATGAGACCCAACTCGTCCAGCAGAATTTCATTTTTAATCATCCTGAACACAATCCATAAACTTTTAAGCCTGTATGGCATGCATTTCATGGAATTTGATTGGTAAAAAATTGTATAGGTGACTATTTGGTATCAACAATGTGAAAAAGCAGTTCCCAACCTTTTGGACTGGTTTCGTATTAACAATAATTTCACTGGATTGGTTGCTGAAGTACAACATGACTAGGACATCGATTATGCTTAAAAGTTAGTACGGCCACCTTTTCTTAATATTTAAGTAGGTCTAATGTAATGTTATAAATAAAAGTGCATATTTTCCTAAATGACCATTAAAAAGCATTGCAACTTACCGTGTTGCTGAAACCGTGGGGGCTCTGAGCTTTTTAACTGCAGCTTTCCCTAGAAGTTTATATTTCCTTAGCAGCAGGTAGAATCAACTCCTCACCAATAGTGAAAGACTTCTTAGTCTTAGCAATATGGTTAACTAAGTCACTAAGCAACTTTATGTAATCCAGGTTCGAGCCCTTAATGAGCAAGCCTATGATGACGGTGGCAAAGAAAAACTCCCTAAGCTGGAGGAAGAAAACTACCATATGCATATGAAAAGTACATTGATCTAGCACATGGTAGCTGAATAAGTCTAGGACAGGTAACAAGGAACCTACATTGATGGGTGATCTGGTCAAAGGTACAAGAGGAGCAGGAATTCTTAGTGTACAGATAGGTTGTACAATGTCAATCAAGTTAACCTTAGGTTGTCTATATGGGGCAGATTTCAGTCTGGTAGACCAATATTGATGGACCAGAAAATGTGCAGTAGGATATGGGGTGAATGAGAGGCTGCAAAACACTTTAAATGTGAGAATTTTAAATTAGAGTATTTCGGAACACGTTAAAGACACAGCTAAAACAATTTTGGGCGATTTAGGATTTTGCAAAGACTTGCACTAATTGCACTAATCAAACCCTGAGGTTAGGAAAGCATGAAAGTGTTTCACCATATGAAGCTGATGAAAAGTGCAGTTAATACGTGATGTAATGTGGGTTTCAAAAGAGTATGTTATCAAAATGAATGCCACTTAAAAGGGGAATTTGACAGTAATTCAATCTCTATGCACTGAATTTTCAGAAGTTTAAAAAAATCACATTTCTGTTTTAATAGGATCTGTTTTAAGAAAGTTTGAGCATGTGGATTATGTAGTGGAAGTTGTGGTAGACCTAGTAAAAGGATACATCTGTGGATTTTCAGCAATTAATGAAAAGAAGTGAGATGTATGAGTTCAAAGTAAACTGTTTATCACTGAAGATATTTAAAGGTTTCTACACTGCAGCCTTTTGACTGTGGCTAGCAGCATGTCATCATGTTATTTTCATGTTATAATCCTTATACCACGAGAAGATGCAATATACTGTCCTGGAACCCCATAGATGCTAAGTAGCACCATTGGAACTTGAACTCCGGTCCATGTTTACCCCTTCACTTAAATTAACATCTTGCTGGAGGCCTTCAGGTATACAGGAGCTTATCACTTATCCAGTTTTTGCAAGTGAGCTTCTATACAAGTTACCAGTTGGTTGGCAAGTGGCAGTGAGGTTCCTCTTTTTTCAGTAAGCATAAGTGTGTTGTACAGTTCATGCTCTCTGCTAAGTCACTGTCACATCTTATAGGAAACCTTAGAGAGTTCTTAGAAACTATGTTGGCAGGCTTTAACTTTTGTTAAAGAGAAAACAAAATTCTGTTCATAGGCATTAATGAACTCTAATATGTGGTATCAAACAGCTCCTTACTGATTCAAACCAGTACACTGTAGTCCAATATCACAATATAACATTAATCTTGAACAGACTAGAGATTGGTATTGCACATATTCATGCAAGGTCAACATACATGTAATTTATGGCTCAGAGCTGATGAGTTCACATGAATATATTGCAATAAGCTCTGAAGTGAGGTTATTAGGTCAGAAATTATGTGGTTTTAATGCAGTTTCTAATTGTATTTTATACAAATGGACCTTTAGCAGTTCAGTATGTATGTATGTTACTTAATAATATTATTTGTGCAATTACTGTTGAGTTCAGTACACTGACCTACCTTGGTACACCATGCAATTCAGACTGAAAAAACGGCATGATTTTTTTTTCCATGTATATTTTGTGCAAGTCATCCTCTAGGCTTTTATCAGTTGTCACTTCATGATTGCAAAAACCCTAATTGCTTAATTTGAGTTTTGGTTTGAGTGATGACCCACTATCTTCCCCCAGGATTTTTCTGTACATTCTTAGTACGTTAGTACTAGAGCACTACCATGTCACAACCAAGTTGGTTAATGAAGATTCAAAATAGGTGTACTTAATAAATTTACAACAAAGCCTATGTGTGTTAATTTGTGTTTTTGCATAGTTACATGTCTCTGTGTCTTTTCAGGCAGTGAGAGCTCTGGAGCAGGTCAGTTTGAGTGAGACTTTCTGTCTGTGGCAGATGAAGCTGGTACTGGAATTGTGTGAGAGCGGTGTGCTGCAGCAAAGGCTACGAGATGTGCACAGGCAGGGCCGTGGCCTGCTGCTCAGCTCAGAGTTCTTGCCTGTCATGAAGAGCTTAGCTGACCGAGCCCTTGATCGCTGGCTCTGTGGTGAGGAAACCAGAGATCTAAAACACACACACATACAGGCAGTTCTCAGCAAATAGTGTGGGAGCCATATTTTGGGTAACTGAAGAGGAATTTCAGCATCTGTTTGATGGTTTGAAGACAGTTCTTAGAATTTGTTCATGTATTTTAGTAGACAGTGCAAACCATTTCCCCTTTCCCCACAGAAAAAACTTTCAACATCAACAGTACTAGCTAGTTTCTATAGTAATGTAAATGGTAAATAAACAATTTGAGTCTGTGCCTGTGGAACCTTATTTGCTTGCTTATAGAAAGATTAATGACCATTATTTACACTTGGTCTTAAGTATCAGGGGGAACTCTGAATAAGGCCAACCCCCATAAAAATGCAGGTGTATATCCAGTATGCATGTAAAACTGGTATAAATCTAATTTAACCACTTCAGGAGGTGCTCTGAGGTGCAATCAAGCCATATGTAATAGCAGTGCAAATGCATCCATATTTCCAAGACACATTAAATAACCAAAGCCCTTCCACGGTGACCGTGACGGTGACTCTATACTGTTCTGTTTATGGAAGAGACTGCCCTTTGCATTGCCACCATGTAATGCAGGTTTTGCTGCTCTCTGTTACATAAGATTCTGGAGTTTATTTTTGATACCGTAGGTCACTTTGGACGAGCAAATTGATAGTGTAAATGCATGTGGCTAAACTCTTTTCAGGATAAAATCCAGATACAACTTCTATGAAGGTGTGAACAGGATCAGTGTTAACTACATTCAATTTTTTATTTTTTATCAGCTTAGGTTAACAGTAATTTGCATGTGGATAGAACCACAGAAAATATGTCTGTTGCTCTGGAATAACAGGCTGCTTTGAATGACCATAAAGCTTTTATGAATTAGTAGGAATCTGATAACACTCTGCTTTGCCTGTTTCCTGACCTTTGATCCTACATATGCAGACAACAGCCGTGCACTGCAAGTGTATGTCAGTGGCCAGCCCACAAATGATGATGCAGATACCAGCATGCTAGCCTGCTTCCTGGTCTATCACTCCATTCCCAGCTTCAGGAAGATGGCAAACATAGAGCTTGATGGTAAATAAACATTAATTATGATCAAATTAAGCTATAAGCATTTTCCCTTTAGCAGCTGTGTGCCAGGCTTTTTGCTGGCATGTCAGTATGTCCTTGTATTCTAGCTGCAGTGGTGGTGTTCCACTCATGTTTCATAAAAGAATTTTTACTTATGGACAGCTGATCTGTCATGTTTGAGTCTGAGTTACCGGTTTTAGATATACCCCCTGTTACAAAGGCCAGCTTGTAATGTCATTTTTTTCAATTAGTTTTGTATTGTACATAACACCCAATTTTTCACTATTGGACAAGCCTACCTTACTGGTGCATCTTGTATGTAGACAACTAGAGATCAGCTCTTCATTCCAATGTTTTTGTTAGTCATCCTCTAACCTTTTTTTAAGTGGAATTCTTTGGTAGCGTTTGGTCAAGTGTAATGGGTAATATACACATCTGTCCTTACTGTAACACTGAGGATCAATTTCCATTCCAAAGGACATGTGTTAAAAACTCTGATACACCAGTACAAAACATAACCACCTCATTCAGGGAGCTCAAGCAAACGCAGCTGCAGGGGTGGCTGTGGAGAAAATCAATGTAATATTTTGTGATTGCACAAACTTAATTTTTTTTATCTACTGCAGAATTGCAATTATGTGCTGAAGTAGACATTTATTAACACTAGATAAAGACACCGGTTATTTTAGTCACTTTTCTCAAGATATGTCATCAGGTGAGCTAAAACTGTGAAATACTCATGGCAAAATTGTTGCTTAGTGACTGGTTTCTGTGACCACAGCATTGATGCTGATTTTTTTCTGGATTGCCATTACCAACTCTGCAGCCATCGATACTTAAATACTCTTTTATCTGGGCAGTCGTAAGCCAGTATTCACTTTTGTTTATGGATGGATAAATAACAGATCAACAGACTACAGTAGTAATAAGTGTACAATTGTAAAATTTGCATCTATGTGGTAGGTGTACCTGCAACATAGGTTTACCAAATAAGCAGGTAACTTTGAATATGTCTGACTATTATATGTTGATATAAGTTGGTCTCTCCTCCCCAGTGAGCTTCTCTTTCCCTGAGCTGCTGCTGAAGTTCAGTCAGTTGGGTGTTCCTGTGCGTGCTCTGCTGCGTCTGAGTCCTCTGCTCCTACCCGCTGGTGGAACTGGCCTGTCCCTTTGACTGCAACAGATCATGCCATCCCTCTTCTGCTCCCTTGTACCAAATTAGAAAAGGGATGCATCTTAGGGTGCATCCACCATGGAAGAGTTTAATTCTAACCCCCAGCTAATACCTAATCCTGATGGGGATTTCAGAGGTGTATCTGCTACTAGGGCCCAAGTTAACTATGCCTGTATTGCAACAATGTAAATAATTTGTATCTATGTTTGTACCTGTGGCATTAGTGTCAATAAACATGTTTTGAAAGAATGATTATTTTATAGTACATTTGGCATTTCAGTGTTTTAAAAAAAAAATCCAATTTAAAGGAAGTCTGTGAGTTCCCTGGTGTTTTTTCTTTTTCCAATATTTGCCTGTTGCTCAGCAAAACAAGCTTCACATTCCTGTGCAAATAAAAAACATTCCGCAGGCTGGAAACATGTCACCACACACCAGCTTGCATTCCACACTATTTGAATAGCCACATTTCTCAGTTTAAAATAGTGCTTACCACACTGTGCTTTGAATACATCCTTCTGGTCTTTATGCTCCAGTCTCACTTCACTGTTGAGTTGAAGTGAAAGTTCTGTGTTTAAGCTAGGAGCTGTTTTAGAGACAGACAAAAAGAGCCTGTTGTACTTCAATTAAAGCTGGAACGCTTTAGTGCTTGCAGAAATGAAAGGAAAAAATCATGGGGCAGAACCATGCATTCATTTTTCATCAAATTACAGGACTTTGAACTGTCATATGAGCTACACCACACCACTGGTAAAGGAATATAAACAGTGTACATAACCTGCCCCTGCAGTGCTTTCTGTAGGTTTGACTAGGGTAATTCTGTGCCAAGGGTGTGTTCTGTAAACTTGTGCTAGAATGGGCCTCTATGGCCTAAACCTAATGTTTGTCAGATACAACGGGCAAAGGATTAACCAATGGTTATGCTCACCTTGAAGTTAGAGCAGAGGACACGAGGGTCTGATTACTGTCTGGTTTCCTATTAGGTTCTTAAATTAGCAAATGTACAATTTATCAAGCTAAAACAACAAAACCAACTGTGGGCCATGTTAGAACTTTTTTTAACAGCTATGCAGACTAGTCAAATAATCTGACATGCTAATCTGCTTTTTTTTCACTCACCATTCCAGTCACTGGTTAATGTTGGGCTTTATAGAGCTCACAGCATTACACGAACAATTTTGAGCCTTTGATCTTCAAGCTCTTCTAGATAAGTGTCAAAATGTGGCAGAGATAACATGATTTTGATTCCCTATGCCATGCTTTACACTGATTTCCTGGAGAGAAGATGGGTGTTTTAACCGTTGCTGTACTTGGTGCCATAGTTGGCAAAAGAGGAAAGGAGGAGATCAAGTAAGGCAGCCAAAAGATGCTTGGAATGTGAATAATGGTGTTGTGCAACGTTTGTGGCAAGAAGTCAGCAACTTGTGAATACTGCTTTCTCACACTTAGTAGGCTATTACATACCTTTGGGAAGCCAAGGAAATTTAGGCTCCCACAAGCCAATTCTGACTTTGATGATGGTGGTGCTGGTGGTGATGGGGGCTAAGCTGGAGTGGGGGTGAAACTACTGATTTTGCCTTTCAGCCTGTGTGAACAAGCTGAGAGAGAACTCCCATACACGCCCTGCTTCTTACATTTTCTTCAGAGCTCACCCTTCCAGTCAAACTTTGTCAAGAACGGCAAAAATGAGACTAAACTGTTTTCACTCCCCTTTTCCATCCCGTCACCAAACCCAGCACCTCCCAGAACTGCCTTCAGTCTCTGAACACACATTGGTGCACCAACAGTAAAGGGAAATTATGAAGCCATTTAGAGTTCTGTGTCTGCACTGCGCACTCAGAGGCCTGGGACGGTTTCTCCAACACGAGTCATGACTTCTGTAGCCCCAGCCTGCACATGGCCTGGCCATTTCTCGCTCTAGAGGTGCTGCCATGGTAAAAGCTCGTTCGCTGGTGTGACGGTTGCCGAGGCGTTCACCTCTCACGAGTGAAACTTCATTCACAAGCCTTCAGGCACTTTTTTGAACCGCTGGGGCAACCAGTCGCTCGGCAGCAGTGGGTGTGACCAACAGAGCCGGAGAAAGTCAATGTGAGCGACTACATGAATGACTCAAGTTCACCGACCAGCGTAAAAAAAAGAAATTCAAACGAGGAGAAGAGGAAGGAGCTCAGATTATTCGCTGCCTCGCGTCGCAGGAGCCGTTTGAGCAAAGTGTGCAAAACTTCGTGTCAGGTAGTGACGGGCTGGCGCAAAACTTTTCTCTCACCACCAACCACAGAGGGCTCATGCTTAGAATAAATCGGTAAGTTACCACGTCCTCGCACACTCACCTTACACACTATCCCGCATGCAAACCTTTTAACATCTAAAGCACATATGTGCTCCAATTTATTTGTTTTTTTTTTTGCGCTTTACACGGTCATGATAAAAAAAGTTTTTTTCCTTGGCATAATCAGTCCCGTACACTTTACATGGTAAACTTGTACCGACAGCAGTGTTACACATCATAAACGTTCCCAGGCTGCTCCTTAAACTACAGTGCTAATATGCATTTGGACAGACTCACGTTTTTGGACTTGCTGCACTTAAAAAATTCTCAGAGTTAAAATTGTGCAGGTGATATATATTTTTTTCTTTTTAAAAAGGTCCTTTGACTTACATAAGTGTCAGAATTAACGGAACAGTCGGGTCGGGTCACTTTAATCTCATTGGGCGATGATAAAAGGAAGTATGCGGTACAGGCAGAAGAGTGGCTCTAACTTCCTCTTCCTTCTTTCTATTTCAAAAAGCGACAGCTACTAGCGAAATGGAGTTCACCTCTACATTATAGCGACACACATTATAGACTATGCTTGATGCAATCTGCGCTCGTTTCCCCCCTAAATGCATTTGTCAGCTGGCCTAAAGCCTGTGGCTTTGCACTCTCCTTGGCTGCCGCGTTCTGTCACGTAGTCGCTACCTTCATTTGTCTACGTCACACCAGCCGATAGGTGGGCGTGGTCGCGATGGGGGGTGTGGTCGGTAAGAAGCACGTGTCTGGGCTCTGTATCCGGGTAGAACAAGGAGCGACGGTCGCGCGCGCGCGCCAGCTCTCTCACTGCATGTTTCCATGACAGCGAGCAGAGGCCCCAGAGTGAGATTTTATATTTTGTATTTTTGGTTTACTTTCAGGTGTAGGGTTAGCTTAACTTTGATAGCCAAAAAGACAGCATGCAAGCAGGAACACATATATTTTTTCTTAATTTCGTTGTACACATTATATTGTGTAACTAAATGATCTGTGTTACTGAAATACAAAATGGAAATTTTAAAAGCAACATAAGAATTTAATCTATGTTCCCTCCTGAGGTTATGCCCCTTATTGGACACACTTTGGGAAGCCCTGGCCTAATGAGACTGTGGAGTCTCTCTTTTCTATGTTTTTAAAAGTAACAGGTTGCATTTGCATGTTTTTCACTGTCATTTGTTTGAGACTATGGCAAAGGACTTCATAGCAACATCATATAGCCAAACCCAAAAGCCTTTGACCTTCTGTGTCCTTTTTACTTGTCAGACATGCTGAGCCCATTCCAACCTGTTTTACTCCTGCCTGCTATTCTTTTCATGTAGAATAACTTTAAGGGACTTCCTCTCCATTCATGTGGTTTTAGTTGAGCAGAGTGCGCACTACATTCATGAATCTCTGAAAAAGTGGGTAATTTTTAACATAACCACACAGTTCTCAAATGGGACATCAGTATAATTGTCTCATATTCTTACTGTAAATAAGAAGTAGCAGGGCTAGCTGTGTCCGACAAAGCAATTTTGCTAATGTCAGACTGCACTACACACCATTAAGCCTTTGCAGGTTGATTGATAGAAACATTACATTCATTTGCCCTCCTTGAAGACACCTTTGCATTTTGTGATAAGTTTAAGGTGACTACATAACCCGAGTGCTCATTTTATTCATATTAGCAGTATGTCAAGTCAAGTTTATTTCTATAACGCCTTTTACAACTGACGTTAAGATATTAGTGTGCTGCCCTTTGTATCTACTTACAGTCTGGTTTCCAGTAAAATATACCAGAGGTGTCCTCAAAGAAGCAGAAGTAGTAGTACTGAAAGTCACATTCATGAAAAATGTTTCTATTATTCTCTTTCAGATGGTTTTGAAATGACTAAATATATACTAGTGCAGCACTGGTAGCCAGCTTACTCATGGTTGTTGGCATATAGATATGTGACATTTCATATTACATAATGCTATGAATGCCTAATACATATAACATTATGGAAAAATGGGGATGTTTACAGAAAATATTCATTTTGTTCACAGGGGTGAGTGAAGTTTCCATTACACTTGTCAAAAGATGGCAAAATACTAGAATAAATATTCACTTGTAAATCCTATTTACAAGATTTTATTTGACAAAATACTTCGTAGTATATAGTATTGTGATAGTGTTACAGTTCAGTGGAAGGCCCAAAACTTGATGTATTACTGTTTCTTTGGTTTTGGCTCCATCTGGTGGACAGTTGGGGGAGCGATCTGTTGTCTGTTAGCGACCCATATGGTGGCAGGTTTTCTTGCATTAGTTTCTTCAGCGGGCCTGATCCAGCCAATTAGATTTTGATGGAGCCCTTAGTGACTAGGATCAGATGAATAAGGCAAGAGCAGGTTTTAGAAACTGCTCTAGAGGACCATTTCTCAGAGTGCAAGACGATATTTTAGGTTTAAGGAATATAATGTTATCAAGCCTAGTGCAATTACTGGTCTGTATACAGTATTTATAATATCATTACGTCAGACAACAGCATCAGAGTTACCAAGATCTTGTTGCACACCATCCGAAGCTGATGCAAATTAGGTAAAATAATAAAATACGAATTTATCTAGGTTTTCCAGGCATTCAGTAACTAGAATGAAGAGATTTTCATTAGTAAATTACTCACTTTATTATCGCTGGTCTAAAGCAGTCCATAAAGCTAATATGCTAATCAGTGTTTTATTACATCGTCCACTAGGTGGCAGCGTTCACAACACAACCCCTTCACTAGCTTCTATAGAGCAGTTAATGCGCTATTTACTTGTATTCCCTTAAGTGTGCTTAGCCTACTTATACTCAGGTGAGTCATTCTATAATTTAGGGCATATTCCATGTCCACCCATGATACTAATATTTATACTTCAATTCTAATTCTTTGTTATTCTACATATTTCTTTCAGAAATATATTTAATTTTTATATTAATGGCAAACATTACAAACAGCTATTACAAACGTGAAGCTTATGCTTCATTTAGCTTGACAGTTGTTCCTAAACTGACAACTTTTTTTCATGTCCAATATTCAGTTTGTGTTTTAGTTTTAACGTATTGAATAAAAGTCATTTAAGTCCACAAAACTATTTTCTAAATAAAAAACAATATTTCTAATTGATTTTCTCAATTAAATTATTTAAATGTCTTAAAAAGTTCTGACGACCATGTTACTGACCTAACGTCCTCCTGCAACTCACCTTTTTCAATATTTTATTTACAATAGCACATTGCCATTAAGTATATTAACTGACTATTACCTATGTTACCTATATTTTTGTAGTTTAAAAATGATCAATTATTTAATTTAATTCACTATTTCAACTGTATGTTCAAATTTGACATTAACCTGAAAATTATGTGGCCAGCTAGACTAGGCCTACCATTTAAATTATGTGGTGGGAGGTGGGCAGTAGGATAAGGGCCCAATATCACATTCTTTCATAGGGCCCACATTTTCTTAGTGCCACACTAATATTTGGTTTTGGGCTACTCTACTGACCTATTTAAATAGACTCAGCCTTTATAAAACAAGTCAGTTTAAAAATATGGTATGTCTAATGGCAATAGAACTGCTAACCACTGAGAAAACTTGTGATGTATTAGTCTTTATTTGTAGGTAAACATCGTTGTCGGTGAAATATGTTGGGCATTTAGATGAAATTAAAACATTCAGATTGCTTGTATAGTACTTTCCTCTTAATATATGTTTTGGCTAAATAAAGTAATTTTATCCAGTAACTGTTTGCCAGTTCAGACACCCTTTATTGGTTAATTGTTAATTAGTTGAAGGTACCAAAAAAAGAATAAATTTATTTTGGACAGCACTGTAATTGGGCCTGATATGACTTAAACATAAGACTCAAACCTCTAGAAATATGTGTCAACCTAGCTAAGTATTTGTACATGCAGTAAAGTGTAAAAAAAGACTGGAGATCCTCAATTTTAGATCGCTGTACATACCTAAGCTCATTTTATTTCTCATGTACTCTGTTCTTTTATCCTGTCATTACTCTTGCTCACACAAAGGCTGTCTCTTAAGCTCCTGTAAACTACTTCATCATTCCATCCCCAACAGCTTGAAGCATGTCAACTCTGCACTGACCAATCAATGTTCCTTATAATGGTGACATTTCCTTGTGACCTCTATATGGGGGAAAAGTGTAAGTCATTGTAGCTACATTAAATGAATATTGATGTTCCTTAGAGGTGCCCTGTAGAGCATTGTGTGTGAGAGCATGTGAGTGGATGAGCCCCTCTAGGGTTTCCTATTCCCTAGAGTATGAGTGTAATGGGAGAATATTGATCAGTGTTTTTGTGTGTGTCATTCTTCTGAGAAGATGCAGCGAGTGAGAAAGCACCTGGACTTCTTTCTCACAGGGTTTATTAGAGGGAGGAGAGACATAGCTACGCAGCTGTGTGCCAGTTTGTGTGTGTGTGTTCACTTTGACACATTTGTAATTCGACCTCACTGTTTTGCAGGCCGAAACATTAACTGTTTGTTTGGAGGTTTTTTAGAGGTTATTGCTTACACTAATTATTGCATGCAAGCTGTAAAACTATTAACCTCTCATTTGCCAAAATATTACCCTCCCAATGTGTTAACTGGTTTGCATACATAGTTTCTTTTCTTGAGCATTGCTTTAGGATGCAAATCACATTCTGCTAATACATCTAAAACTTGTCCTATCAGATTAGTTCTTTATGACCCCAGGCCTTATACTCAGAAGAGTCTTGTAAAATTGAGCCATAAACCTAACCACAAACTGTAGAACACCTGTGTCTTTGGAAACGACTTCTACTACACTCATGAAATTATACACTTGAGGTCGAAAGACAAAGGGTACTGTCTTGGTAAAAAAAGAAACGTAGGCTGAGTTAGCTGGACACTGGTTAGTGTGATCTATATTTGAAATGTGTTATGAGTTCACATGGGCCAATATTCAAAAAAGTATTCCATAATATTTAACATAGAAGACAATGTTGTTATGGACAGGTCACACTGGGTTAATGTCAATTCTGAACACCCACTCTATACTTTTACAAAGTATTTGTCAGCTATTTTGGTAATACATAACACAAAACAGTTGGGATGCTGTGTGATACATTTGCACATCATGTAAACTCAAATTTAATTGAAAATAGAACAAAGACAGCATACCAAATGTTAAATGAAGAAAGGACATTGTCTTTGGAAAAATAGATCAATAGTTTTCTGTTTTTTTGTTAGTCTAAAGTGCCCTGTGGATAGTAGGTGTCGCTGCAAACCCCAAACTGAATATGGTCCATTTTGCTGGCTTTTTCTGCAGCTATCTCTGATCTGACACAAGTTTTAATAATGTTTACTATATACCATTTTACACAAGTACAACTTGTGACATAACCAAAAGAACATTTAAGAATCATAGAAATCATTTAGAATCCCATAGCACCCCTGTAGCCATTGCCCCTAGTTCAAAAACCAATAATTTACAGTACCGAAGTTAAAAATGAATGGGGGGGGGGGGGGGAAGGAACATAATTTTCCTAACAGTTTTTCATT
>JBBPDA010000145.1:12055932-12083702 GCA_037974385.1 Arnoldichthys spilopterus
GTGTGTGTGTGTGTGTGTGTGTGTGTGTGTGTGTGTGTGTGTGTGTGTGTGTGTGTGTGTGTGTGTGTGTAAATGTGGGGGAGGCAAGTTTCTTCTGATTCTGGGCCATTTGTTCATTTTTCAGTAATGTGTCTCTGGCTTCTAGAGAATGAAGAGTGAAATGGTAAGTCTTTACCTGATCAATACTATTTGACTAGAAGCTAAATATGTATAGAGTCAGTAAGGAGATTTTGTTGTTGAGACTGTGTTGGAAGATTGTTGCTAAGGAGGGATAGTAAACAGTGCCATGTGCAATTTTGGCATAATGTTTTTAGAGTGCTTTTGCAAATTTCTTTAATTTAATTAAGTTTGGAGGCACAAAAGTTTAGTTTTGGATCACTGACATATGGCACAATGTTGACTTTAATCGACATAGTGTGTAATATGGAGAGCTGTAGTGCCACAAATCTTTGCTTGATATATCTCCACACTGAACAGTCAAACTAAGGACCTGCTCCCTCTGTACATGTGCCTCAGTTAGACCTATGCAGCTTGACAGAAATAATGGGTGGGTGCCTCCAACTTATATATTAGTTTTGCAATTAAAGAACATAAATCCACACTGAAGCGAACATTCAATACCTTCAAATTTGAGGTAAACATTGAAATCAAGAGTATCACAATGTCTGATGCCCCTTATCATTAAAAGTCATAAAATCTTTGATTCTCAGATATTGAGGCTGAAGAAAAGACTTCTTTGTAGTTCAAAACCAGTTTTACAAAAATGAAACAGAAACAGCACCCATTAGTCATTGTAAGAGTAACATTATGCACAGTTGTACCCTACGCTTTCACATTATAAATAAATTTTGAATGTCTTCACAATTATCACCAATAAGGATACACTGCATGTACTAGAATAAGAGTTTACAATTGGATTGACAGTATTTTTTTATTTCCAACCAAACAGGAGTAAACCAAGATTATAGCTTTCTATGTGTCATTATGTTAGTATCATTGTATAGATGCTTGTTGCAGAATGCTGCAAAGTAAAAAGAAACCTATCTGACCTCTTGGCTTTCCCTGTGATGTTCTAGACCTGCCCTCTGTTCACTGTGAGGAAAAGTAACCCCCACCCCCACCCCTCTCTATCTTTAGTTTAGGCTATTATGCACAGTAGGCAGGGCTTTGCAATCTGGTGAGAACTATGTGCTGTGGCCTTACTGTACATGGTAAACCTGATGGATAATGCTTTTAATTTTTAGTTTTAAATTTAAACATCAGATATAAGACAAGGTTCAATGAAATATGACATAATGGAATGTATTTTTTGTTGTGTACAACTGCAAGTACAAGCCTAAAGTGGACAATTTGGCTGATTAATTATCTTTCCTCCTAGCTGAAAATACTTAGTGTAGCTGTGAAACATGTATCTCCCAACAGAAACATGTCAAGATGAAATAAACGTTACTCATCACTGCCTTCTTAGTGTTATAGCACCAGTTAGAAGTTTCAGGTTATGTTGTTTTCATAAGACCCATCATGTGTGTCAGTAAATGCAGTTTCTGCAATTGTTTTTCATGTTTCTGCCTCAGTCTGATGGAAGACACACCAAGTTCACATTATGTGAAAATGATCATGAAAGCTATTAACTAGGGTTAAACAATTAATCATTTTTAGAATGAGTGTAATTTTCACATCATACAAGTTGCAATTTTTTGTGTCCTGTGTTTTGTGTTATGTAAACATCCACAAGATTTAATTAAGACGTTTTAAGTTAAGAAATAATAATGCAATCAAATTATGCAGAGCACATAATTGAGAATTGGCACTATATGTCACATAGCCTTAATAACTGCATTCAGCTCAAATAATTATGATCAGGCAATTGCATGATAGTAGTCTGCCATTATTATATGTTTGTTATTAATAGCATTAGCTTAGTTGAAAACACACTGTGTTTGTGCTTTTGTGTGATGTCAAAGACTATGATATGGTTCAAATACCCCTCCATGAAGACACACTAGTACCATTTACTGTAAACGAGGAATGTCTGAGACTCTTGAGCAAACCACTGGCTCTGGAGCTCATGGTGCAAAGCACAGAGCTGCGTGGGGCTGCATGCGTGGGCAGCCATGACACAAATGACTCAGCACTCTGCTACCTACCCCTTAAAAAAACTCCCTTAATAACTTTAAATTTTACCCTGAATGTACTTTTGGGTCATACAGTCTGTATATCATTTAAATAAACATTTGTACTTGAATACAGTTCATTTAGAGTTGGCACTGGGTGTGAGATGTTTGATTAGTAGGTAGTGTTCTTACATAACAGTGGCAGAAGGTAAGAAACTGTATTTTTTATATGTTAAATGTAGAATATATACATTTCATAGAGGTATATATGTGTTTACCCATTTGCCACAAGCCAGACTAAGCATGTTTTTTGTAGTTGTGAGATCTAAGTTAAGCAAGACTTCCCTAGTTGTGATCTTTGTTTTATGTTTTTTTATTATTATTTTAAACTTTAGTTAAATCTTCTTCAAACTGCTGATGACTTGCTGATGACCTAACTGCACATAATTTACCAGCATCACGTCATTTATTGAGCGTAGTTGACCATTGTCAGCACAGTTTATGTGGTAACCATATTTTACTGGTTCTGTTGCTTTTAGTAGGATGCTCTGAATAGAACTGTCTTAGTGTAGCTTTATGTAAGAAGTGTTTCTGTATACAAGCATAGATCTAGATGTTGTATATTAACAGTGACAGGAGAATGGAATGTTTTCATTTTTGTTAGGTAGCCTGACTGCAATTTTCCTGGCTTATTTAATTCAATTTTATTGAAAAAATGTGCTGTTGTGTCCTGTATAGTATACAAGTTGACATGGTTTGATGGGAAAATGTTAATATTTGTGAATATTATTAATCTGATATCTCTGTTTAGAATATTGCTGAGTCAGTATTCAGTTGTACATTCATTTTACGTGAAAATTCTAAGCAGAATTTTGGTTGTTATATATTTTACTATATAGCATTATAGTATACATTGTGTATAAGTATATATTATGTATTATTGTTTTGTATATAAGTATATATTTTACATATTAGTAAAAATATAAACCCTGTTATGATAACCAAATTGACCATTCATTTCTTTCAGGAAATTAAAAAGTCTTGGTAGAAACAAGCTAGGACAAAATGCATTAGCTGTTTTTATTACTTGTTAAAATTTCTGGTAAATATGATGTCAAAGAGGCAAGGATTTCAAAATGTCACGTTAATGTCATAGGTAAAAGATCGGTATCAGTTGTTTGATTTGAATCTGGTGTAAAATGACTGAGAAATTGCTTGTTTGATCATCTAAGTGAAGTTTCAGTTTTATTTACTGTCATAGTGAGCTAAACAAATTATTGTTTGTGAAGTCGTTAGTCATTTCTGCAAAGTTTGCCTATGTAGTGGTACGAATCAGCAAATTTTCTCAAAGTGTCACTGGGTTCACAGAAGGTTGCTGATGCATAAGTCAGATGCACTGTAGGGGTGTGGGTGGTCTAGGCCCAAAGGGATGTTCTGGTTTGAGTCACCCCAACTGGGAAATATGAATACTAAAAGCAGAAGCGTATTATTTTCGTGTTAAAAAAGTGATGAACAATACACAGTGCTACAGAGAGCTCAGTCCTCAGCCATTCCTGTAATACCTTTGACACACTGATCTTGATGAATTGATGATACCTTACCTTGGCAGTGGTGACAGAGTGTGTACAATGCACTGGGAGAAGTAAATGAGAGGGCAGATTAACACAGGCTGCTGATAAGTAGAAGTCTTCTCTCGGCTTGAGCTAGCCAGGTAAGACATCAATTTAGCATAATGAGAGAGGCACAGAGGTGGGTATTTTATTTTATATATTGACAGCAAGTTCTTGAAGTTAATGTGCTAGACAAAGGAAAAATAGGTGAGCATAAGGATCTGAGCCACTTTGACAAGGGCCTTAGTGAGTCAGAGCATCTCCAAAATGACAGATATTCAGGAGTGTTCCAGGTATTCAGTAGGTAGTACCTAGCGCAAGTGATCAAAGAAAACACAACTGGTCCCCAGCAGGCTCATGGGTACCCAAGGCATCTGGGGAGGGTAGGCTAGCCCATCTGGTCCAATTCCAAAAAAGAACAGGAGTAGTGCCACTAATACTTTTAAAAAGTATAAAAAAAACAATTTTTAGTTTGGTCATATCTCTGAGCATTAATACGAATAAATGAACCAACTAGGTACCTGTTTAGTATACCACAGTGCAAATTAAGATGTACTGTGTGAATGTAAAATTTTTAAGATCAAACACAGTTTGCAGTCTTTTTGCTCCTGATATATATTCTGTACAGATTTGAGAATGAATTTAACTCATAATCAAATGAATACATTTATGTTGGCCATTTGAAGACAATTCCTGTATGTATTTCAGATAGTGGTCTCTATTTGATGACTGTTGTGGTATATTGTCATGATTTGTCATTTGTTAAAGCATTTACCGCCATTCTGCTCCTGGCTCTGAAAACCCTGTTGCTTTAGATTTGACCACATCTGACTAAACTCAGGAGACATGTAAGAAGAAATGAAACTCTCACATTATTGTGACACATTTTTTTAAAAACGCAAACATACTACAGTGTTGTTTTTCTTTTTTTTCCTTTTTAAAGACCTATTTTAGAGTCTTGTTGAAATGAAACAAAAAAAATTTAGGATTTTTTTTTGGTTTAATTAGAGTGGGCAGCAACAGTTTTCTAAATTCTTTGCTGTTAAATTCGCTGTTCAAAAAACAGTTCCCCTTCAACATGTCAAATTTTCTCTCAAATATTACTTTAGGTGTGGAAACACCTTTGTTCTAGTCAAGCTAAAATTGCCATAGGCCATTTCGTCCAATATGCACAAAATAGTGTAATTTTATTCACTATCAGTGTTATCTTAGATTATTTGGAGATGTCAGCAGAGAAAGGAGCAATGTCGGTGTTTAGGTAGGGGCACTGTAATATAGTGCAAACATATGGTGATTTACACTGTAGGTAACCCATCAACAATGTTGATAATCCATATCAGATCTTCTATTTAACTTGTTCCACAAATATGTTCATATAGCCTTATATATTATATTTAATCAAACATTTATTAACATGATGGCTGTGGAGTATTATTGAATTATAAAACTTTAATCCAAGTATATTTGAATGTAAAAATAAATGTACATTGTTTCTTGTGCATGTCAATTTAATTCATTAATAAATGTTTTTTCCATTTTTTTCAGCACACTGCTCATGTTCAAGCTTTAATGTTTTAGATCAGTACTAAGACAAATATTTGATATGTTTTGGCACGTCTGAAGCCATTTAAAACCATTTACCCAGTTTTGTACGAAGGCAAAATTCCTTGAGCTATAAATGCTTCATAGAATTTACATTTTTAATAACATATCAAATACACCTATCTCACTGTAAAACGTGGCTAAGTAACAACAGTTAGTTAACAACTTCTTATGTTCCTATGCTAATAGATACTGGATGTACTAACACTGCTGTTCTACATGGAGTCAGTGCTTGAGGTTTTTACTCTAACATGTTTTAATTTGTTTCGGTGGCCCTGTTTACTTCTACTTGAGACATTTATTTCTATGAAGTAGTAATTCGTTTACCTAAGTATGGTTGTGGGCTATTCTACTCACTGCTGTTTGTATCTGTATTGTTAAACGTTTGCAAAGCTTCCTGGTTCAAGCTGTGACCCGAAGTGTACAGAGCTCGTTGCCACAAATCTAAACATGCTGCAGTACCTTCGGTATCCAGTGGGTGGCAACGCTCTTACAGAAATGAGGACTGTTATTGTTTTGCTCTCACTGACGGCATTTCTCCACTCACGAGAGTCACGTCGTTTTTGAAACAAAAATAAATAAATATCTCAAGTTAACACGCTATGCTGTTTTTCTAAGAACTTATATTTTGTATATTTTGGACTGTGTCTGTCTAAAGACCACTTTTGCAGCTTTTGTTTGAGTGTAGTCTCCATTTATTAAGGCAGAGCACTGATGGATGAGGCTGATAAAGTGTTATTTTGAATTTTCCCTTCGGATTAAAACGGCACTAGCAGACTGTTCTCCAGATGGGCTCCTGACTTTCTTAAATTACCCAAACTGCTGTAAGTTATAAAAGACGATGGCCACGCTGTGTAGGCCTAGTCACACGAGTTAAAATAGGGCCAGCAAAGTTAGTGACGTGTACGGTGCGAAAAGCCCGTTTAAGCCCTTTAGCGTAAAATGTTTCGTTACCTTAGTGCATAGACTGACTGTTATATCTAACATTTACACATTTAATAACAGACAGTAGGTTATTATACGGTATAATTCGACTGACACACACACACACACTATATATATAGCCTGTTGTTTTCAGAGTTCAGAACATACTGGGCATCGTGTGTAAACATTAGATAGGCCTGAATTCTCCACACTCCACACGTATTTACTTTAACAGGGGATGTTTTACCATGTGTTTAATTGCCTGCCATTTTACCTTTTTATACTTTTTGAGGACACAATTTTCTTTTTTACAGAGTACAGTTTTAAAGGAAACATGTTTATTCGTTGACACACAGACCTTACTTATGTTATAAAAGGAAAAGAAAACAAAAGGCAAAAGCAGCTCAAATTTAGGGCAGTGTTTAGATTTTCTACAGTAGGTAAATTACACCACTGACAGAATGACATTCACAGACGTAGGCTGAATGAATTTACAAACCCACTTTCCTGCACTACCGATTGTTTCTACCTACATGCGTCAGTACGACGTTTATTAATTTCTGTACATTTAGTTACATAAAGTAACTAAGTAAGTAAGTTTAAACTCCTTTTACACTTTTTTATATTAAGAACAAAATGTCTACTTTTCATAAGTTAAAACTGCTCTGTAGGGGAGCTTGTGCTGTCACATGTGGAAAATACAAGATTAAATTTGACCAAAAGTGAGACTTTGTACTATAACCTTTCTCAAACCAGCATAGATTTATTTTTTCTTGACAACATAAAAAGTAGTCATTAACCAACTAAAATGGTTACAATGAGTGTAGAGTTTTGAAGATACTCCGGTCACTCCTTGAAGCGCTGGACACCCGTGTGCTTGCTTTCTCTGTGATAACGATCACGCTTCCTTGCCGCTCCCGTTGAAGGGCTTTACTGGGGTTGTTTTTCAGGCAAATCTGTGAGTACAAAACATGGCATATCTTTTACATGGCTAATCAAGGTTAGAATCCTGCTTATCGCAATACATAATCCCCAGGTCGCTTTAAATAACAGGGTGTTTTAAGTGAGTAAGTGTGTCATAATCCCTTGTCCTCATTTAGCAGGTTGTTCAGATGACTGTGAATTACAATGTTCAGTCAGTTAAAAATATATGCTGTACTATAGAAATGCATATAAAATGATTGTATAATATATAATAAAATGTATATTAAAGTCAGCATTATTGTGGCTATAGCTGCAGTTTTAAATACTGATCAAATAGATCAGTTTCATTTCTGTTACAGAAAAAAACCTTTTTCGGTCAAACTTTTGATGACATGTCCTTTAGTTATGAAGCCTGCATGACCATCAGTGACATTTACATTTTCATCTGCTGTAATTTGAATTGAAGTTTATATTGTATTTATAATACTGGAATCTTCTATTTTGTCACTGAGCTAATGTTTTTTATATGATGTTTTCTGCTGGCTATGAAGTTTTTTCCTGTTGTACACTGCTTAGTGTTAAGTAAAAGTAGATGCACATTGCTAAGAGCATTCTGGTTGCTGATCTTGACACCTCTGATGAATCATCTAATATTGGTCTTATTTGAAGTGTAGGTTGACCTTTCTGCTGATGGCTATATGTTTCCATTTGTATGAATTAGAAATCTCCTTGTACTGTGGTTTGGAGAGATAACTATCTTACTCAGTGGAAACGGTTACAAGCTGGACGCAGAGGTTTAAAGAACATAAATATCTGTTTCAGATACTGTTGTTTCTGTCTCTCTCTCTCTCTCTCTCTGTCTGTCTTTCTCTCTCTCTTTTGGCTCTGTATATCTCTCCATCATGCAAGATTCAGAGTCTAGCACTGGTCTGCCATTGTAACTACCCTTTCACTCTCTGTGGTGAGTGTTACTTTCATGTCTGAATATAATTGCTAGGGATGAGTTGCATGGCATTTGAATTTGACGCAGCGCGAGAGCAAATGGCTCGATGAATAAAAGCTATTGGAGGAAAATGTGTATTTCACAATGAGAACTAATGAGTGCATGATTTGAGCTGGCTGCAGCTGGGACTGATATGGTGTCTTATGAAGAATGAGAAGATGTGTGTGTTTATGTGTGTACTTGTGGGATGGTATGTGTATGCTGTTTTTATGTGCTGTCTTGTTTGCCAGTGTGTATGCATGTGAATGTGTGTTTGCATGGATGTGTGCAGTATCTGTTGACAATGTTCTGACCAATATCTTCTTTGGTCAGAAATATTGTTAAAGGCCTTTTATTGCAACAGCTTCTCAAAAATTTTATTATACACCACCACAGAATCAGGACAGAACAGAAATCCAATGCTTGGTGGTATTGTTGCATTCAACGTCATAATATTTTCCAACGACATTATTATCAAATGATATTAAAGTTTACATTATTGAACATTACTGAACACTCTTTCTGAGTGAACCTACTCAATGCTAGATTTATGTCTTACAATCCTGAAATAGTTCATTTTAATTAGTCTGTTTTTATTTATTTAATTATTATTTTTTTAATTTACAGCTAAAGAAATCTTACATAGTATTGGAAACTTTAGTCAGACATTTCTGCTTGAAAGTAGAATGCTAGAAAGGAATCTCAATGTTTATTTAGCTTAAATAATTTTTTTACTAAAACAACATGCAAATAACATATAATGCAATTAACTTATTTTTGGTTGACTGTAGTTCCTTGGTATTGCTGTATGACACCAGTCCTGTTATCAGTAAATAATGATCGCCAATCATCAATCTTTTTTCAAATTCCAGCATTTATGTTTGTGCATTGGTGTGATCGCAAATGACACAAAAATCTTATCATTTGGAACCTCTAACAGACATTCATAACAATTAGATGGAAGGCTTGGTACACAATGTTCTAAAAGACTGAAGGACTTCCTCAAATGTTAATTGTAGTTGGGAAATACACACTTCCAAAGCTCTTGTTTTTTGCATTATTATTAAGAGTGAAAAAAATCAATTCATGTCACTAACCTAAAAGGAGTTTTGGGAATTGGTAAGGTTTTAAGTGAACACAGTTCTGTTGCATTTACTGCTGTTATTTTGTTTTAAAGAATAAATAGCATACATTTAGTTATCAGTCATCAGTTTTGCTCATAAGTCATCATTTTTTCCCACAAATTAAGAGTAGACAATATGGCAGTATTTCCCATTTTCACAACACACAATATGCACCAATACTACACTAATAAATGTGTCTGAGATTTGTTAATGGACATGGATGAAAAAGCAAATTAGTGACACATTCTTTAAGACTATAAAACTAATATGAGGATTTTTGTTAGTTTAGCTATAGCAAAAAATCAACTTCAGTGCAGTCAAATGGAGGGTTAAAAATCAATTGGTAAAATAAATAAAAATTCTGTGCAATTTATATAGTTACTGCATACCTACTGTGTCCTTGTCAATGTACATTTCCAAAAATAACTGCAGTGCAATTTATAGTGTAGTGGGCCAGCGCAAACAAGAAAATAAGCATTTGCACAGGTTCTGGTTTAATGATTAAGTACAGATGTACAGTGGAACTGGTGGTCATGTGATAGCAGCCTTTGGTAAATTAAATTGGTAAATTACTTTCTCACTTTAAATATAATACTGTTTTTTTTATCCATTTGTTAAGTCATGGTTATTTTAAAACGCAATCATACAGTCAGTGGATTTGCAATTTCTGTTTTGTTTTTTTTATGCAGTTTTCTGCAATATCAGCCAGAGATTGGTTGGCAGCAGCTTCAACTGTGGCTCTGAATGAAAACACACCATACTAATAAAGATGATAGTAGATAACACCCCTGAAAGCTGGGTATCAACTAAAAAGAGGGCAACATGCGTACAAGAAACTCTAGTGAACTTCCTCGCCATGGGTACTTGAAAGAGGCCAGTCATTCTGCTTTGAACAAGGAAATTGAGCAAGGGACCCTATTTAAGTTGAGACACGGAAACACCAATACAGCTTTTAAAATATAAAGAAAGGAAAAAGCCCCTAAATACACATTTGCAGTCATACATTACAACATCAGTGGCCTGTGGATGACATGGCAGAAGATGAATTCCATGAAATAGAGACTAGGTGCATTAACAGTGTCAATATTTTATAGTAATGGGCACCCAGACAATAATGTACACAGACACACACACATTAAAGGGTCTGCTAGGATCACTGCAGTATTACAGTGAAATTATTCAGACTGGTTTGAATTGTGAGTTGCTTCCACACATTAAGGCTGAGCAAAAGGACAATCCTCCTTTCCAAATACCATAATTAAAAAAAAAAATAAAAACCAAATATCAGATTAATAATGGAGCGTTTTAAAAGGCCCTATAAATTGAAAATAGTTTTTTTGCATAATTAAAAATAAACTATTTAAGAAATAAATGTATAGAAAAAATGAAAGAAAGACAAAAAAATAATGCATAAGATAGTGGCAAAATGTGCTGACATCCAGTTACTGTGGAGTTTAGGCAGTTACATGGAACATTGTTTAAATGCAGTATATTTCAAATAAAAAACAAAATCTAGCTTGAAAAGTGGGTCACCTGTTTAAAGAGGCTTTTCTGCCCTGTGGGCCTCAGACAAATGCAAAAACCACCCCCAGTTGAATTACATATCCTGTTGAATTTCAAAGTGAAAATGAGTTAGCAGGTCCGATACAGAAAATTTAAATGTGGCATTTTTCTGCAGACATTACAATTTGTACGTATTTGTCAGGTTTAAAATAGAAACATTTAGATTTTATTTTAAATATAAAATGTACATTGACTTTTGTGTAATTTAGCAGTGGTGGCCTAGTGGTTAGGACGCTGCCTTTGAGACCTGAAGGTCGTAGGTTTGAGTCCTGGCACAGGCACTACTGAGGTACCCTTTAAGCAAGGTACCGTCCCACTACACTGCTACCCGGGCGCTGTTGATAGCTGCCCGCTGCTCCACGTGTGCACGTGGGTTAAATGCAAAGGTTGCATTTCGTTGTGGTGCTTGAGTGTGTTCACAATGACAAATAGTCACTTTCACTTCATTTTCACTAATTTCTTTATATAAAGTAGTAATTCTGTATTAAACTGTACTCTACAGATTATGTGTACTTATTTTCATTGGAGGCCAAAGGCACCCCCAGTCTTTGCATACAGCTGCTTTTGCAAAATTTTGGCATAACAGACTTTTGGCGCATTGGGACCTATTCAAGAGCCATGACCTTTAACCTTTTGCTCGTCTCGCTTCCCTCCACAGCTGCAGAAGCTCCACCAGCAACCGCGTGGGCTTTTGTAGCTGAATGGCAGACGGCGCACCCAAAAAGGTGCAGATATGGAGGGTCCACACCATCCAGTGCTGAAACTTCTTCACAGGCGCAACCTTGATGGGGTGACTGCAGACATTAAGCACCTTGACCCAGACAATTTCACAGTTCACTGGCAAAATACAAACAGTCATAATAACACAAAAAGCGAAAAATTTCTACTGTTTCAGGATGAGCAATGTGAAAGGATGAGCAATGTGTGTGAGGAAGTGAGGAACGAGCGAAAGAGTGTAGGTTGATTTGACTGCTGAGATGCCAGCCAGAAGCATAGGATGTGTAAATGTCAGCGCTAAATATCGAATCCTTTACAAAATATTACATGGCCCTGAATAATATGTGTGACCTTTTTTCTTTTTTTTCTCTGAAAACCACAAGCCTTCTCAGTTTTGTTTTTCGGGCGTAATTTGGTTTATCTTTAAGTTCATCGCCTTTGTGTTAACACAAACATTCTTGGAACCCCTGCTGCAGCTTAACAGCCTATTTAGATATAAACACACACAAACACAAACAGGCTTTTTTCTCTTTTTCATATTACAATAATATTAGATTGATCAGATTAGCCATCAGTATACAATGTGCAGGCCTGTTTAAAACTGGTTGAGGGCTATTTGGTATGATTTTTTTAATTGTTTTTTGAGGCTGTATTTTAACATACTTTGTTTGCTGTTAAAACCATATCAGGCCTTACAGAGTGCACTGATCAAAGACGTGAAACAATTGTGAGATTATTAATAGTACAATTACTTACCACCTAATGCTGTCTTTATGATTCATGGGCTGAAACAAAGCCAGTGTGTTTTAATTCTACCAATACGTGGCAGATATTAGTGTAATTACACATTTACTTTGAGCTATACATTTTGTTTAGAACATTTTTGTTTACTCATTACACACTTCCTATTTGATTGGACCACCATGACCTCCTACTAGTCATCTCACAAAACAGATGAGGTAGGCTTTCAGATGCCATAAAAAGAAGCCTTAAAATCAGTGTTATTAAATGGTACTGCAAAATATGCTTTTGATATTATTTTTATATTATAAGATGAGATTAAATCTTAGTGAGCACTTAAAACACACACACAAATTATATATATATATATATATATATATAATTTAAATAATAATCAGAAAGATACAAAATATACACATTTGCGTGTGCACATGGACACACAAACACACTATATGTATATATATATTGTGTGTGTGTGTGTCTGTGTGCACACGCACATGTGTATGTTTTGTATCTCTCTGAGTGTGTCAGTACTCCCACTTGTGGTTGTATGTGCTGCTTGCTGCTTTGCTCTCAGACAACAGTAGGAGGTTAACAGCAGTTACAAAAACACTTATGAAAAAAATAGAAAATGAAAAAGAACCTGCACCCAAAATGGATAGTGCTCACTTACTTTTACTAGAGTTGTTTGTGTGCTGGTTGTTTGTTGTTTTGCCCCTAAGTTGCCTGATGGTGAACTTTGCTACCAGCTGTAAAAAGGCTAATATGAATTACTGCAGTTCCAACTTTAAATGAAGCACCTTTCTAAGCACTCATTTCCCACCTCATCACATTGCTTCATAATATATGATTTCTAAACTTGACCACAGATAGAATTTGGCAGTCATGCTTTGCTGACCTCATGCAATTCCCATGTCCTGGATTTGATCTAGTTGTGAATGCTGTTTCTGTTGGATCTAAGCTGGCTAAGGCAATGTTCATTAAGAAAAAAATGTCTGATTAAATTGTACAGTTGATGAAGCTGTGAGTAAGATTAGATGGCAGGCGTAAGGGTTTGATCTCTGTTGTCTGTGAAAGTTTCAGTATTAATTGCCACTGCAGCTCATGTGTAGGTGTAACTTATTATCAGCAGCCAGTCAAAAGCAGAACGTTAAATTTTACTCTGCTTTTTTAGCGTTAAGCCATTATATTGTACCGAACGCTGGGGCACATTGGGATTGTCTTTTATAATTGTAATCCTAGTAATGTTTTAGTTCTTTCATGACACCTATATAAGCAATCCTCAATGTAAAAGAAGTTGTTTCAGTAACAGTACACCATAAATGATTAATAGAGCAAATTTGTGTGATATAATAAAAAGGTCATACTTTGTGTAGAATGTCCAAATAAAATGGAATCAAAAATATCAGTGTGGCTGTGTGTGTGAGAGAGAGTTTTGTGTGTTTCTGTTTTCTCTTGCTGCAGTGTGATATAAGGAGGGCACAGTTAGATCATCAGGATGGTGTGGATAGCAGCACTGTCTTGTCTGTGTTTCTACTTAAGGTTTAATTGTAGCTATAAAGCTCCTTGCATTTACTTGTCTGGTCTCTGCACTTATTCGATCTCTCTCTCTTTCTCTCTCTTTCTGAGCGAGCAAGGGAGAAAAGAACAGAGGAATCGACAAGCTGGTCACAGCTCTTTGCCTGCTTCTCTCTGTGCCTAACCACGGGGCCATCAAACACACGTCTCTCTGTGTTCCTGCAAATGACTAATTCAGATTAAAAGAACCGTGTGTGAGTTTGTGTGTGCCTGTGTGATGACTTTTCTTTTTTGTGTGTGACATCTCAAGCCTTGTCTGATTTTCATATGAACACATGAAAATATAGATAAGCTTCTATTTCTGTTTGATGTTATTTTGGTCAGAAATGATTTAGGTGAATTGAATTGAACTTAATAAATATATATACAGAAAAACAGAAGTTTCCAAACCAGCTGAAAAACACATGTTCCAAATTTAAAGTGTCTGTTAATATTATTTGACTTAACCTTAAATAAAAGATGTTCACTTTAAAAAGCATAAGGCCTGTTAAAAAAGTGAAATATGAAATTACTGAAACTATTGTAATCTAATACCTGTCCATCTTTTTGATGAATTCATAGGCGCATCTGAGATGATAATTTTAAACTTAATTTTAGACCATTTATTGGTGAATGTGCATGTCCTGTAGTTGTTTTTATATAAATAAATCCTGAAGTCATTTTGAAACTGATGGTTTAGATGATATTACAGACACTCAGGGGAAATTTGGCTCTCAAACATGTTCTCTCTCAACCCACTCAGTTTCATAGGAAAAATCTTTAACCTTTTCAGCTACAACAAATGCCCATCAAAGTGAGACACACACACACACAGAACTGTTTTTTTTAGGCCACATATATTTTTTTGTCATCTTTTTGTGCAGGAAAGCACTAAACACATTTGTAAAATTGTCTTTAGCTGTATGACTCATTTTTTTTTAACTGAAACGTAGGATTATTTGACACCTGCTTTAGTGACATACCAGATATTTTTGTGATGTCAGTGCCAGGTCGGATAGAACTGAGCATTAGTGTAGGCAGATGCATACATTGAGAAAGAAATTTCCAAGAATGTGAGGGATGCTAAAGTGGTTCAGTAATGTTTAAAAAGGTTGAAAGTTGTTGTTGGTTGCTTTTGCCTCGATGGATCTGAGTGTGGTATGTGAGCATTGTAATATTTTTGGCTTATTTTTTCTGTTTTAATTTTACTAATATTTCCAGTAATTAGAGCTACTTGTATATGTGATTAGAAAGACAGATCAAATTAGTAAAGCAAACATTTTGTGATTGCTGGTTCCAAATATCATGACTTGCTTCCAATGTGTGATTTACACTGCATGCCTTACATTTTAAATTTTGGATAGACTGTTTAATATTGTCTTAAAATAATAGTGTACATAAATTGTTAGTATTTTCTGCTTATGTGACCTTCACTGTTTGAATTTATATAAATCTGATATAATTGTTTTCACATTGCATTTATTAAATTTTGGTTAAAATCCTTCTATATTTTATTTTTGATGTTTTGATGAAGTTTTAGCAGGCCACTCCCTATGACCTTTAGGTCATTTAGGTTGGTATTTTTACATCTAGAAGGACCAAATACATGTGGTGACCTTTTACACTTTTACAAACCATTTGTATTTTGCCTGTTTGAGCTGTTCTTTGCCGGTAGACAGATATTAGCCTCCCACTTCCTGTTTAAAGCTGTTTTGTTTACCATTTGAAGGTGCTATATTTTTAACCCTCTCTCAACCAATGGTCCATTTGAACCTCAAAGAAAAGAAGAAAGGCAAAATAGGGACATGATTATAAACTTAAAAAAACTAAATAAACTAAAACACTCAACCTTTTTGTGATGGACCAGTAAACAAGAATTCATTTGGTAAAGCTTGTTGATGATTAGAGCTGGAGCTGTTTATAGAATTGGGCAAATTATTATCCAAATGATCAGTTTGTGTCTTACACACACCTTCATCACCAGCAACAAATTAGAGCAGCATGGTCAATAGGAAACCATGGTGTGTTTCTCTGTCGTCTGACTAACTCCAGTAGTACTTTGTGGCAAGCAAGTGTATCATAACAGCTTTGTGTCATTTCTGCATACAACACGGCATAACTCATGGTCTCTGCTTTGATTTTGTACTTTAATTTGATTGTGTATTGTGGTGGATTTTGCTTCTTTTTCCCTCTCTAGGCAGCTCAAGTGACTGACTACCCTCACTAATTAACAACTGCCTGGCACTCTTGACCTCATCTTACACCCACCTTAAAGACAGATGCTGTCTGACCTGTTTCTGTCCACCACCTCTGCCTCTGCCTCATGTGGGAGGTATTTGCTAATCAACAAGTTTCAGCATTGGTTGCTTTTAATGGATGCAACCCTTGTAAATTCATTTGCTAGATTGCAGGTCATCCATGTAGCTGGATATCACAATATGGATGCTGTCCTGGTAGAGTGTATGAAGTGTTGGCCCTGTTCGCTCATGGCAGCGATCTACTGTATTTTTTGGCAGTGATCATTCATGTTCTGTCAGATTAAAAATGGCTTTTTTGCCAGATGATCCAACTCTGTGGTTTTTATGATCATAAAAAGACTTAATTTGACAATATTTTGTTCTTAAACAAATCTATTGGAATTATTCTATTCCATTCTAAGCATAAAGAGAAAACATGGGCGAGGACACCCATTTACAGACAATATGCCCTTTGGAGGCTGCAAACACAGCAGACGAAGAGAAGCAGTAGTCTGAGTGATCTACTACTATATATTTTTAGGAAATTTTTGCTAAAATGTATTATCACAGTATGCAGGTAACAGTCATGCAACAGAGTGAGAGAAATTAGCAATGACCCTTTTTTGTAGACGTTTGTATCACCTTTGGGTGTTTTAGAATCTTCTGGATGCCTCTGCTAAATTTTTAGATCCCTATAGAAATATTCTTGTATCCCTTTAATGATAAGGCTAAAAAAGTGCCCTTTTCTGTCTGTTTGTCTACTTTTTTTGTTAACCTGTTATTCTGACCAAGCAAGCAAATACCATGACACGTCCTACACTGTTTAATATACTGGAAAATATATACTATGCCATAATTTTTGCAGAGGCCACATTTTTCAGCTAATAAACAGTAATAAAAGTGTGTTTTCAGTAGAGCATTCTATTTTATGTCTGTTTTCTTTTGCAAAGGCCTGTAAATATGAAAAAAGGAGATCAAGAGTTATTAGCGTGATCTCCTGCAATGGTTGCTTATTGTCACAGATTTAGTTTTATACCAGAAAGGCTTTTTTCTGTAGGCCTCAATACCATATTTTGATTAGTTAGGGCCACATTCCTACATGAGAATTTAGCTTAAGCTGTTTAAAGCAAATTTTTTGCTATCATGTTTAGTGTCCAGAAAAATCACCATCTAGCATTTGTCTGGTGTGGTGTTCCGGCTCATACAAGAGTGCCACATGTTAATTGATGTCAGATTAATGGCCCTTTGCTTTTTCATGGTGATCCTTTAGAGACAAAAATGCTACTGGGAGCTTACCAGCCAGAGTAATGAATGCGATCTAAGAGTGTATATTAATGCCTGTTGCATGAGGTGTACCACCCTGATGGCTGTGTTTTGAATGTATTTTTTCTCAGACTCAGTTAGATGAGGGTGTTATGGATGAGCAATACAATGCATGTGCAAAGTGTTTAAGACGGTCATGATTACACAACAAAAAAATCGCATACATATGCTTTTTTATGAAAAGACAGTGATTAGTGGGCAATCTGATGATATATTAACATTGTATGCTGATAATGCATATTTTAAATTTTCTGGTCCCTTTTACACAAATACACAAATACAGACTGAACAGGTGCATAATTTGCTAAATGGTACTTTTTCCAGGGGGGTTACCCAATTTTTTCCCCAAATTAGTCATAATTGATTTAACTGGCTAGTTAGATTTCCTTCTATGAAACAATGGCACATAGCTGGGAGGTTGAAGACTAACGTGAAATTAGCCACTACATCTGTCCAAACAAATGCAGTGGTCACTGGACAGCTCAACATGCTTGGAGGAGGACAATAACCGCCATATCTGTTACTCCACCTTATAGACATCTATTGCCGGTGATATCTAAACAAGCATGGTGTTTTTTTAAAGAAGCTCTTTTCAAAGTTCTACTAAGCTCTCAGAAAATAAAAATAACTATGGAACATAATTGTGGCATATTCTGTTACAGTTCTGTTGCAATATTGTTTTGAAATTGCATTGACTCCATAGATCCCTTCTTCAGTTCAGGCTTCATTTTTCATCCTTCCATTTTAAAAGTCTGGGTTATGGAAAGGTACAAATTTGGCCCTTTACATAACTAGACCTTAAGGATCATAAGGACACCTTTACCTTGTTTATACCTTGTACTTTGTAACTGTACAGTACAGTTTTTAGAGTATTTCTTTTCAGTCACATAAGTCTATTTTTATTTCTTATGCCTTTTTAAAAAAAAAAAACCTAGATTAATTATCAACAGCCCCCACCCCCTCCCTTAACCTCACATTTTACAGTGAGTCACCCTTTGGACCTCCAACTGTCTTGACCTCACCTGAACTTTTTTTTAGATTTGGAATCTAAATCACAACACTGGTTCCTCCTGCTGAACTCAGCGGTTCCAAACGGTTCCATAGCCTTATGACCAAAACAGAGAAACTCAGGAGAAGTTTTTATCCTCAGGTCATAAGGCTCCTCAATCAGGACACGCAACACATTCATTAGCACTCACTTGGACAAAACCTCACTTGCACTAAAGCCTGCAAGCTGGTATAGGCAACTGCTACACAGTAATACTACATCGTGCTACTTGCACATTCACTACTTGCATATTTGCACATTGTCACTTTACACTTACACCTTTACATACTTCTGTAATAGCCTATATACAAATTCATTTTAGTGTGTATAGATTGCTTGTGTGTATATACTTTTTATTACTAGATTTCCTATATATTATATATATATATTTGTTTTTAACCTTTTTTGCTCTTATCATTTTCTTGTAACTAGATGCCATTGCACAGACTTTGGAGTGTTCAGGGATACATTTTACTAGTTGTACTAGTATAACTGTGTATGTATCAAATAGAATCTTGAATCATTACACAGTCGACGGGGCATGCACTGAAAGAGTGTGTTTGTCATGTGAAAATGCTCTGGTTGTGTATGCACAGTGCCTTATGCATGAACACACAGCCACACACTCCGGGCGTATGGGCCGTATTTTGTGTGTGTGAGTCTGTTAAAGTATCCAGGCACTCTAGATTGCAGTGTCAAGTTTCGTACCAGCCTCCTTGACTGCTGTCTCTTTCTTTATGGCAGCCGCTGTTGCCTCTGGCACAGGAGGGAGATGAGTTATACAGCACCACTTTGCTGGAGACCTTTACCCAAACTCAGACAAAACATCTCTAAAATATCCAGGCTCAGATATACACTGCCTGTTAAACCTTTGTGGATACTGAAAAAACAAAAATCATCAAACTAAATGTAATTACTCTACATTTCCATTAGATAAATGCACTCAAGACATATATGATCTTTGTTAGCTTATCATAAAATGCAATTGCAGTTACTGTTAACATATTTTCAGTTTGTAAGTAATTTTTGAGCTCCCTCAATTTTTCAAAAATGTTTATGATTATAAATGAGCATGTCTTGTTCACCAGATTTTAACAGCTAACAAATACGGGCAATTCTTCATGATAAAATGATGTGTAATAAAACCATTTATCTGAGAAGTTAACATATAGCTGTTAAAGAAAACACAAAATTAGTAGGTTGTCATGTTCATTTAAACCTTATGCTTTACTGTATTTATTATTCATTCCAATGTTGCATAGTGTTTTTCACCAGCAAAGTGTTTTTCACATCCTTCTGCTGAAGCACTTTTTTCATGAGATATCTTGCTTTTTGGTAATAAAAAGAGTTTTAAAGTTTCAGCATGTGATTTTCCCTCCCCACTCTATTCAGCATATGTATGAAAACTAAGTATAGTTTTTTTATGGTATAACTTTAGTGATGAAATCCACCACATTTATACTTTGCATTGTACCTCTTTCCATTCAAATTGACATTATAAAGAGTGATCCAGTCTGGACTGGTACAGTAACAAAAACTGTGTTTAATCTACTATAACAAACATGTAGTTTACCCCTTTGTCATGACTGACTAAACCAGTACTGTATATATTAAAGATTGAGCAGAATACAACACTTGTATATATATTGAGGACCGTATTACCCATATTATCACCTTGTGATGCAGACACTCAACAGCTCTTGTTCAGCTTCAAGAGATCATAAGTTTCGTTATGTACTTTTCACAACAGATTCCTTTAAAACATTAAACATTAAATTTAAAACAGAACAATTTCTGGTGATTAAAATAGTTAGATTTTTGTGCTTACTTAGTTCATAAGTAAACTGAAACCACTTATAATTTTACAAGACAAACAGTCCCAATATTTTAACCGGTAGTGTATATACAAAGCTTCAGAAAAGTTTACCCTTTTCATTTTTTTCTGAGGGTAATAAATTATTAAGGGGAATAACTTTCTCTTTTTTATTATCTAGACTGTTTCCCTGTCAAGTCAGCCTGAACTGTTTATCGTGTTCTTCTTTCAGAATGTGAGCTTTGATACAAGTTACTGTCAGTGTGTGAAAATGGGCTGGTGTTAATGAGCTGTAGAGTCTGGGGGGGATCAGAGAGGTGTGCAGTACAAGTCATGAGAGAAGAAAGAAAGGTGTTGGTGGGCTTGAAAACTAAATAATGCAAATTTAAGAATGCGGGGGTTAAGATGTGATCGTTTTTCACTTTGGTTTGGAACAATCTTTGTCACTCTGCTAGCCACTGTAGACTGAGGACTCAAAATCTTGAATGTTGTGAAAACAGCTGTTAGGCTTTTTAAAAATGACAGATTAACCTAGTATTACTATTACTTGTGCTATTTTGACTATATGAATCCTCTTTTATTAAGACATTTTAATCACAAATACTCTGCAGATAACAGAAAATATAGGAGAGTTTAGTAAATATATCCATAAATATTAAACTCGCCCTGGAATAACCTGTCACAAGAAAGAACATTCAGAGCTACTAAGAAGCTTTTAAATGTTAACAGCTTTGCTTTTAAAAAGTACGAATAATGCAAGTAAACAGGCCTGTCTATAAAATGCATTGTACATTCCATATTACAGCCTGCAGGCCTTAAGGTGAAAAAAACAGAGAATGTAAGAAAAAAAGTACCTGGAAAGTGTCTTCACAGATGACGTTTGTGTCATAATTGAACCTCTGTTTTCATGACAATCTCACATCTCTTAGTCAAGCAGTCAGCACTCACTGATCTCCCGCATGATTTTATGTGGATAAGGGGGAGAGAAAAGCAAACCGGAAAAAAGACAAGAAACCCGGGATGTTGAGGGTAGTGCTTGAGGCAGTGAAACCTCAGCCCTGCTATTAGTGTTGTGCGTGTGTGGGGGGGGGGGTAGTGGAGGGAAGTGGCAGCAGAAAGGTGCTACAGCTCCAGGCCTGGCACTCCTGAGGTTTCCTGCAGTTATGACTGTTCGGATATGAGGCTGCTTACAGAGCTCTATTAACCACAGTGTGTCTCTTTTCGCAGGTCGCCAGAGGAAGTCCAGAACTGAGTGTAAGGAAATGGAGGACTGCTGCAGCTCAGGTATCAGCTGTTGGGAAACTCTCTACTGCATCTGCTACTTTGATGTCTATAAGAAATTAGGGATGCACCAATATGGGTTTTCTGGGTCAAAACCAATAACAGACAATTAGGACTTTGCTGATGGTCAAAAAGCAACCTTTAATGCATTTTTCTGCATTTTATATAATGAATGTATGATACAAATTTTTTTTATATGCAGTCATTTTTAATTGAAGCACTTCTAAATAAAAGCTACGACATTTGACAGCTGCAAGTGCCCCCCCCCCCCATTTAGCAATTTTATTATAGATAAAGGGGAACTTTGCAGATACAATATTTGTTGTGGTTCAATGTTTAAAAAGTTTAAGTAAAAATGAAATGAGTTTGTATACTCAAATAAATGACAATAGTAACCTCCTCCCTACCCCCACCCTGATGTTCCCCCAGCTTTATTTCAGATCTGTGGGCAACATCGGGCTGTCATGCTTAAACAGTCTACCACACCACAGGAAGAAACACACAGCTAACAACATGAGCTCACACAACACGAGTGTGTGCAATTTCAGGCTATATTTGCCACAGCACTGGATTGGATTTGTTTTGCTTTTTTCCATTTCTAGTATCCAATAATTTCAGTTTTATGCTAATATCAGCCCCAAAAAATAGCTGGTATAAGATCAATGCCACTTGTAATTGTAACACAAGTTTACACTGCAGTCCGTCTATGAAGTGAATAAATAAGTGAAGCTAAAACTCGAAAGATGGATGGTTGATTAATTTTGCATGGCTATGAAAATAGCTAGTTAAATCAGAAATGTAAAATTTAGCAATATTGTGTCAGTAATTCACATTATTAAGCAGCCATTCTAATCCAGAACCATTCACAACAGTCAGTGAGTGTAGCATAAGTTTGCATGTTTGCATAGCAGTGGCAACTAACCTTCAAGTCTTCTGTGTGTGTCTGACAGTGGTGTTATCCACTATGCTCTTTTCAATATGCTGAAAAGAGTGAAAAAGCCAAGTGCTACAAATGATTGCAAGTGCTTCAGCTAAAAATAGAATGTAAAATTATGGGTTGTTAGTATACACTGTATTTCCAATATTGAACAATTCAATTTTGCAGATCAGCAGTGAATATTATATAAGCTGTCCATATGTGGTGCACTCCTATAAGAAATTTTTTGTGTGGCTATGTAAAATCAAGCAAGAGACATTGGAAATATGGAGGATATAATCAACTGAAGATGAAACACTGATAAATTTGATGAGGTTGATTAATGTAAGCACCTAATTGGTTGCAATAAATGCTACCCTGAAAAACATGATCAGCGTGACATTTGTCTCTTTCTGTGGTCAGAGTTGGGACCTGAAAGTGTTTGTTTTAACGTGTGTGTTTACATTTGATGTGTCCTCCTACTTGTCTGCCAGTCAAGAACTAAGTGGTTGATCTGTGGTTTAGATGAATACTGACATTTGAAAACGTTACACGTGTCCTCTTAGAGTCTGGGAATGCATACTCACTCACTCAGTGTCTCTCTCTCTCTCTCGCTCTCTTGCTCTCTCTCACCCTCTTTCACCTCACACAAACACACCAACACCCACTTTATGAGACACATGCTTAGCTGTCCTGTTTTTTATGGTTTCTGTACAAGTAGCCTGTGTGCGGTACACATGTGATATGTTTGCATGAACAATATCTTATAACCAACCAAATGGCATTTATGTGTTTTTCATATTACATTAAGAAGTTTTAGCTCATGCTTCTGTATTCAAATGGTACACTCAGACAAATATCACTGGCTACGGTGCAATAACACCTTTTAGATTGTGCCTCCACACACATTACGGAGTCATACATATTGTACAAGTTAATTTTAGTTAAAAAGGATACTCATGCATGCATCACATCTGCTAATAGGGGGCTTCAGATGAGGCACAACACAGAAACACGTAGTGACCTGCAAACAAGATTATCACCTGCTCCACTGATGCTCTTAACATGTACACTCTTCAGATCATAGGGAATGCCTTGCCTTCTTTTGAAGTGTTCAAGTAGGGCCACAAAAGGTTTAGATAGATAATTATACTTTTTAATGTGAATTAATATACAAAGAATGTAACAATGAGCCTAAAATGTAAATGTATTAAGAACTGTAAAAGAGAGGCATTTATGACTTTTTTTGTATAAAATAACATAAAATAAAAGTAGAGGTATATCTTAGTTAACACTGTGTTACTGTACTGATGTTCACTCTGAATTTCACCCTGAATCTTATTTAAATAAAATGAAATGTTTTTTAATGTTTTGACTGAGTTAAATTACTAGTGTGTTTGATTTTGTTTAATTTATCTATCTTAAGCCTGCCCTTAATTCTGAGCTATAGTTAGTGATATAAAATAGTGTAAAATAAGTGATATAATAAGAAATATATCAATCGATTGTAGCATCATTTACCCAGGTTAAAATCATCACTAGCTAATCTGACATATTTTGTCTTCACTTTATGAACTATATGTAAATATGATTCCCAGATTATTTTAAATGAGAGCTATATTTTCAGAATGATTTGTACTTTAAGCAAATTGACCAGTTATGTAGGTAGTTAATGGGACAAGCTATTAAATATTCAATTGATTTCTGAAGCAATTGATAGATATTTCTAATGAACAGAACAAATATAGCTGTGAATATTCCAGTGACTGGTGTTATTAATATAGCAAAGATGATCTTTACTCTGTGGCTTGTCAAAGGTAATGCTGCAGAAAGCCAAGTCAGATTTGCATCTGTTGTATGTGATTTTCATTGATTATAGGAAAATGCTCCCAGACTGTACTCCTTTGTGAGTTTTCACCATAGTTCCTTTGGCCCGCATTGGTACAGCTAGGTCCTGTCCTGTTCAGGTTATCTTACATTGGGTTAAATGCTGCTTTAAAAATGTAAGTGAAAAATTAACAATAGAAATTTGTTTTATAATAAATATTTATAAATATTATTACAGTACCATACTATTAAGAAATATTAAAAAGCTCTACTGAACATTTAGGTTGCAGATTGACATAGAAAACATGCTGTGTGAAAATAGCATTTGATAATTTTAACAGACATGTCTGTCCTCTTTTGCCTCCAGCCAGTTAACCCCACCTATGGGGTAAGTTGGAACATTTGCACACTAATCAGGTTTTGTAAAAGTTTGCACCCTTATATTTTTTTACAAATTGTAAAATTGCAAAGTGTACATTTATGGGAGAGCTCTATAAGTTGTTTGTATTAAAATGATTAGTTTTACTAAAATGTTATTTAGAAACTATCAAAACTCCTTACTTTTTTGGCAACCATTCTATGCCCCTCTGAATTAACCCAAAACATGAAATTTATAGCATTTATAGTAACAATAATGGAGGGTTCAGAGGTTTAAAATGCAGGTTTTTGCACTAGAAAACCTTTCAATAAAAGAGAATAGGTAAAAACATTATTCTACATTTTTCTGGTATTGAGGCACTGAAAAACCATCATGTTACTGTGGTAAACATAGCCACTGAGAAGAAAACATGACATTCTTAAAAAACTGAGCACATCTAAGATGAACTGGGACTAAGAAGAGAGGAATACTTACAGAATATTTTCATTCTATAGTTTTGAAACGTCAACACTCAAGCAGGTGAATTAGTAACAGGTAAGGGTATCATGACTGAAGATAAAACAAGCATCCACCAAAGGCTTTGTTTTTGCAAATAAAGATGGGGTATGCCTCACCACATTGTGTCATAATAAAATTGTCAGTCAGTTCAAAAAGAACATTTCTCAACACAATTGCAAAGAATTTCACCATCTATAGTACATAATACTGTGAAAAGATTTAGAGAATTCAGAAATCTCAGTCTGTACAGGGCAAGGCCAGAAAAGCTGTTAAATGTGTGTGGCCTTTAATCCCTCAGAAGGCACTGCGAGGCACTGAAAAACCATCATGCTATTGTGGTAAATATAACAGACTGAGGAGAACTTTGGAAACTCTGCATTCTTAAAAAAGTGATTCTGAGCACATCTCAGATGGACAAAAAGACTCTCAGATAAGCACATGTTTTGGCTTGTTTTGGGAAAACTGAATATCAAATTCTCCTTGGCAAAGTCTTAATGAAACATCCAGACTGTTATCAGTGACAGGTTCAGAGTCATCACCTGTCTTGATATCAATGCCCACAACATGTGTGTGAAGGTACAATTGATGCAGAGGAGTATATTTGGATTTTAGAGAGACAAATGCTGCTATCAGGGTGGGGTCTTTTCCCAGGAAGCCCATATTTGTTTATATTTTCAAACTACTTTAAATTTTATCTGTGAAAACACTGCAAATCTGTTCTTGGTACTTTCGTTAGAAAAAGTTTTGAAAGTTTTGCTTCCCTTTCCTGGAAATGAGACTTAAATGTAAAAAATGATTTTAAAAATACTTTTTTGTTACCTGACTGATATATATTCGGTTTATCATGCCTCATTTAAACATCAGTCTGCTTATTATACCTTCAGCAGGAAAACTGCTTCAGGCCAAATAGGCAGTTAATTGGATTTTTATCATGACAACCATGCATTTAAACAGGCTCTTTTTCAGCTTCATTTCCATACTCTATTAACAGTTTGTTAAATCTTAACAGTATTTGAATCGAACAGTAAATGCTTTTATTTTTAAAAGCAAGAAACATTTTTAGTGGGCCCTTTAAAGTATATGATAATTGCCATTTTTGTTAAAGCTAATTATGTACTGTTGTTGATTTTTCACCATCTTGTGGTTTGAATGGCTGTAACACAGTGATATCTGAATGTCAGCTGTATGTAAATTCAGCCTCTTATTTGAGGAAACACTCAGTTCTGTGGGGAAACATTAAGAACTATGCAATCGTGTAAACACTGGAAAAAACAATGTGTTAAGTTTTTTTATTGTGTGCACTCTTGTTCCGCAATGGTAAACGTAATGCATAAGTTTAGGTGAACTACTTTCATGGCTGCCCAAAACTGAATGACAAAATTACACTGATACACTGAACCGTAGCATTAACACAGCTTAAAGTTAAGGTGAATACCATTGACTATGTAGTTGTTTCATTACAATGGCACTTGTCAGGGGGGGAGTGGGATCAATTAGGCAGCATGTGAACACTTAGTTCTTGGAGTTGATGTGCTGGGAACTGGAAGATTGGCGAATGTAAAGATCTGAGCCAGTGACAAAGGCCATATTGGGACGGCTAGATTTCGGAGCATCTCCAAATGAGCAGGTCTTGTGGAATGTTTCAGGTATGCAATAGATACATTTAAGACTGATGCATGTGGGGATCAAAGGCTAGCTTATCTGGTCCAGTCCCACAGAAGAGCTACTGTGGTTTAAAATGTGAGTGCTGACTATGATAGAAAAGTGTGCACCACAGTCAGAGCTGTTTTGGCAGCATGAGGGGGACCTACTCAACATTAGGCAGGTGGTGTTAGTGTTATAGCTCCTCTGTGTATGCCAATAATTTATTTCTGTGGAAATGAAGAAATGTAACATGCCCAAAAAAGGTCTTTTATATACTAGCTAATAATTACTAGTTCTAAGCACTTCTTCCACTTATGGGGAAATATTGTGTCTACGTATTATTTTAAGGCCATAATTTGCAGTTTAGGGGCTATTATTAGGCTTATTTGTGGCAATCGTAATACTATTTCAAAAAGACTTTCCTTTTTCATTCATTATTGTTCCATGAAGTGTCTTTTTCACATTCCCACCAACACACACTAGAAGTTGTGGGAAACACTAAAGGTTTAGGTCAGGGCTTTAGTCACCAGGAATCTTTTTTAACACAACCAGCGAAATTCACCCTCAATCATTCTAGCCATAACCACTCACAGAAGGTCGATGCAATTTTTGCCCTATATTCTCTGTAGATATCTGCTTTTGACCAGTGCTGCTCTTACCTCCTCGATATACCATTTCTATCTCAATGCAACCAGCAGAACAGTACTGAAAAACTTTGTATGTGTAATAAGCATTGCAGGAATGACAAATGTTTGGTTTTTTTGAAGTTCCTGTTTTTTATCCTCGCTTCATCACCTGTCTGTTTGACTCCATATGATTTGCTGGTAATGCATGTTTATTTTGCAATGAATGCAGTAGTGGTTAAAAACCTCTCTCTCTCTCTCTCTCTCTCTCTCTCTCTCTCTCTCTCTCTCTCTCTCTCTCTCTCTCTCTCTCTTTTTCTCTC
>JBBPDA010000145.1:12083802-12098910 GCA_037974385.1 Arnoldichthys spilopterus
AAGAACCTCCTGAAGCCCTACCATCTGATGAAGCATTCACCTTAATTAAATGGATAAGCTGTTACAGTTGCTGCTTGACTAAGCTTCAGCACCGGTTTAACACAAAATCTAAAATAAAAAGTATGAAAGTGGCTTTGTGTTAGCAACATGGCATCTCTCAGTGGCCAGCATTAGCCAGTTGTGGGATAACACCATGCCTGAACTGTCCTTTTACAGTTTCAGGTAAAATCAGCTTTCCAGACTTCCAGCTTTATTTCATAGAGTTCCTAATAAATAGTTCAGAATAAAATCTCAGCCTGGTGATGTTTAATGTGTAATTTGCAAGGCACTGGAGAAGTCAAAATACATCTGTTGCAATAAAATGTTGCGTATTCTGCACAACAGTGTGGATTTTAAGCAATGAAACTGCTCTTAACACGGATGAAAACAAGAATATGCATGCATGTGATACATAAGTTTTTTGATATATGTTTTATACTCCATTGCAGCATTATCATTACAGTGATTTGTATGTGACATTGACAGTTAAAATGACTGAAGAGGAGAGGCATTGCAGATTCTGCCTGCTTGACAGTGTGAGCTACTATTTAGGTGTGGGAAAAACCTGTAGTGCCTAGAAGATGGTGGCCACTCATTCTTCCCTGACCCCTCCTGTTCTCTGTTCTCATGACTCAGCGCAAAACACAGGAAGTTGTGTGACTTCCAAAGACTGCGTGACTCTTTACACTGCTGTGTGGTCACTGTTCCTCATCTGTGTCTTTGTTTAGCATGCGCCACACATCTTCACACTGACAACCTTAAAGCGACAGCTCAGTTAATAAATCAAATGTACATAATTTTCTCCCAGAAGTAGCCAGTCAACCAAGATCGGTTTGCTTCTGTAGTTTTGTACTGATGCTGTGAAGCTAATGCAGATTAGTAATGGAAGCTTAAAACCATATACCGCTACATGAACACCACTGCACAATATCTATATATTAGCTGTTTATTTCTTTGCACAATTTCTGTTTAACATACCTTCTTTTTTCTTCTATGTCAAATTGAGCAAATAAATAGAAATTAGAAGATAGATGTGTTATGTGTATTTTCTTTTTTAATTAAAAAAAAAAAAGTGTTATTTGTCCAGAGGTGCCTTTTGCATACAACAAATGAATACTGTGGAAAGTGGTGAAACATACTTATATCACACAGACTTTTTTATGGGGTTTTTGACACAGTATGACATACATCTATAGCAACTAATTAAGAAGTGTGCTGCAAAGCTAAAAGCAGTACCAGTAGCAGCTATTTTGAAGCCTGAATTTTGTCCAGTTTTGTGTAATTGTACATGACTTTTTGAGGTAAGAGGAACATTATATCTTGTTTGGGCCAAACTAATGCTTTGAAAGCATTTCAGCCTACATGTATCTTAAATGTCAAATAATGGCAGGTAAACCCAGCTTAGTGTCATAAATGTGCTCTTATCGTCTGAGCGGTGAACGGTGTATCTGGGCAATTTGTGGGCAGGAAGAGACGAAAGAAAGAAAAAAAAAGTTTCAAACAGCTGTGTAGGAGCAGAAGCATGTGTAATAACAATGTGATCTACCTGTTTTCATCTAGATATGAAATAATCTGTTTACAGGCCCCCTCACAAAAGTGACTTGGGTGAGTCATGGCATTGAGAGAGGTCCTGAGATATTAGCCCCCATCTACACATGACTGCAGCCAGCAGTGTGAGTCAGCTGCAGGCGCCAGGAGTTGTCAGACCATCAAAAAAAACCCTGATTTGGACATGTATGGTCTTTCTGCCATTGGGGTCAAATATCCAGGCATCATTTACTTCAGCTACAGATTACTCATACAAAAATGTAATAAGGGCCAAAGCTATTTTCCCCCCAGGAGGTCCACTTGTAATATTTGTATTTACCAACCACATTTCAGGCCCTATTTATTCCTTATTCACAAAAGGCTGGTATGGCTGCAGTTTTTTTTAGCAGGAGAACACCTGATCAGTTCTTTGTTCAAGTTTATTTCTACAACTAACGTTGCAGCTTTACAGAATCAGGGTCTGAGCCCCCAGTGAGCAAGCCAAAGGCAACATAGACAAGGAAAATCTCCCTAAGCTGTAGGAAGCTATAGCTGTTTGTGCACTGACACCAACTCATGAGACAAATAAAATCAAGTGAGCTCCTGCTTGGGTACACCTGCAACCACACAGGCCCACTGCAGATAAGACTGAAAACCACTGCCTTACAATTAAACAGAGTGTGATACTGTGCCTGTAAGTCTGATTTGTAGTAAACAATTGTGCAAAAAAAGTTAGGCCATCTGAGATGATGATATGTATAGCTATTTAACTGGCTGATAGTGCTTTCCAGTGTTTACTATGGTACAGTAGGTACCAACACACCAACACCAAATTTTGCTTATATTTAGCTAACTAGTAGTTAGGTAAGTTTGCTACAGGTGCTAAACCATAATTTGTTTTTCCAAATTATCTTTGGATAAATAGCAAATGTTAGGTAGTTCTTTGTCAGTGGTATATGGTCACATGTCATAAAATGTAATAGAAAACCACTTTGCTCAAAAATGGCAACTTTGTTTTTATGCATTCCTGACAACAGAGGAACATGCTAATTCCATGCATTTAAATTATTCTCAAATTAAAACATGAAGGCTCTGTGGCATAGTAAGAGTGTCATTCATGACTGGTACCAAGCCAGTATTCTACCAATGTAACTATCAGATAGTTGAAATACTATCATAATCTGCTTTCATTTGGAATACATTTCTGGAATACTGTACACTCAACGTATTGCAGATTCATGTTACCAAGCTAGCCTGTCTTTTCTTCACTTTCCCATGCCATATTCTTTTTAGTTTCCTTTAAGTCAGTGCTTTAACTAGCATGAACCCACTTCTTCCTTCTACTTTTGTTGCTTTTGAATGCACAAAAAACAAAAATATGGCTGTTTGAGAGCTGTGACACACCACAAAGAAGGACCACTTCTGCCATAGCAGTTTGGAACAGAAGTGATTTAACACTACTAAAGCTTAACTAAAATGAAGCATGACTCTGTGAGAAAAGTAAATAAATTAAATATCTGTGAACCCTTTAGAGTTTTCTATATTTTGCATAGATTTGATCTGAAACATAATCTGTTTTTAGGTGCAAAATCGGATAAAGATAATCCAATTGAATGAAAATGAGAATGACCCAGTATTACAAGAGTACATGAAAGAAATCCTGACACTAACCCAATAGAAATGTTGAGGAAGGGCCTAAAGTGAGCAGTTAATGTGAGGAAACCCTGCCATTTTTACTGTATGATTATTATTTTTTGTATTCATATTTTAAACAACACATACTCTTTTTAAAAACAAAAATCATCTGACTGTGATGTGGAGTAGTTAAGTAGTTGGTGAAGTAGTTATAAAGAGTTATCATGGCTGCCCTGTATTCAAAAGCATTGCAGGCTGAAATACTCTCTATGACTCTCTATGAATGTGAATGCCTATACTATTTGTAAATGCATTGGTTTTTGTGACATCACTAAAACAAAGAATTAAAAGCGGACTTTTTTTGCTATGCTATGCCCTTTGATTAAATTAGAATAAAGTTTGTCTGTATTCTTTTCAGATTTTTGAATAGGTCACAAACAAATTGCAACGACTTTTTTCATCAGGAACTTTATGGGAAAAAATAGCAAAATAGTTGATGCTTGGGCATTTCTCAGGGTAAAATGTAATGCAGAATGTGTTGTGAGATTGCATTTGCAAGCTCATTGTCTATGCAGAACTTTTGTTTGAGATGTTATCCGCTTAGCGTGAAACGTGGAATGATTTGGAGCTGTGTGTGTGGGTGTGTGTGTACCTTTGCTGAAGTTTCTACTTTATTTTAAATGTTTGGCATGGATGTTCCTTGCAACGACAAAAAACACTAACCTGAACCTTCACCCATAAGATCATAATCACCAGCCACATGGCCATGACAACTCGGCCCCAATCGGCCCTGTCCTGTCTGCTGCTTTTTATTGGGCTGGCTGAGGTCATTATCCTGAGACAGTAGTCTGTCTTTTGTTTATTCATGTCTAAACTGGCGGTAGTTACAGGCAAGCCAGAGAGAGCGAAGGGAAAAACTGTCTGGGGCCCAGTGAGTGTGTAGAGTGCCCCGGGGCGATGAAGACACGCCCTGACATGTTGAGCTGCTGTGGCTCTCTCTCTTCATGGCTTTGTCCGGCGCCGTGTAAACAAAAGTCATGCAATCAGGTGCTGCTGCGCTGAGATTAGACTTCACTTTGCCCAACCCCCCCCAATCTCCCCATCACCTTCCTCTCCCTCATACACTGCCCCAGGCATAGTGGAGGAATCTTAACAGGCATTTGTTCGCATTATGCTCAGTCTATTTAACTGTTGCTTCACTTTCAGCGTTCTTTTTTTTTCTTCTAATGTCTGAGTGTAACTCCCAAAACTGCAGGATTACTGTTCACGTATTAATATTAAATAATACTAATAACTTCTTAAACTAAGTAACATGTAAATTATACAGTAATGAGAGTGAGGAGTTAAAATGTGAGTTGAGAGTGAGGAGTTAAAATGTGAATACACATGAATACACATACAGACCCTTAGTGTTTAAGGGGCTTAAATAATGATCTGATTATTTTGAAGAACACAACTAATATGAGATAACATAGGTCTAGTGGATATTAACTATGTATGTGTACACAGCTGCTGATGACAATAAAGTAACCTTGAGCCCTTTTTGCTTTTTGATTTGCTTTAAATGTGTGAGGTAGCTTTTTTCCAGTCATGATCCATAAACTACTAACCCCATTTTCAGAAAAAAAAATACAATAATAAAAATCTGCAATTTGTTAATTTTCTTGGACCTACTGCTGAATGCACATGACCTTTGAACCCTCAGAGGGTGCTGCATCAGAAGCTGTCATGCTACTGTGATAAATATAGCCACACAGGCTTGGAGTACCTTGGAAAACTGTTATCATTTTACACATCTGCATTAATCAAAATAATGCAATCTGATACGCCATTATGCTAAGAGGACACTGTACATTGTGTGTGGGAATGCTTTGAAGTTCTCTAGGCCAAAACTCATCTCAGATGGACCAAAAGAAAGTGGAATTGTGTGCTGTGGTCAGCTGAGTCCATGTTTCTGTTGTGTTTGCTTAAAGTGAACACACTCAAGCACCACATCGAAATGTGACCTCTGCGTTTAACCCATCACACATGCACACATAGAGCAGTGGGCAGGTATCAACAGTGCCCAGGGAAAAATGTAGTGGGACAGTACCTTGCTTAAGGGAACCTCAATATGCCCAGGCCAGGACTTGAACCTGCGACAATCAGTTCACAAGGGCAATGTCTTTACCACTAGGCCACCACTGCGCCACTTGCATTTGTGTGAAGGTACTATTGATACAAAGGTGTATAAAGTATGTATATAGTTTAGAATATCATGTATATTTTAGAGAGACATGCAAAATTTTACAAAACGTTGGCAGAAATGAAGTTTGTAGGTAATATGGTCATTTACATCATGGTGACTTAAGATCAGAAGGTCTTATGAGTGTTTCAGCTTTCTTCTTTCCTTCTCTCATCTTCATCTGAAAACCTTCATTATCTAGATCATGAGAGCAAGCATTCTTGTTCACTGAAGCTAATGCTGCTGAGATGTTTGTTAAGATGTAAAAATATTTTTTCACAGTGGCTGGAAATAGAATTGTTCTTTGTAGTTATGACAGGAACCAGGCATTTAAAGCATTTAATGCTTCCAAAGGCTCCAAAATTTTATTATATTAAATGATGTATTGATAGAGTGGTATGTGCAGAGCACTGTGAGGCAAAATAGTCCCTAAAGAATCAATTTTTTTTACCACTGCTACTTGGCACAGTAAGCAAAAAAGTTATTTTTTTGTTAGACATTATCACTATTGTAAAGAAATCTGTGTTGGTAAGTTTCTCAGCAATGCACTTGTATTGACTTTGTTTACGTTTCATTTTTAATGTTCCCCTTTTTAATTTAAACAGACCCGATTATGTGGTTTCTGATTAGCATCAGTTCCCAAATGGATAAAAATCTTATTAAAGGGAAATATAATGTAAAACAGTGGTAAACACAACTTTTTTGAATGTGTTGCAGGCATCAAGTTTTAGATGTTGAATAGATGTTGCCCAGATTTATTTAGAGTACATTGCAAAAACTTAGGCACCTCTGCAAACAGTTTAAAGCCATTTAGCTCAACAGTAAGTGCCTTTTTGCCAGCAAAGTACAAGATTTTGGAGTAAAAACAGTAACTATTATTTTGTAATGCCTCCAGGCATTGCATAGATTTGTGTGATTGCATCAGCAGCACAACATTTAATGTAATTAAGGACTGATTAAGCCAAAGGTATGTCATGGTCTGGAAAGGCTTAAATTAACACATGGAACTGGAATACATACAATTCCTGTTCACTGTGTGAATGTTATTTGTATTTATTTAAATATTATTAAAATAAGTTAAGAGCTTTATTGTCACTGTACAAATACAATGAAATATTGTTTGAAACAAACTAATAGATGCCTTAAGACAGAATTAAATCAAATTTAAAAATCTAGAATGTACAGAAGTACAAGAGTAAACATTAAACTAAGCACATGGGCTTCATTACTCAGGGTAGCAGTGGACAGGATGTGCCTTTGTGTTTTTATTGTACTGTAGTTTTTCCTGTATGTTTTGCTTTGTTGGAAAAGTTATCATTGAACAATAGGAGTTGAGGCATGCTGAAAAGACAGGCATACATGCATGCAGTTGTAGCTGAGCTCCAAGTTAGTGGATCATTCTAATAGAAAAAGCAGCATTTATCAACATCTTGATGGTATACTGACTAGAGTCTTTTTATTTTGATCTGGAGATGGTCACTGCAGCTTTTTAATTGTTCTATGAACTAATCTGTTTCTGATCTGTACCCACTAACCAGTATGTTCATTCAATTTGAACAGTGTACCCTACAGCATTGTCCCATTTAGAGAAACCACATGCACAAGTATGTTTGATATTACTTAATAACTTGACATGGTCTTAGGCAAGTGTGTAATGATCTAGCTGTGCCATTTGCACATCGTTATTTCATGGGGTGTAAGTTTCAATTAATTGTTAGGTACATTAGCTCCAGTGCATACCTAAAAACTTCAGACACTAAACATATCTTGACTGACTCTGTTTGGGGTAATTGTGTAGTTTTCATTTCTTTTCCCTGTCAAACAAGGACTTTAGCGTCATATTTATAATTATGTTTGTTTAATTCTTAAAAGAGAAATTAAATATCATGGTTTTAAAATATGTCAGCTCCTGTGAAATTACCTTAGTAACAGAGAGTGATAACTCATGCCGTACAGGCTGCTTTTCCTGATCTTTACACACACACACACACACACACACCATGTAGCCTATGGAGGAACCCACCTTTATACCTGCTTAAAATAGCCTTTCCCAGATCAACCAATGACAGTGCACAATTACTCACTGTTCTGGAATACCCACACACACAGATTGCTAACAGTTCCCAAAGCAGGGCCTTAGTACACCTGAATGAAGCATGTAGCCCCGAGTTGGACCAAGGCTGGGCAAGGATAAATAAAGGGTGAATAATATTTTACACATAAAATAAGGGAATGTGTATGTATGTATGTATATATGTATGTATGTATGTAACCCTGAGTTGGAGCAAGGCTGGATAATAAAGAATAAATAAATAAAGGATAAATAAGTGGTGAATAGTATTTTACACATAAAATAAGGAAATATTCCTGTATGTATGTATGTATGTAAGTATTTATTTATTTATTAGGTAAATAAAGAATTCACACACTGGTTGAGTACTGTGGATTCACACATGTTTGAAACTTTGACAAAAATTTACTTTTCAGTGACCAACAAGAATAAATAACGTGCAAATGAATTACCAGAATGAACAGAAATATAGAAAAATGATGAATTTACACATTCATTTTGTTATTGTCGAAACCTGAAGTGCTTTAAAGACAACACTTGCAATGGCGATATTAAAAGCTTTGAGCACAAATATTAGTGTGAGCAGCATTTGAGTAGCCCTTAGGCATGTTGCTTGTGTCACTGTTGACACTTCCTGATGGGGATTTTTCAGGAGGAGCAAAGAGGTAACAATGTGAAAGGCTATGACTAACTTTTTTGGAAAGTACGTAGCATTTAGATGAGTGGGCCACCGCCCCAGGGTGAAGTAGGGACCAGGCAGGCCACAGGTAAGCAGGAAGCCTGTCCACAAAGTGGTGAGCTGGGAGGATTCAAAGCAGACCCTTAGAGGAATGCTGACTGTGCTAAATGATGAATGAAAGGACGTTTCAGCATGTCCACAATGCTAACTATTCCTTGCTAGTATTGTTTCATTGTTAGCAAAACTATTATAGGAGACAGATTTAGTTGATATGGATAAAGTTGGAAGTTCATAGTAGGACTCCAAAATTTATGCTTAAGTCACATTAGACATTACTTAACAGTTTGCAGTTAACAGTTAACATGTCTTGAGGCTTGTGTGATATGATTTAAGCCTTGCAGTTTGAACTATGCTATATGTTGGTGTATTAGCTTCTCTGTAGCTTGTTAGCTACATTAGCCTTGTAGGTCTAGTGCAAAACACACACTTCAACATCAGATATATTCATTTTCACTTAACATGTCTTTTCTGAATTACTTTGTTTTAGGTAAATGTAAAATGTAAAAAGTAATTAATTTATAAATGTACAAAAGTAAAAAAACAAATTAATAATAATAAAAAAAACATTTTGAAGTACATCTAGTTTTGGTTAAACAAAATCACATTTTGTTTTACAATCCAAATGTGGTATTTTGATTAATTTGGCCCAACAATGACAGGGATTAAGAGTGTATGTTTACTCTTCATAAGGGATTGGGTGACACACTTTTTCCATGACTCCAGGGAGGAGCAGCTCACGAGCCTGTTCTCCTTGGCCTCTGATGAGACCAGCACGGCTGAGCTCAGAAAGCGCTTCTGCAGCCCCTGCCTCCTTCCTGGAAACAGCTGCGAGGGGGGGAGGGGGAGGGGGGGGGCAGAAAGAGAGAGAGAAAAAGGAAGGTAATAAAGTAGAAGGGTGGATGTATTTATTTACTCTTGGTCAGAATTACCAGCAGTACAAGGTTTCTCTTCCCTCTTCAAGCATTGCCGTGAAAATGTCCATGGTGCATTAAAGTGGTGGTTCAACACACTGCTAATTAACCCACTTTTTAACTTGTTCAGTCAGACAAACACATAAGTTCTTTTTTCTTCTCATAGCCTTTTTGAAGCTTAACATTAATAGCATTAAAGTATCTTAGCATAAGTGATTCTTAGCTCTTTTCTCTAATGTTAACAAATAGATCTTTCAGTTTGGAGGAGCACTGTGGATTAGAATGAGCAAAGTGCACAATGGATTCCTACCTCCACTCTCCATCTGAACATGACCCTGAACAACAACAGGTAACACATGTCCGTACAGAACTGAATAAAGAGTTAGGAGAAGTCATCTTTACCTTTTCTACTTTTCAAAGAAAAGCAAAACAAAGGGTGTGGCTAAATGAGAGCTGATCTGACTGAACAGATATGAAAAATTACTCCCAAGAACTCCTAACAAAGAAGGGAATCTGTGACATAAAAGTAGTACCAGCCAACAGAAAAAAAGACGTTGCAAGCTCCCTTCTAGAAAATAATACAGAACCACCTGCAATTAGGAGGCTTTGTCTAAATGGTTAAATATTAAGCATTTATCTGGGTTTACTTTAGAAGCTAATGTTACTAAACCTAAAACCAGTACTGGAAGTAATGTAATTCTAAACAGTGAAGTGGAGAATAATATTTAATAATATAATATAATTATAATTACCTTTTCAAATTAAATAATGCAATTATAATTACTGAAATCAAAATGGGAAAAATATCATCTAATCTTGCATGAAAATATTAATGCACTGTCAAAAAACTGAAAAAGAACATGCTAGGTTAACTGTAGCTAATATACGTAGCTTGCTTACAACTTACAACTTACAACAATTTTGTTGTCTGCTGACCAAAATATAGATTGTTTCTGTATCTATTTGTTAGGTGTGGAAATCCCTCTCACTTTGAGTTGGGTTGTGGAGTCACTCCCATCATTACCATATGATTGTTTTTGAATTACCTGCTCATTTCAGCTTGAAATTGAAAATGGCATTGTATCATTCCTGTCTGTCATGCAATGCATTTAGTGCAGCAGCCCACACCCACAAGAGTGAGGATGTGAGGATGACAGCTGCAGTAGTGATGCTTTTTAATTTTTTATTTTCTGGCTCAAAACAAAGTCATCAATAAAACAAAACTACACTAATCCTTTTGTCATGCAACTGAAACAACTAAGTTTGTATAACATGGTAATAGTGATAGTGGACACAATGATGAATAAAATGTTCAAAAATGTTAACATTTATGGGCACACTAAAAAATAGATCTATGTATGCATTAATAAATGAATTAAAACAAACATTTTGAAGTAACACAAAATGAGGCTACAGAGAACTTGCTGGTGTTTCTGCATATGATGTTGATCTGATGTATGGCTTCCTTCTTTTGTAATGTAATTTCGGCTTCATTTCTTGATGCAGTGACGGACTGTGTTAAATGAAAATGGTTTTCTCAAGTACTCCCAAACTGGGGTGTCTTTATTTGTCACAGTAGCATGAGGGTTTCTTAGGTAGTGCCATATAATGGCTTGAAGTTCATACACATTCAGCAGTGGTTTCAGACTTTGCCCTTTATGCACTGTTATGTCTCTGAATCTTTTCACAAACTATTGTGAAAAATACTGAAAATGTTTTCTTTGTCTTTTTTCAGTTAAATAAAATTTCTTGTGAGTTAACATATCACCGATTTGAGTTTTTATCACATTTTGGAAAATGTCCCAACTTTACTTTATTTTTATATATTACTTACTGTATGTTACATCATTATTTTGTAAGCAACAACTTACTGAAAGAACAATTATTATGGTGTAAATACATGCTAGGAATATAGCATGATGACAATGCTTGCTAACTAAGCAAACACTAATAAGTCTTATGAGAACTAATAAAGGTTAGTTTACAAACCTTTTATATCTGCCCAGTTGTATCTGCTGCATGTCGAGGTCTGTTTCTTGTGGTGAAGCTGAAGAAAAAAGCTGGCTTGCTTGCAAACCAAACCAAGCAGATGAATCAGCAGCTGTTCAAAATGACCCAATGACTGGGTAGATACACCTGGCAGTGTTTTGTGTGTGTGTGTATGGTGGGGGGTGTTGGGAGTGACCCAGCCACTAATCTAGACAGACACAAAAATACAGTGTATTTAGTAAATGAAAACTAAGGAATTCTTCTTCCAAGAGCACAGTGAACACACCAACACTGTACAATAACCACTCTCAGTTTAAAACCATATTACTCATGTGCTACCATACATTTTTGTTTTACACTGGGTTGAATTTAGTGGGTCATTTTAGCACTGTGAGAATTACCCAATAAAATGACACAGTAGACTCAGCCCAGTGTTTTCCGTAAAACAAAAATTACCCAGCATTTTTTAGAGTGTACAGTACTATTTGAGTAATGTGATTTTGAACTGGGTGGTAGTGGCGGTGTGTTCATTGTACTCTTGGGAAGAAAAATAATTTATATGTCTTCAGTTACCAAATTATTTTACAAATTAGGAAAAGCATACATTTATGGCAATTAAGTGTTCAGGTTTGTTGCAAGTGATTGGCTAAAACAGCTGCGAGAAGTATTTTGCTAATTGCAGTATCGTGGTTACATTTTGACATATTCTTCTTCAAACCATCTTCAATTCACAGGCACCAAGGGCCCATATGATGGACTAATATTTTCAAAATTCTTAATTTTTCAGTTTAAACCATGTAAAATGTAAAGCCAATTCCAGGTTGGAATGGTCTTTCAGATTCTGAAAGCAAACACAAATTTAGCACAAGTGAATATTTTTTATGATCACTTCCTTCTTTAATGTGTGGCTGAGATTTTTGGGTAGTGGAGACAACCATTTGTGGTCCAACATTTTCCATGAAGCCCTTTTCATCTTTTTGTTAATCATCTATTATTTATAATCTCTCTGTAATGTTCATTTGCTACTCACGTAAGGCAAGACTGAAGTTAATTTCACATAAAATCTTTTTTTAATTCCACCTTAAACTTAAGCTTTGGGGTTCTTATGCCTGCACAGCACTATAACTGCAGCCTTACTTAGGGAGGAACAAAAAATTAAAACTGCAGCTTTGAAAATCATCAGCACCTCTTGCTGATTTGTACTAATCTCTGTGTTTCTTTTTAACAGATGACTTTAACATGGTATGTAGAAACAGACATGACTGGTGCAGTTCTCTGATTCTTTTTTTTAGTTAAAGAAATGTTCCTGCTACTTTTAGAGCATCATACAACTCAAGATTCTCTCTTACCTTCCTTATCATCAGTCTGGGGGATACTTGACATGACATTACATTAGTTCTGGTAACATGAACTTTCCAGTGACATGTTATCAAACCAATTAAAGTAACAGGGATGTTAGAGGTCATTGTGATTTTTTTCATTTTAGAATTGTTTAGTGATGTTGTCCCTGAGAACTTTATTAAGTGCCTTCTCCTTCACCATGATTTCTACTTATTGTGTGAAATCTTCTCAACATCTATAAGGATAAATATGTTGGTTTAAATAATTAATTAATTATAGATTTGGTTTTTTTTACAAATATGTTTATAGTTTCTGAATACTTTTTGCATATTAGTTTTATTGACCTTTAGACATATCTTTGTGCTTACATATTTTTTTCATATTAACATACAAAGTTTCAAAATATGTGTAAAAATATGTGTGTACATTTAAAGGGCATACAAGCACTGAAAATATATTAAACAACAAAAAATATTTAAAGCCATTTAAGCTATTTTGTAAATCATAATATGGAAGATTCTTATGACAAAACGTTTCTTAATCTTGGTCGATCTGTCTCATGAAATAATAAGTTATTTTACCTGTTTTTGTGCCTTTATAGGCATCATCTAATGTATCCCGTGGACAGTTCCTTATGTCACAGACATATCTGGATGTCCCAATTATGTGTACATTTTATACATGCTTGCCTAATGTGTTGTTTATTGCCGAGTTACACTGATACTGCAGTTTTAAAAATGACTAATGAGTTACACATATGTTTAAAAATACAGATGTAACACCCTCAAGAACAACTGGCACCTTGATGACATGATGTCATGTTTATGGCGGGGATAACATTTTCACTCATAAAAAATTACACTGATAATATGAGAGAAATCTAATATTTCTCTGAAATACAAGCATGTGAAAAATAAAGGCATCCAATGTAAATTATTCATTATTTTAATACATTTCTCACATGAAAACTAAGTACACGCCTGCATTTATCACTCTTTTATTAGAATCTATCTTTCAGATAGAACATGTTTTATTTAAAGGGCCTGGTGTTCTCTTTGCTGTTGAGGTGTGTGGTGTCATCATGTCAGTGTGTCTGTTTTTTTTCACTGATCTGTTTTACTTCTTAGTTTTACCTTGAAGATCATGTTTTCTTCATATTTCGATTTTTTTCTGTTTATTTGTGCTCTTCTTTTTCTTTTCTTCTCTGGTCCTGCTTCCACCCGTAGTCTTTATTGCTTTTATTCATGTGTACATGTACTGATAATCTGTCTGCCTCAATTGGAAAGCATATGGAATCCTGTTGTTTTAAAATGTTATGCCAAATTATTTAATTGTTTAATTTTTTATAATGTTTTATGTCTCCTACATTTACATTAAACATATGTTCCTTACTTACACACATACTACCATCAAGACTGGTATATCTGATAGTGAATGCTGTGATTTGGAATTCATTACTCTCAAATATCTGGGCACAGAATGTACCTTTTCCAAAACAGAGAGCCTGTTTTCTTCATTAGAAATATAAGATTCTGCTGAACTGCCTAGAAAATCCTCATCAGAACTGAGTGCTGTGCACAATAGCACAACTCCTCTGCCCCAACACCATTTAAAAAAATTCACTGCCCTATTTTTAAAATGTTAGTGTCAGGGGATACTTTTATGGCAAACTACCTGAGAGAAGTTGAGAGAATGTGTTGTTCCTCACCAACCATTTCTGTCCTATAACTATAACTACAGGGAGACATATTTCCATATCCTGAAATACTCTCTGATTTTATGCTTTGCAGCCCACACTAGAGCCTCTTCTCTCTGAGCTGGTGCCTAGTGTGAACTCACATGTTTAATGCCTACAGTGGAAACTGCAAGGCAGTTCACCACTTCAAACAGGCAGGAAGATAAAAGACCCCAAGTGAGGTGCATATTTATTTCGCCATGTGATGCAGCTTCCACTCCTGGCTGGCTCACTAAGATTGAGCTGAGAGATAGGCCGACCAGCGGAGACATAGTATTGCTTCTCACCAAACAGGGGCCACGTCTTGCAGCAGTGCAGTCTTAACACTTACATTTACATTTATTCATTTGGCTGATGCTTTTATCCAAAGCGACTTCCAGGACAGAGGAAACAATCAAGCATTAGCGCTACATAGGGCAACACTGAAGTTGGTGCAACAAGGAAGATACTTAGATACTTATTTGAAGAATTAATTCAGTTATTTATTTTAAGGCATATTACTCAAGTGCTATATATTATTCAGTAGCTACTATGAAACCTCTTAATGTAAATATTAGTCCTTAAATCCATCCTTATATAATTAAAATGAATATCAACAACAACAACAACAATAATAATAATAACAGCAATAATAATAATAGAAGCAAAAGTAGATCCTGAAGTACCTCTGTAATTTTCATTGGATAACTATCATACCTGATCCAATGAAACAGCTAATTTACAAGCCCTTCCTGAGGTGAAGAGTGTGAATTAGAGCAGGACAACACTGAAATATGCTGACAGACAATACTCCAGGACCAGGATAGTTGATAGATACAATTACAACATGTAGTGAAATGTACCCTGAACGTTCCTGAGACTGTGCATTTATATATATATAAATAATAGGTTAAACAG
>JBBPDA010000145.1:12108847-12128690 GCA_037974385.1 Arnoldichthys spilopterus
GGTACGACGCACTGAGCCAGAGACTCATTGAAGATGTAGGTGAAAACACCAGTCAGCTGGTCAGCACAGCACCGCAGGACACACCCTGAAATGCCATCTGGACCGGCAGCTTTCCTGATATTTACACGTTTCAGAGCTCTGCGCCTTATGTTCAAAAGAGTCTCACTGGTGAAAGTAGTGAGAGCTGAGTTTGTGTGTATGAAAGAAACAACTAGAAAAAGATTTTTAAAAAAAACAGTAAACACACAGTCTGGTCGGAGCGAACGGGAAGGCGTCTGGCTTCGGCTGCGCCATCTTGAAATGGACCAGGGTTGGAAATTTGTGTTTTACACCAAGTGGATTCCAAAAAAAGAGAAAAGCAGCATCTAGCCTCCCTTACTATGATGATTGATGCTGAATATACTAAGACGTTCCACTGCAGTCTTCTAGTTTACTCAATACTTTATTATCTCCAACTTTTATATTCTTGTGCTGTTGCTTTGACTTTAATGTCAGTATCTTACTCATACTTACTCTCACTCTTTTTTTCTGCGCATGACTTCATGAACCCAAATGACCAAAAGTCACAGCTATAAAATCAAAACACATAGAAGATATTAAGCATGGAAAGGTCTTGTGAGGTTGAGTGGTGCCACTTCATGATGCACCGAAGCAGAAAGGAAAGTTTCTTTTTTACTTATGTGCACTGGGCTTGGAGATAAACATCAGAAGAGCAAGTAGTATTATGGAACGTTTTGTGTGAATGAACTCAATAGAGGAAGACATTTGTCTGGGGTCTTTAACCACAGCATCCTGAGCACACTGCCTATTGACTACAGTTCAGGAGCTGGCTGGTGATGCTTGGTGAAAAAGAGATAATGCACCTGTGTGTCTTTCCAGGCATAGAATGGAAATTTCCTGAATGATGTAAAAAAGCTGGTTGGCCTACAGCACCAAGCAAAGTGTTTACAGCAGGTGCCAGGCACTAAAAAGAGCTACTTTATCTGATGTGAATGTGCCCTGATGCATGCCAACACACAGCATGTTGTAAATATTTAAAATTTTAAATTCAAAATGTTACAGATAAATGTTTTTTAGCTCATGGGGCCATTAGTACAATGAACATGAAGCCTAAATCATCTGATTATATTTGTTGTGTTGTGAGTTTTTGTGTTTTGTATAATCATCAACAACAGCTTCCAGGGGTCAGAATTAGAATTTTGAATTTTTGATTGAAAGGTTTAGTAGATTCAGAAGTATACATAGATTTATGTGCTCTGGTTTACGTTGCATTACGTTTCATAGAATACAATTACACTTCATCTACAAAATGTACACAATATAATTGTGGCCTGTGCAAAATATATATTTTGTATTTGACACATTTAAGCAACCATGTGAATGTGAAAGACGCTATATAAATGTAGTGTATTATTATTATTTGTAGTAGTTTGTTTATTGTTTCATATTTAATCATATTTTAATGTGTCACTTACAAAATCTACAAAATATGTTATTTGTGGTGTTTAAACGTACAATTGTAAGTGTGAGTCGCAGTCAAATGCCAACCAGGCTTCATTCCTTTCCCTTCTGTCACATGTAGTCTTGATGAAGTAAGAGAGTAAGAGAGCTTTTATTTGTCATTTTAAAAAATTAACATAATATAAAATAACATTTGAAACCCATTATTATGAAATGTAAATATAACCTTGTTGTTCCAACCATGAAAAATCACACATGGTTGTGAGTGGTGCATGTACATGTGTCTTGTGTGCCAATCATGGGTTATATCATAAGACGGCTTGAGTAAGCGTAGTTTCAACATGCACAGAAACCTTTCACAAATCTGTTACTTCAGGGAAATGATATTGTTCAAGGTCAGTTGAAGAACTAGACAGATTCAGGTAACTAAACAATACAGGAATTTAAGCATAGTACACAATAATAACATGATTTCATTTATTTAATCTGGCCTTTCAGGATACCCATGATCACAGTAGATAACAATATTACAACATAGAGATATTGAGATACTGCTGAGATACCAGTGCTCCTGCTTGACCCATCCTGATACCCTATTTTTGGTTAAAGTCTTTGCAGCTTTTAACCCACTCACTCCTACTGAGAAGAGATCGTATAAACAGCCCTATCCTCCAAAGGACTGATCGAAAGGTTCAAAGTGGTTTGCTGTGAAATGCTTTGTTCTAGAGAAATGTCCAGAATCAAAATTATTCACAGTGGTGGTCATGGGAACCAGAAGTCTGAATGATTTCATGCCACCAAAATCTCCCACAGAAAGTCATTACATGAGATGTTTTGAAATCTGAGAACCTATTGAATGATTTTGAGGGTTTTTTGTTCAAATAAGTATCTGGCAGAAAGTTACACAGACTTTATGAGGTGAGATAATGACATAGTTTCTTCAAATTCACCACTATTTTAACACTGACATTACATTCAAAACTAAGAAACATGGTAATATAGTAAAAAAAATATATATAAAGTTAATAAAATTGCTACATTTTGTAGACATCTTCACCTTTGGTTCCCCAACACCACCACTGTTAGGAAAGTCAGTTGGCTTCTCTACAAATATCTCTTTTACATCAAACCATTCTGAATGACTTTGCTTTATACCTCAGTGATTGAATTATGCAGAAATTTTAATTTGAATTTCCACTTTAAGAGCTTCTGTGTAACATTGTGCTTTGCACACATTGAACACACCAGAAAAGCCTCTTCCTTACTTAGATGTCTGTCTCCTAGTAGTTAGGAGAAAACTCTGACTGCACTTTCACATCTGATAACTGCTTGTGTGAGGAAGTGTCAGTCAGAGTTTTCCCATAACAACTACTAGTAAACTGGTTGCACAAGATTCCCTTCAATTTAGTCAAACTCAGTAACACTCACACCTTGATCTCTGTAAGGAAATGTGGAATTAAGGGGCAAAGAGGATGCTAGGGGTGTCAGCTACATTCTGCATGGACAGACAAAATCTCTCAGGTTCCTCCAATAATCACTCTGGATAGCTTATTAACGCTGAAAGCTAATCAGTTACTTTTTGTTATGTCCCTCCCAGCATTGTCTCTCATTCCTAGTGCCAAAGACAGACCAGAGTGATGAATCCAAAAAAACGTTCAATACAGGGATAGTTTAACAGCAAACTGGCTATTACAATAGCTGTCTGTCTACAAAAGTGTGCAGTGATTTGTTTAAAGTAAGAAAGAGCCATTTGTTCGTGGTTATGCCAAAAATATTTGATTATATCATCATTACTGTAAAACACACCACACACTGCTCAGAGGAAATGTCAAGCCCTCATGAAGGAATTGCAATAAGTTAACATCTGTCATAGTATACTGTGTGTGTGTGTGTGTGTGTGTGTGTGTGTGTGTGTGTGTGTGTGTGTGTGTCTGTGTGTGTGTATGTGTCACATGGACATTCACAAAGCAGCGAACTGTACTACATAAGCTATATAATTATATCAGCATGTTTATGCCAAGTTATGTGGAAGGTACCGTACTTTCCATGTCCTGCAGATGAACACTGATAGGCCAGCCGTTTGGAGGAAGAGAGACTTCTCTCTTCACACGAAAACTCAAATTAAGGGGGAGTGTCTGTGTGTGGAGCATTTGCAGACACACATACACACACAGTTTCAGCTGTGCACAAATATCTACTCAAAACTGCAAAGAAAAAAGATCATTACATACAGGATAACATTTTTATTTCCTTATGTCTGTCATTGTGTGCAGTGAGTCATTTGAAGTAAGAAAAAATTTAATTTGTTCATGGTTGCAGCCAAAACATCTGGTTATATTGCCATTTATTGTAAAACCCATATACACTGCAAGAGGAAATGTGAAAAAAATGACAAAATTTATTTTAAAAGTAAACTCAATGTATATGCTTGATAACATTCTAAATGTATTCAGAATGTGATTTTTCATTTCCAAAACATTTGTACAATAAATAGTAATTTTATGTATTTCATTGTTCCCTTAACCATTTCCAAACTTCCATTATCTAATGAAAGTCCAGTATTATTTGTGAAGCACAGAGGAGAAATCTGGAACCAAACCTCACAGAAGCTCATCAAGTATGAACTAATTTTTACAAGCTACTCTTCACTGCTTTCTTGTTTGCTTTCATTCTAATGCTGTGTTTTTGCTGGCAGAAAGACACTTGCTGCTTTGCACAGTACTGTGTGTTTTCATCTTGTGTGTTCTGGGATATTTTATTGGATAAAAACAGGAGCATAAGCTTGAAGTTTAAGGCCCTCATTGGATGAAATACACATTTCACTGTATATTTTTGTACACAGTGAAATTCATAAATATCCCACTAATGTTGACCAAATTGTTTTCATGGCTCAGGTGAGCACAGCTAAACCAGGAATCGCTCACCATGTTTCACTGATTCTCTAGCATGCTTTTAATTGCCTGATGTTTAACGACTACTTCATGACCAGTACTGGTGAACATTGAATATTGATTCTCACACCTTTTATGAAGATTTGTGCACATATCTGTAATGCAGATTCATGGATTCAACTTGGTCTTTCTGATGACAGATTTGCACCTTGAAGAGCTTTTATAACTGTTAAACTGTAGGTTAATATGGATATTTTTTGCAATTTTAGTTTACAACTTTACAACCCTAGAAGCTGTTTAATCCTCGTGTGAATTTGTCTTTGTTAATTACACACATCAATGGCCAGTGTAGTTCTAAAAAATGAGAGTCCAAAGACACTAGTGAAAGAAGATTGCAGCAGGACAGCAGACTTAATGTAGTTATTGTATAAAATATATAATAGTCACGTTCACATGCATTTTCATGTTAATTTAGCATTTATTTGATTGTTTTTTATTATTATTTTCTGTTACTTCTGGTCATCTAAAAATTGACAGACAAGTCACAAAAACATATTGCCCCTGTAACCTGGAATAACCTGCAATGAAATTATGTACTGTATCAGTACATAAAAAGAAAATTCTGGCCAAGTGCTTTTGCACATCGTGTACTTTTCCACATCAGTTCATTATGGTGTAAGAAAAATGTTAGTAAGTCATACAATAGCAGTAACTGTAAAACAAATGTCCTGTTACGTTTACAATAAATGTCTACAGAAATCACAGTTGTGCATTAGACACAAATTCAACAATTTTTAGAAAGATGAAAAAGAGGCTTTTATTTACAGCAGTATTGCACAAGTTCAGCACAGCAAAGTTTCAGTGCAAAAAAAACACAACAAAAAAACATATAAAGAAAAACAAGAAGTTGCTACAAATATACTGGGTCTGTGAGGTGGAGTCAGATCAGTTTATGTGCGGGTGCTCAGTGCAACGAGCCTGAACATATTTTAACATCATAGGTCCAGTGAAGTAGAACACAGCTTGGCCCGAAACTCATCTTTGAGAAAAATGTTCTGGAATTTAAAAAGCACAAAATATAATCAGGAAACGTCTGGAATACCGGGGTTTCGACATTGTCCCAGTCTGAATTCATGGTTTCAGATACATAATGCATAGACACTGAACAACAGAGATGACTAAAATTTCAACATTCACATACAGTACGTAAAAAGAATGTGTCTTTGGTCCGACCTGAAACCTGAAACGTTTGAGACAAGTTTGTTAATCTGGCAAAAAGAGAAAAAAAGTGGTCAATCTGATATGCACATGTCCAGAACACTGGGTCTGCATTTTGTCTTCCATTAACACATAATTATCATATAAACACTATTTAAGTGCCAAGAACTTAGGTCTGGAACATGACCTGAGTCAACAAGGACAACGGCAATATGCAGACACAGAGATGGGACAGAATTCTTTGCAGGGAGTAGCTATGAACTGCAGCAGGAATGGAGTCCATTTTGTTCAAGAAAAAATCCACAGGCATAATCCCCTGAGTCACTTTGGGTAATTCTACATGTAAATGTCTTAAATCAAGTTTCTTGACTCTAGACCTAAGGCCATTCTTGGTTAAAAGAAAGCAACAGACATCCTCATTCGAGAATCTTTTAAATATCCTTAATCTGGGTGTGGGTGTTGTCCACATGCTTCAAAATGGTAGTACATCAAAATGATGAAATGCCCAATGCAACTAGTTTGATCTTTTTTTATTACAATGTGATAAATTAAAGACACTAAAAGGCTGCCAAATTAAGCAAACAGGTCAAATTAAGTTCATTAAAATGATTTAACAGTGGAAGCTTGCCTCTGTCCTGTAAGTTTCATTCTCATTCACTGAAGATAAAAACAGCTGCCTCAGCGCGTGTGTGTGCTGTGCTTCTTAACCTGCATCAGTATTTAATGACTTGGCATCAAAGCACGGAGGGGCACTAAGCCAAGGCTAACGTTTCTCTGGCAAACAACGTGGTGTGAAAATCATACTCCCGCCCAAAGGCTAATTCTTCCTTTGAATGTTTCTGACAACCCGAAAAGGTGAAATGAATGAGTCTAAAAATGCCTTTCTGACCTAGTGGCTTCCTATTGCTCTTACATGCCCTTAACTCTCAGTTGGAGAATTAATCATGACAATTACAATTCTTTGTCTGCCCCCCCTTGAGGTTTTCAGGTAAGAAATTATTATTAAAATATTTTTGTAACTTCACATACAAGACTATTCAAAATAGAAGTGCAAATTTTGAGTCACTGGAAAGATGAAGGGCAGGCAGAACTACATTACCGCTGACTGACTAACATCCACTTCAATAAAAATAATAATAAAAAATACAACTTAAATACAACAGACGCAAATAAATACAGAACATAGGCCAGATTTTAAAGGAAAAAGATATACTTAGTCAGCCAAATACAACCAAATAAAGTAATGGACAACAAATGGACACTCATGAGAAAGGCAAGGGCACTGCGGTGGCATGGGCACTGAGGCGACAAAGTCACGTTTCCCACACCTCTTTGTTTGGGGAAAGACTCGAGACAGAGAAAGGCCCATTTAGCCTTCTCTATCCAGTGTTTTAATGGCTCAGCTTTCCATATTGATGCAGGAAACATTGGTGGTTCCAGGTTATGTCCCAGAATTCCCACTCAATCCCAGACTGTCCAGATCTGAAGCCCTCTATGGACAGGGAATGTTATCGTCAGACAGAAGAGGAAAGCTTCTAAATGCAGTCAGTTCCACAGGCGAAGGAGAATAAACCCAGAGAGCGCAAGAGAGACGGAAAGAGACCAAAGAGGGAGTACAGTTCAGCTGCTGCTTATTTACATATCTACAGTCAGGTGCTACGTGTCTGCTGAGTTTGCTGATTTGTCATCATCTTCTTCTCAGGAGGAGTTGTATTAGGCGTCCAATCAGGAGCCCCATCCACAGCATGAAGGCGGGCTCATTCTGCGCCAGCAGTTGGGCTCTGTCCCCATTTCTGCCTGCCTGTAGAGTAGAGAGAAAAACTCAACTTAACATTGGGCAGCTGGTAAAATTCCAAATACATTACATCATCAAAAAATCTGACAATGCAATACTAAAATGCTTCCTGTGTATTGCAACTTTATGGTTAAAACCTTTAAAATTTCACAAGGTGCACATGACTGTAAACACTAACAAATGACAAATGACATGCTTAGCAAGTTTACTTGTTTTTGTTACCTGTAAAAAATGATTACTGTTCAATACCATACACGCCATGTGAAAACCACTTTTCAAAACTAAAAAAGATACTAACATGTGGAAGCTTGTATAAACACACACACTTGTTATACAATGCTCTTTTACACACAGACACACACGCACAGTTAACTTAGCCTGCGAGCCATGATCTTAAAATATTTCAAAATTAACACTTACCCAAACACAACTTAAAAACATTATATTTGTTTTTGTAAGCTTACCTAGTCATGAATTGGCTGAGATTAGGTCCATCACAATTATTACATATCTCCCTAATATCAATTATTGGAGCGGACAGTAATTATTTTCCACAGCTGGTTGCTATTTTTATGTTTACCCTTGTTGCGACAAACAGAATGTGAATTTGAGGCAAAAGCACATAAAAGAAAACAGAAAGCATACTTTTTGAGCCTTTACCGGAAAAAAAACTTTATATTTTTGAACTGGTTCTATACAATTTTAGAGAGCACTGGTCAAGTGTGTTTTTTTCAGCTTCTGCTGTTTTTTTGCATTATTCTGTTATCTACCTAGTATCATCAGGTAGGAAGCACAAACAAAAAAAAAAACTGGTAATTGCTATTATTTACTAATTAATTGTCAGCTTATTGTGTGTGATTATGACAGAGTTAACATGGAAGCAGTCTGAAATAAAAAAAAGTTACAGCTGACTGCCAGCTTTGTGTCTTTCTCTCGGTCTGAGATTTTGGCACTGATAGAAGCCAAAGGTACTCCAGCTAATGAAAAGGAGTCTTCTTGTTAAAGACAGACTGACTGTGCAAGACCTGGCAGCAGTGAGACCGAACCAGGTGGCCTCTTTTGGCCTGGTGCTTTTGGCCTAGTTTTGTGCTGAGTGCACAGAGTGACCGCGATAAGAACAGGGCATTTCCTCCGGGGACTCTTGGCAGGAACTCATGAGGAAACACACTCCAGAATGAAAAAAGGAAAGGAAAAAAAATCTTTCCTGTACAAAATAAAAGAGGGGTGAAAAACATCAGGCTCAGGGGGCTGTCTCTACCTCACCTTCAGAATAAGAATCTTTTGCCTGAAGCTAAAAGGTTTGCTAACAAAAAGCCAGTAACAATCAAGGAGGTATTACAAAAAAGAGAATTAAATCTGGATTAAGTCAAGTGTGAGCTGTTGGAAGAAAAAAGACAGGAAATTCAGAGGATATGGACCCAAAGCATGTGGTCCAAATTAGCCTCAATGATGCCGTTTGGCTAAAAGAGAGATTTTAATAAACAACTGCACAGGGCGAAAAACAAGAGGGAGGTTTGATTCAGTTTGATTTGAGCCAAAAATCACATGGTGCCCAAGGAGCGATTGTGTGTTCTGCCAGAGGAAACAGGTGAGGAGGAAGTGGAGTAAAAATGAAGGGAGATTTAACCCTGTAGAGTTTAACCCTTTAGTGTGGATGGGTGGAGGGGGAAAGGGGTAGAAACACAGAGCAGGAGAGAGAGACACACAAACACACAGACAAAGAAGGGTCACCACATGCACGGGTTTGGAGCAGGAAAGTTATTAATTCCTAACACACAAAGAAACTTATTCATACCAAGTGAGTGATACAATGACACACCTTCATATCAATGACTTACAAAGCAATTTCACAAACAATCCAACATACAGGTTAGTTTTAGAGGACCTCACATCCCAACACGACCAGAGCAAACCAGCTAGCTTTCATTTGCTGTTTGCCATGTTAATTTAATTGCACTCTTAGAACTGTTCTTTAAAAGTAATAACTAAGAACGTCAAGAGGCCTAAGCAGTTAAGTCTGGCAGCTAAGTATTGTGAAGCAGAGTGTTCATCCCCAGAGACAGCACCCCCAAAGTACAGGACTTTACTTTGTTTTCAGTTGCTGTACTTGTCTGCCTGCACATATCTTCACCATGTGGAATTAATTCATTTTCATGGCTCTTAAAAACGAGAGTGGACAACCGTAAAAAATAACTTCCAAGATGCTGCAGAGAAAGAGAAGGAGAGAAAGACAGAAGACACAGAGAGAGAGGTGAGTAAGAAGACTGTGGCCTAAAGGCATAAGACCCTCTCTTAATCATTTCCAAGGGACAGTGGAGGCTGGTGTGAAAGAGTAATGCTCAAGAGTGTTCTGAGAGAACATGTAAGAAAAACAGAGAAGCCACAAAGTGAACAAAGCCAAAAAGCTGCAAAAACATCTGCCACAGAGTGGACATGATGACATACAGTTTGTGATTTACTAATACATTTACAGATGTCTGAGATAAATATAGTGTATTGTCCATGATATACCGGCTTTTTTCCTTACCATAATAAAATTGTAATAACAAATACTGGAGATATTCCTGGATTTTCAAATTCTCGCCCCAACACAAATCTCACCATCTCACACATTTATACTATTTAATCAATATTTGCATGTTCACAGAAGAAAAGTTTTTTTACAGCATTTCTGTTTGTTTCCAACGGGTTAGGTACGAATCCTGAATGTATTGGTGTTCTCAGCAATTTTAATGTATAAATAAAAGTCCTATTATGATGTTTATTGTCCTTAACTTGCATAGCTTAGTATTTAATGATGGTCAGCATTAACTTTTACTGTTTTGGATTAATGTTTGTGTTTGCACTACTCAATTGCATGTGCTATTAGTTTATGTGGAGGAATGCCGTGTGACAGACTAAAGGCACACACTTAACAGAAAACACTTTCTTTTGCTGGATGCAAAAGGCAAGCATGTTTGAATAAGTGATAAAACAAGTTATTTAGGGGATATGATGTTGTACTCAATGCTGTGTAAATTCTTATTTACACAGCATTAAGTACAACATCATATCCCCTAAATAACTTGTTGAATTGCCTCAAGTGGTCTAATGGAAGTAATGTTCTTGACCTGACTCATGTGAGCTGTTGCGAGAACAGACTTTTATTTACAATTACAAATTACAGAAAAATCACAGACACAGACAAACCCAGAACAGCTCACATGAAAGAACACCAAAGAACACAAGGAAAACCAAGTCTCTACCAGGAACAAATAAATTCAGTGAAGAAAAACAGTAGCAGGAACAGCATATGAACATTTTCAGAGTGTGATGAGACCAACTGCTTACAGTTTATTCCAACTGACAGCTCATAATTACATGCATTTACGTTCAAGAGTAACACCTATTGTTCTTGATGAAGTTTAAAAACCTTTCATTTTGATCCTGATGAAAGCAACCCTCAGAGCTCAGCCCACACTGTAGTCAATCATAATGTAAAATATGTTGAGGGAGACACCGAGCATGTTACATGCAGCCAAACAACATGTTCGAACATCTCTTGAAAGGTGACCACATGAGTCAATAGAAACTTCAGCATCTACAATGGCACACACTGTTTCACTCTGAATGATTTTGGGGGGGGGCGCACTGATGCACAGAGCTGACTAAGGTGCACCATGCATGCTAGATGCAGACATTAGACTGGGCTGGAACAGTAAGGCAGCTGAGGCTACACATCTGCTCTGCATTAGTACTGGGCTTGCTTACTATAATGGAGTGTTTTGCATCTCACACCACTGCTTCTCATCTAGACCTCATGAAAAGTAAAATGAGTCCAGTACGCCTTCTGGGACTTATATCTAAACTGTCAAAATATAGGCTCCCTGCCAAAATTGCGTACATTTTCTATTTTAGCGCAATGTAAAATTCAAGCAAGACTGATTAGCATAAGGTGTCACTTTGTGCAAAAAGCAGAGTTTCATTTTTCATATAAACACCAACACCTTGAATATCATCAGATAATGATACTGCACTACTATACTGTGCTTTAAAACTTCTAAGCTTTAATCCAGTAAGTCCCTAAGGCCCAACTTTAGTTTCTCACTTGCATTGCATAATTTACATGCAATTATTAATACTATTTTACATATTCAACATTGCTGTCATATTTGAAACTCTGTGACAATAATAAGTCTAGGCTTCAAGGGGTAAAATTAGTCATTTTTAATTCAAACACTGATCTACCCTACAGGAAGAAACAGACAGCCAACAGAATTACTTAAAATACTATATATTGTTCAGCTCCCTTTATTCTTAATAAAAACTATGGTTAAAGCATTACTTAGACCAGTCCCTCTTACTGGGACCCTCCTAGGTTATATTGGGGAATCTGTGAACCTGGTCTTCACTCACCAAAATATCTTAATTAAAGAAGAAAACTTTTTATTCATTCTTGTCAAAAGGACTCAAAGTTATCTAATTCACACAAGATTTTGATGTGACGTGTCCACCAACCAAAACAAACTCAAGCACTGACATCACTGACATGTGAGAAGAAAAGTAAACAAAACAGCAGGAAAAAACCCAAACCCTTCCATTTTGATCTGTCACGGGCCAGCTCCACTCTGACCCTAACTAAGAGCAGGTCTAGATAGGCCCTGAGTGCGTCTCCATGGCGCTGTGCAGAATGACCCAGTGCATAATTAGAGCCCTGAGTCTAACCACAGGGTAAACATAATGAAGTCAACTTGTCCCAGTCACATACAAACCCTGCCATGCAACACCCTCTGCCTCCTCTGTCCCTCACCAACTAACACTAACACTACAGTCCATTAGCAACAGAACCATGCTATTGTGTCTATATGCCCAGCGCTGAGATGGCAGAAAGTAGCAGAGGACATAATATTCCTTGTCTTTTTCTATGGTAAACTCATGACTGTCCTCCATGCACACCATCAGACCTTTGCGCTGCTCTGGTGTGTGTTAGCTTTTAAAGTCTAGTGATGCATTTATTGGCATTGATGCATAAAAAGACAATATTCAGCATCCATGTTGATGATTTAAAATAAATCCACATTGGAGAAGACATAATGAGTACTTAAAGTACTTTAAATCTATGATTGGACTGATGTTGCAAAATCAGGAGGAACATTAAAAAAGGTTTCCTAATTGATTATTGTTAAGATTTATTTATGTAAACAAAAGAAAATGGATAAAATACAAAAACACATTTTGCTACCTAAATTTAAAAACAGGGTCACCTGCAGTCTGCATATCAAGAAAAAAGGAGTGCTATTTTAAAACAGTACAAAACAAGCCAAGGTACAAAGGTACAAAACATAACCTCAATCTTCAAAAAATTCTGGAACCTTGCCACAGTTTTTAGTAGCTTTAAGTAATAATTAGTTTAAGTCATCTGGTCTATGATCTTTCTTACCACACTGTTAAAAAATATGTCTTTCTAAACCCTGTACACCAGCATGTCCAACATGGAACACACCACTGCACCTATTCTGCTTTTGTTTTTGATGTTTATTTTCTGCTTTTGATGTAAACGACATCACCCACTTACCCACATCTTTGCTCATTCTAAATGGAGTTAAAGGAAAACAGCTAAAACCCAAACAAACTTGACAGACATGATGTCCCCATCCCCCCCATAGTATTAGTCATTGTCACAATTGCGTAGTTGTATTTCTTGCTCAATGAGCTATCTGCAACATATAGTGACCTCTGTAATAAAACGCAATATATTACTAATGCAGCTACAAAGTTAATCAATGCACACTGTATCTCTGACACCCAGCTCACAAGTTCTCTCTCTGCTTTTATGCTCAAGAGCATGCATGCTTTTCAAAGCAATAAAAATGATGCAATGAGTTCTGAAGGAGAGAGTGTAACAAGCTTCTCCAATATGTCACTTAAACACTAGAGAAATTACCATAAAATGGAGCTGTGACAAGATAATGAAGAGTGTCTTCCCAAACAACACTTTTAGAACAATGACTAAAACCAACCCTGGAACAACAACTAATCTATATTAGAGAGCTAAACAAATCAAACAATGACGAACAAGTGCAAGATTCACCCATGTGAGATAAGGTCCAATTTGAATAAAGAGCTCACAGTTTGGCTTAGAATCACACTGGATGTTTACACTGAAAGGCAGCTGGAGACCTGCACAAAAGGCATGCTAACAGCGTGACAGTGTATTACTACTGGATATAAGCCTGTGTGTCTGAAGCAATCACAAAAGTTCACATTGACAATATAATCATTTGATATTTGGTCAGAGGAAATATATCATGGCAGTGCAGTGAAATTCTGGAATTCACTGCAGACTACATAGCTTTCATATGAAAAAAATTTGGCAATCAAAAAAATGATGAACGCAGTCATAAAGGTTTCATACATTGTGATGTATAATAAATGCATAAGACATGTCTAATGAATGCCATCAAGCTTAATTCCTTTGATGCTAAAATTGGCTAAAAAAGGAAAAAAAGGCACCACCATACAGCGTGCCTCATCAGAGAGATCCTCTAGGAGACGACCTTGATGTCTGACTGTAAATGAAGTGATGCAATGTTGAGAAATGCAAGAAAATATATAAATCCCTTCAAATAAATGAGTAAGTAAACACTGCTACAGTCGTAGCTACAGCCCTCACCTGCAGCGACACATGAAAGGCCTTTCATATTCCCCCGTCAGGTGTTTTCAGGTCAGAAAGACTAATGAACTCTGACAGATAAGTAGACAGTGTGCTGATCGACCAAGCAGCCTACTGTTACTCTGTCATACGAAAAATTTCATCATTGAGATCTTGAGCATTTAACATTTGCATATCAACAATTTATGCAAAAAACACACATACATGGAGGTGACTTACCCCCTGAAAATAAAGGCTGTTGAATTCATCGCCGATGCGCCGCAACTCTTGCGCGACGTAGGACTCCGCTCGCATGTCCCCCGCAGACACTGCTCCGTGGGATAGAAAGTAGTTACGTAGGACAGGAAGTAATTCTGAGGAATACATGAACAGACAAGGTCAGGTTAGTTAAGTGCAACTAACGCCCATGAGCAACCACAGGAAAAAGGCATCATACTGTTGGTTATGTGGTTAAAATTCAGTCTAGCATTTGTTAGTCTAAACAGTATGAACAGGCTATCTATATAAGCTCTTTCCCGTGGCATTGATGTTAGTCAGAAAATTAAGATATAATAGAGAACCTAGAGAACCATAGCATTAATTGTCAAAAACAAACGTCTTTGGACAATCATTAAAAAAAATTATGATTAGACAATAACAATAAATGTGATTTTAAATAGAGTATAAATCATGTAACTTTTTAGAGCAAATGTCTGAAGAAGTGCATACCACTTATTATAACCCAAGGGCCTGCAGTTCTTTTTAACTATGTTTTAGGGCTCAGTTTCATGAAAACTCTAAATAGTCTAAATATTCTCACAAAGTCCACTCACAAGTGAGCAAATTCTTTCTTCAGCTGAGCTGGAGGGGAAAACAGCTAAATAACATTTTAAGTCTATAAGCTTGTCTGCTAATTCTGGTTGAATATGAGGCATCATGATAACCAATCGTTTAAACTGCAGCTGAAATATTTCAAGACATTTGAATAAACAAATGAAACAATAAGCACCAAAAATAATAATACGCTTCTTCACAGCCTTAGATAAACTTTATAGATACCAGGACTTCCTTAACAATTCTGGGTTTGTACACTGATGATTTTGAATAGAACAGAACTTTATTGATCCCCTACTGGGAAAATTTACTTGAAGTGGTCAGGGCAAAATAATATGTGAGATATTTCAGCTGTCTCTCTCTGAGGCATGTGGTAAATCTAAGCCCATGTCTGAGTGACACTGGAGAAAGCACTCAGGCTAAGCGCTAATAATACAACCACAAACTGGCTTAACTTGCACTGATTCTCCAGTTATGACTCAAGTGAAAACCAGTTATTTCTCATGCCCAATCATATTAGAACCATATGCTACTCATTTCCACACGCAGCTAAAGCAACTCATTGAGGCTTCCACTTTAAAATATCCCGAAATCGCACTAAAGATATTACTCAATCATATTTCGTACTATTACTGGCTTACCACAGACCTATATTACTGACAGCAATATTGTCAGAATATAACCTTAATTTTTTTTACATGCAAGTGGCTGCATTTGTGCAGTGCTCCTCTTTCACTTACATATTAACATGTTACAGGTTATTACTTTTGTCTGTGTCAAACAAATCACCCCTGGCACTGCTTACCCAATCCCACTGGTCTATGCCAGCTGGCACTGACTTAAACACTATTACCAACCACACTGATTTAAAAACATCAAACGTGACTTCTATGAAGTGTGCCAACAGACTACACTGGACCTGTCAGTGCACCTTGCAATCCAAAACACACCAAGTCTGCATGTGCTAGTCCAAGCGAAAGCTGACACAATGAATCCAAACAAGACACCCAAACACACAGCTTCTGGCAGAGACACCCAAACGCAGATGAGTCAGATGAAAGCCCTGATAAGTCAGTGTTGCTTTCTTTCTCCATTAAGAGTGGCCTCCTGGAGACAGGACGCTAGTGAGGCACTACAGGAAGACATTTTATCACCCTCTGGTATCTCCTAGTTCTCAATAGGGGAGAATAGGGATGGCTGGATTTCGTGTCTAGCCTTCAACAAAAGACATGGCACTTTTGTTTTGACTGCCGGCAGGTCCGGATTTGGCCTCTCTTGCCCAACTCAAGCCTCTGCAACACTACAGTGAAATAAAGAGACAACAAGCAAATCAGCTTATTCCATCAATCACCATTGTGAGGAGACAGGTCCTACGCTGGCTCATCATATTGCTTAATGGCAAAGGCTGCAAAAAAGAATGTTTCCAACAGGTTTGTGAATGGCTAAACAGACTTCCTGACCGGCAAGAACATGCTCATTAGCAGTAAAGAGACACAAGTCTAAAGATTTAAAAAAAGTCATGCATGCTGGTAATGTGCACATTGGAGGCAAGATCACTGGAGTAACTTAACTGGATGAAGCAGTGAAAACTTCTTTCGTCAAGGAGATTTTCTGGTTCAGTAAGATCGACTACACCAGAACACTGGGACATTTTCTTTGTGTTTTAAAGTTGTTCACTCACCCAGACCAGAACCACAAAGAAGACAAAGGCCTTTTCTGTTTCGAAGCCAAATTGCCTTTGACATCCTCATACACGGTTTCAAAGGCTTGTATTCGCATCATATAAGGTGTCGGACGCACACATTAGTGTTTCTGACTTGTGTGATATTTCCACTGACTTCTGCCGAACTACTCCTAAACAGCTGTGGACATGGGGCCAAAACAGATACACAGATAACCACGCATACAGAGGCACACGGCGAAGAAAACAGGCGCTCGCTGATTCCAAATAACTAGACTAAATCTACAGTCCATCGCCGTGCGCGAAATAACGCGGCGAACTGGTTGCACGTGAACGCATCCGTCGCGTGGGCAGCACAACACACGCACACGTGAGAAACTCACTCTGTGAAACCTCTTACCATAACGCTCCCCGTCGCCTTGCGCCTCGGAAATGCGTCGCAGGGCGTGAATTATCACTTGACTAGATGGACTCGGTGTTTGAGTGGACGTGCTATGCGTCATGAGCGGAGAGCTGGGCTCACTGTCAAACGAAAAATATCCACTCGAGGATCTGGAGAAGAGTGGCGACCGTGACTTGTAACCCAGAAGGCTATTGGGCATCGCAATCCCTCCCCTAACCTGGGCCCCTTCGCCGGGCTCAGGCTGCTCGCACTGCTCGGCCGGGGAGGCTGTTCCGCCACCGCCGCTCTGGCCGCTTTCCCACTGCCCTGGGCGGAAGGCCCGGATTGACCGTCTGTGGGACAAACAAAACAGCAGTAATTACTGTTCTGCATGCGAACTGGGCAAGAATAGGTAGAGGTTGTTTTTTTTACGTGAATCTCAACTTGTGACTTAACGCGGCGGTTGGGAGTTGACGCGCGTTACGCAGAATAGCGCGGTGTACGTGTGCTAGAGCGTGAGGTTCCAAAGAGTCGAGCGAAAAGACGTGGACCGGCCCGTTTTCCTTTAAGTCAAAAACGCCTTATCTGTTCACTCTGGTGGGACCGAGCGAACGGCCCCTTTTCCCCAAAGACTGTGCTGAGGTTTTTTTTCCACCGTGACTTATTTGCCGGCTTCGAGCTTTCTGAGGTTCTTTAAAGCGGCGCCGCCGGCTGAACTGCGTCATAGCTCAGCTCCACTCGTAGCCCAGTCTACTTCCTATTTTCTCTCCTTCGATATGAATCCCTAAACGCCGTATCTCCATATAAAACACTGGTTCACAGGGTGTCCACAACAAACTGTTCTCCACACGGAGCTTGGTTTCACCTCAGCTGCGGAACTCGACCCAGTAGCCGCGGTTCAGTAGGCGCGCAGCTACGAATACGCGCACCACTTCTACATACGCGTGAATCGAGATAAGGACCTTACTCACGGGGAACGTAGTCTACATCTGACAGAAAACGGTCGCAAGAGACCAATGGAAGCAGGTCAGCGACCATAACAAATAAGACAAGCGAGCTCACCGGAGCTCCTTACTTTGTAGCGCAGCGTTACGACGGCCGCAAGAAACACGAAGCGCGAGCAGCACGAGGTAAAGCGCCGAACGCAAACACAACTCTATTCTTCTGGCACGAATGGATTACGGTTTATGTAACTGCTAGTGTTCAAGCCAAACAAAACCCATGAGAAAAAAAAATGAAAGTTTTAATGCGCCTCCTAGCGGTGTGAATCTTTGCCGATAGGCGGAAAAAATCAACATCACATCAATTCTCTCCAGCGACCCAAAACCAAAATAAATTACTGTTTTGCACTGTCCCTAGTCCCTTTTTCATCTCGTTTGTTTTGGGGCAAATTCGCATACCCCCCCCCCCCCCTCTGCTTACACGTGACATTTATTTTTATTATTTATTTATTTTACAAACTATAGAAGTAATCTCGGACGACCCACTGTCAGTGCACTCTGACTAATCCAGCGTTGGGACAACAGAAAGTTAAACCGAGGCATGCAGGTGCTCCTCTGTCCTTCTAAGCCTCGAGAACATCTTTCAGTGCGATGGCAAGGTAGACTTCTCCAGCACTTTGAGGAGAAACGCCGACGCAACGCAAGTCTTTTACTTTTATTACACAGCTTTCTGTCTTTATTATGTCCAAAAACAACACCAACAGTCATACGGTGTTGCACGTAAAGTTCAAAGGAATAAAAAACACGCGTCGCGGTGTCCTGTGAAGAGTTTAGTGAAAAGACAAAGAAAAAAACTGTTGCTCAAATCATGCCGATTCCAAGTCGTTCAATTTCGCGCCCAAGAACAGTCCATGTACGCTTACGTAGGGCTAACAGAGAACCTTTCTGGGGATATCGGAGTAAAACTCGTGGCTGTCCCCCGCACTTACCTGGACATGCTGATAGAGCATACGGCTTAGCGGTGCACGACGAGGGCTAAAAACACGAGCGACGAAAACGTAACGAAAATCCGCTGTTCACTGAATAAAAAACTCAAAGACGTTGCACTCTAAAAACCCATTTTCTCCCTTTTGGACAGTGGCTGGGCATGAAATTTTTAAGTTGCAAAAGCAGACCCCCGTGAGAACGATCCGCGCACTGTTTAGCACTCTTTTGTTCGCACGTGCGCTCCGAGAGAAAGTTCCTTGCTGCCCGTCCGCCTGCAGCTTTCTGTCTCGCTGTTACTGCACGCCACAAACACCGTCAAACTGGCCCCACCCATCACAGCGGAGGTGGGCCTTTTAACCACATCCTTGCTGCTTCCCCGCCCACAGCGATGGACTCGAGGCTAAATAGCTCTAAACATACAGGTCTGCTGCAAGCATGCTTCATGTTTTAGCCAACCGTTTCCATGTGGTTAAATGACCCTGGCCTGTGCCTTGTCAGGAGTCGGTTTGCTGTCAACTACTGTCTTCTATCGCCTATATGTGCTTCATAATGCACATCATTGATGCTGGAGGTGCAAACAGGCTTCCAGGATGGGTTTCTGAAACACTTTATTATGTAGCTTTACATTTATACATTTATGCAGAAAATCTGAATGAGTTAATACATAATCTGTTTTCATATTTGTTGGCTACAAACGTGAATAATCCAAACCAAGTTATATTTAGTAGCAACAAGGTATTCTATACACAAATGACATATATTTTCAGTACAGTGGTTGTTGAAAGTTTGTGAACCCTTTAAAATATTTTGGATTTTTGCATAAATATGACCTAAATCATCATCAGGCATTCAAACAACTCTTTAAAGTAGATAAAGAAAACTCCATTAAACAAATGAGGCAACATTTGAGAATGTGGTGGTGTAATAGGTAGGGAGTTGCCCCTATTGCTATCCGGTGTCAGCCAGAGGAGGATGGGTTCCCCCTTCTGAGCCTTGGTTCCTCCCAAGGTTTCTTCCTACTG
>JBBPDA010000145.1:12128790-12143465 GCA_037974385.1 Arnoldichthys spilopterus
GCTTGATTGTTTCCTCTGTCCTGGAAGTTGCTTTGGATAAAAGCGTCAGCCAAATGAATAAATGTAAATGTAAATGAAAACATATTTGTTTAGTCGAGCTTTCTGTTAGTCCTAGTTAAGGGGTAGATCTGGAGAACTTACATAATTCAATGTTTATTTAACTGAGGTATCATGGCTGGGTATGAAAGCCACATCAATTAAGAATGAACAATATTTTCAATTATAAAACTACTACAATTAGTATTCTCAGTTCTGAACTGATTAAAAAAAGTTATTTAAAGGAAAAATTGATGTAACACAATGGTAGACATGCCTCTGTCCCATCGTTCTTTGAGTGTGTTGCAGCCATCAAATTCACTTAATAAATTTTCATGTTTATTAACAAATTTTGCCACACTGTGTAGTGTCATCCCACCAAACATGGGACTCATGGGAGCTCCTAACTGCACTGCTAGCATTACTTACATATACAGTATCTCACATTAAAGTCTGTGGACATTATAAACACGCTACTAAAATGCACTTAAAGCAACAGTAACAAGCTAGTGAAAGTACCACAGAGATGCTAATTATTTCCTAAATGAAGTACTCGTAGTATGGAACAAAAACTATGGTAATGATATGCAGTGTGTGAAATGTAAAGACCACAGTGGCAGGGCTGTTTTACATAAAAGCTGAATGCACAGTAATACACATTGCAACAACACACTGCAAAAAAAATAGGTTCACATGAGCACAAATTATCAAGATTATTGTTTAATATTTTATAATATTTATCAATATGCTAGCTTAATGTTCTAAGTGCAAGATTTTACAGATTTTTCTTCCAAAGTAGTAGTGCTCATTTCCACCCACTAAGATTCCCCCAATCACACAACACCACCAATACTGAAAGGTGAAGGATAGCATGTGGTTCCTCGTGGTTAACTAAAGCCAGCCACCACGTCATCACGTTTCTTACGTTGTGATAATAACACAGCAAAATGGTGTAAATCCATGGCCCTTTAGGGATTTTGTGTTGTACCTTATACAGTATTTAACAAAATGTGGTAAGGGAAAGAAATTACTTTTTACTGCAGTGCCCTGCAGTGCCTTTGTGTGGAACACAGCAGTGGTACAAGTTTCACTACACAGAATTATGGCAGTGGCACAGAGTATTTTAGGACATGACGTAACATCAGCATTGAAATAAAAGGTAATTCATTATTCAAATTTCTAATTGTCTCCAGCGTATAATACCACACCTTTTAGGCATGATCTACTCCTTTTTAATCATAAAAGTCAATACAGCTATGACATATTCTCAAGATATGAGCTTTGCCAGGACACGGTGATTAATTCAAAAACATCAAACAGCCTCCAAGACAATTTAAACGCAATGTTGACTGGCTTATTAACTCTTGTAAACTCACCAAAATAGCATTTTTGACCTAAAGCATAACCTACTTTAATTACGCTGATGGCATGTGCACAAACTAAGTCAATTTTTTTTGCCACTTACGAGGTACAGCATTTTTTACATACCAAACAGTGAAAAAACATTTTAAACAGTAGAGGACAATGACAAAAACAGGTTCAATTAAAGAATAATCTACTACAAAGAAAAAAAAGTACTGTCCATTAGTTATTTTGATTTTATAAAATTAAGAAGAGACTTTTAATTATTTGCTAACTAGAAAAACTACTACTACTAGTGAATTTATCATTTGACAGCCAAAATGATTACATTTCTCAAAATGTTTTTGATAATTCTTAAATAAAAGCTTATTGTGCATAATATGACACCAATTTAATTAGAACTGACCAGAAATATTTGGACAGGTACAAAAACTTATCTTAATAATTAGAATATTGGCATCTCTGAGTTGCTAATTCAAACCAAACTGTTATTCTAAACAAACATGTTAAGTTTCAACAAATCTAATAATGTATGGTTAGTTTTTTGTAATATAGCTTGACCTTGAGCTTGGTATACTGCAGCACAGAACAATTTAAAAGTCAACATTTTTGATAATTATTTAACTGCAAGGTGTAAAGATTGGTTCAAGATCAATTTTGAGATTTTTGGACCAACATTTCGAGACTAGTTTGAAAAGTGCTGTTTTCAAATAACGAACCAATAAGGAAATTTTAAACATTTTTCAACACATAATTAAAAATTTGTTAAAAAAGCACAGTACACTATAGAGATCTTTTTAAAACTCTGACTGGTCATTGCCTAGACAAACATATCATTCAAATGATGAAAAAAACATTGTTGTATGAATATGGTGCATAGCGATTTCAACATATACCATGGCCATCATTATAATGTGAAGAAGAGCAGCATCACACCTCTCAGTTCTGCTATAAAGATAATTTAAGAATGGTCCTGCGGCCCTGAAAGCACTTCTCACAACAGCACAGTGGCAAAACCACAGGAATATGAAACAAATCCCCCAGAAAGCATCACCACAGGCACTGAACATGGACATTTGAAAACGGACTGCCATAATGGTGTAAGATGATGATCAGATCCTTCACTGGTGTTTTGGCATGGATCTGAAAGCAGTTAAATAAAATAAAATAAAATAAATAAATAAATCAGGGTTTTGACAATCTTTGGGGTGATACACATTGCTTTGAGGGCCGACATACAATACATATAACATTTCATTTACATCTACATGACCTCTCTTGTCAAAATGTTAATTGGGTGGTGGACCAGACACCAGACTCAGCACAAAAGTGACATGGATTTTGTATCAAAAACTTCCATAATTCATTTTACATGGCCTTTTTTTCCTTATGTAATACAACAGACTGTTGTTGTTACTATGCTTTTAAAACTAATATATGTAAATGTCATCTGTTCCAATTGTCTACCCTATATTAGAAAACACTCTAAATTCCATTTCAGTTTTAACAAGAACGGATGGGGCTACACTACTTTGGGCAGAACAGACAGATATACACAATATGGCCAAATGTATGTGAACACCCCTCCTAATTATTGAGTACAGGTGTTTAAGCCATGCAGTCTATGCAGACAGAGACCAGTAAATTGAGTCATACCGGAGACCTCAGTAGTTTGGTCACAGAATGTCAGTTTGTGAAATTTCTGCCCATTTACACTTGTCCCAACCAACTGTAAGGGTTTGTATGCTGCCAACTTGGTGGCAATAGCTTGGAGAAGGCACATTCCTGTTGGAGCATGTCTGTGCCCCTGTGCACAAACTGAGGTTCATAAAGACATAGTTGGATAAGTTTGTTGTTGAGGAACGTTAGTGGATCCCTGACCTTTGGATGAACTGGAATGTTGAAGAGTCATGCCTTCTTGTTCAAGATCAGTGATGACCTCACAAATGCTCTTTTGACTGAATGGGCATGATTCCTGCACACACCAAAATCCTGTGAAAACACTTCTCAGAAGAGTGGAGGCTCTTATAGATGCAAGGGGGTTGGTTGGGGTGGCAACTTCATACTAATGCTGGTTTTGGAATGACATGTCCAATAAACTCATATAGGTGTGATACAGTGGGGCAAAAAAGTATTTGGCAGCCACCGACTGTGCAAGTTGTCCCACATAAAAAGAAGAGAGAGGTCTGTAATTGTCATAATACGTACACTTCAACTGTGAGAGACAGAATGGAAAAAACAATTCAGGAAATCACATTGTATGATTTTTAAAGAATTTATTTGTATAATGGTGCAGAAAATAAGTATTTGGTCAATAACAAAAGTTTACCTCAATACTTTGTAACCTTGGTCGGCATTGATGTTTCCTGTAGGTCTTCACCAGGTTTGCACACACTGTAGCTGGTATTGTGGCCCATTCTTCCATCAAGAGCTGATGTTTTGCAGCTGTTGCTGGGCAACACAGACTTTCAACTCCCTCCACAGATTCTCTATTGGATTGAGGTCTGGAGACTGGCTAGGCCACTCCAGAACCTTGAAATGCTTTTTATGTAGCCACTCCTTTATTGCACATGTGGTGTGTTTGGGATCATTGTTATGCTGGAAAATCCAGCCACATTTCATCTTCAATGCTCTCACTGATGGAAGGATGTTTTTGCCCAAAATTTGAGGATACATGGCCCTGTTCATCCTTTCCTTAATAAGCATCAGTCGTCCTGTCCCTTTTCAGAAAAGCAGTCCCAAAGCATAATGTTTCCACCCCCATGCTTCACAGTGGGTATGGTGTTCTTGGGATGCAACTCAGCATTCCTCCCCCTCCAAACAGAGCGAGTGGCAGTTATACCAAAGAGTTCTATTTTGGTCTCATCTGACCACATGACATTCTCCCAATCCTCTTCTGGATCTGCATCCAGATGGTCTCTTTCAAACTTTAGACGGGCCTGGACATGTGCTGGCTTAAGCAGGGGCACCTTTCAAGCAGTGCATGATTTTAATCCATGACGACGTAGTGTGTTACTAATAGTAACCTTTGTTACTGTGGTCCCAGCTGTCTTCAGCTCATTGACCAGTTCCCCCCATGTAGTTCTGAGTTGGTGAGATCTTGCATGGAGGTGAGATCTTGCATGGAGCCCCAGGTTGAGTGAGATTGTCAGTGATCTTGTTTTTACTCCATTTTCTAATAACGGCTCCAAAAGTTGATCTCTTCTCACCAAGCTGCTTGCCTATTGTAGATTGGCTCATCCCAGTCTTGTGCAGGTATACAATCTTGTCCCTGGTGTCATTAGACAGCTCTCTGGTCTTGGCCATGGTGGAGGTTGGACAGGTGTCTTTTATACAGATAAGTTCAAACAGGTGCCACTAATACAGGTAACGAGTGGAGGATAGAAGAGCTTCTTAAAGAAGAAATAACAGGTCTGTGAGGGTCAGAATTCTTACATGTTTGTAGGTGCTAAATACTTATTTTGTGCACTATTATATAAATACATTCTTTAAAAATCATACAATGTGATTTCCTGGATTTTTTTTACATTCTTTCTCTCACATACTTAACAACCAATTCTCTAGCTTGAATACAAACATTTTTGCCAATTTAGTGTTTCACATTAACAGCTAATTACCAAGATCATTGGTAAGTTAAATCAGGCTTTCCAGGCAAAAAACAAAAACGTGCTGTGCAAGAAGACTTTTGGACTAGGATTAAATATCACTGCTACATGCAAGAAAATAATTTGAGGACCACTTTGAAGGTACTTTACAGTGTACTTTGAAAGGACCTCTTTTGTCATAATATTTTTTGAGCACATTGACCATTCTCACAGCATTCCTACACCTACCACATGTGTCTCAATCGTTTTTAGGACATAGATGATTGTTAATTACTGTTACAACACTGTGATTGAACATGAGCTTTTTCCCTTGCTTGCCACTGTTCTAATCTTCATTAATAGACTTTAGTCACTCATGCAAGCATGTGAATGTCACATAAAACAGAGACACAAGAATGGCAGAAGGCACAATTGGAGTCAGTAGAATATAGTCCATTTACAAATGTGTAAAAAAAATATCAAAGGAATTTCAATAGCTATTTAGGGACAAAAATATATATTGAAGCACTTTTCAAGTGCTTTTAATGACCTGTGTCTATTTATGGCCCTTTCCTAAAAACCTTTAAGGCATTGATTTTTTCCCTTAAATTCACAAACTTGCCTCAAAGACCAGTGGGAACCATGCTTTCAGCACAGCAATGACATTGACATGGTAGTGTGTATTGTGTGGGGTGCTAGGACCAGCATAAATTAGCATAGTTGTGTCAACAACAGATTAAGAGTCAAACACTCCCAAAATATTTAACCAAGAGGGGTTCTATGGTCAGAAACTGACCATTGATGAATCACTAGAGGATGACCAACATAAATTATGCATCTGTACACATAAAGGGGTTCCAGCTATCATATAATTCTGGAATGTGAATTTTGAATGTTTAATCCAATACCTCTGTGCACAAACAGACATATGTCCAGAGCTCACTGTAAACAGAAGCACTGTTTTTTTTCCATTGCTCAAACACTCAATGTCAAGCCTCGACCGTCTTCACTGTGGGCAAACAAAAAATGTTCACACAGCTTCTGAGAACTTTCCATAGGCTGTGTCTGATGAGTCAAAATAGCAGAAAGAGTGGCTTGCATTGTTCTGCATAGTGGAGTGAAAACTAGCTTTCACACGTACCTTGCTTAGCAAGTCCTGGTCATCTTTCACCTGGCATTTTTGTACAGCCTGTGAAAACTGCTCCAGGGTCACTAAAAGGGATTTAGGATTGCAAAGAGTCAAGCTAAAGCTACAGCGGGTGATATTCCAGCTTGCACATCTATGTAATGACTTGCCATTTCTATCAGACATGAATGGTCTTCACCAAAACTGACTGTATGAAGTTTATCGCTATAATTAACTTCATTTCTGCTCAAAGTTAAATGCATTAATTATTTAAATACATCAAAGAGACAAAAGGCACCCTAACAATACGGCATGTGCAGCTATTCAACAATTTCACTATAGCGAAAACATTTTTCTTTAACTTTGGTGTCAGTTTTTTAAACTTTTACTTGATTTGCATAATAAAGAGCAAACAATGATACTGTGGTGTGAATAAGAATAAGAATAATTGCTGTGTTATCAGTCACATCTGTAAGAAGTGCACACATTCTTGTGTGTGCATTGCTAACTGTGTGTGGGAGGAGGATGAGAGAATGGAAATTTAGTATTGGTGGTGGTGGTGGTGGTGGGGGGGGGTACAAGACTTGTATAGCTCTTTGGTTAACAACATACTGCAAAACAGCACACACATACATATACAATAAGCACATGTTCCTCTTAGCTGCTTATGCAAAACTATTCTTTACTGTTTTTAATTTTTTTACATGAATTGATTATATAATCATCAATTTTCCACCAAATGTGTTTCTTTAAATAAAATTTATTTTGTGATGGAAACTCACCTTTGTGTATGTGTGCAAGGGCAAGACTAGTCACGTGATGCAGGCAAGAATTCCAGGCACTGAAAAACTCTTCTTTGTTCTTATCTACCTGCTCAGAGTGATCAGAATCAGAATCAGAATCGTGTTTATTGGCCAAGTATGTGAGTGAACACATACAAGGAATTTGATTCTGGCAGATGGTGTCTCTCAAGTACAGTGTAGATAATAGTAAGAACAAGAAACAGTACAGCAATGTAGACAACACAATGAATAATATTAATCAAGATATTGGCAGTGTTAGAAAATATTTATTACACTCAATTTAAAATCTTGTGAAGTAAGAAAGAGTATCCTACCTATGATGAAAGCATTCTTTCAAGGAATTATTACATAAATTATTACTGTTCAAATTTGACTAATATATTTAAATGAAAGAAAGCCTCAGTTAAGACCCATAGGAAATAGTGGGTACATGCATAAAGCCCATTGAGCAACACCCCACCCTAAACCACCCTACCGCCACCACAAAATAAATAACAGTTGAAAACATGTACAGGAAACTGTTTTTTTTTCCAGCCTATCTGAGAGGGGCCCACAGTGACACTGACCTTAACGTAAAGTCGTGCAGCTAGGCTGCGCTGCAAGACCCTCTCCCTGTAGCTTAAGGCTTTAAGCAGAAAGTTCAAGTCTCCCAACTTATCCACAGAGAAACTAAGGAAACTGCAAGAGGAAAAGAAGCATTGGTACAAACAAGGCATTACAGAAACGGCCAATATCCACTCTGCAAGACAAAAAATTGTCAAGATGTGCAACAAATAATGTGTCTATAATTATTTTCTCTGAATCTGCCATTATTATAAAGTTTGGACTAATAGTAGTAGCCAGAAAGACTTAAAGTCAGGTTGTGTGGCACTAACAAACAGTGAAGTGAACAGTGAATTTATCCTCTGCATTTAACTTGTTCGTGACATCCATGAACATACACACCAAGAGCAGGAACAGTGAAGTAAAAGTGAAAGTGACTGTCATCGTGAACACACTCAAGCATTACAATGAAAGGTGAGTAGCAGTGTAACGGGGCGGAACCTTGCTCAAGGTTACCTTAGTAGCGCCCGGGCTGGGATTTCAACCTGTGACCTTCAGGTCCCAATGGCAATGTCCTAACCACTAGGCCACCACTCTCTAAGTGGGGTGCACATCTGCACCTTTTCCAAAGGCACTTCAGCTTGTGGATATGGGAGAGGTGAAAAGTGCTCTTTACTCATTCATCCCTCTCACATTTTTTTATGCCAGTCCCAGAGATTGAGCCAGCAAACCATTGGTCACAAGTCCAAACCCTGGCCGCAAGCCCAACCATTAGGCCACAGCTGCCCCAATATCAAACTAACATTACTTCAATTTAGATTAAGAATGCCCATTGTTATCTTGGAAAGTTTCCCTTTAAGAAGTATTATTATGACAGCAATTAATGGAAGGGTTTTCAGCCGAATATGATTGTAAAATTCATATATGACAGTTAGAACCTGGTCCGGAGGCTGTCGGAAGCAGAGCTGGTCCAGTTTCTGATCAGACCAGCCCCCATATTGTTCTCAAACTGCCTGGAGTACTGTGTCAGCAGCTCACGAACCACCACCTACACATACAAAGCAAATGAAAAAGTGAGGGAAGTTGTCAAAACTGCACTGTACTGTACTGGTGATAATCTCCAGTTTTCAGGCTGTGGAATTACTAAGATACGACCATGGGATCTTTTGACAGTAATCCCACTAGGGAGTCTGACTTTTTATATGTTCATATATGTTTTTATTACTGACAGTTCAGTCCCAAACCACATCCAAGCATAATTACATTTTTCAACATATTTCTCCTGTAAGACTGGGCCCAATGTTACCTTTTTTATTCTATAAACTTTTCATCTGTTATAGCACTTTATATGTATCACTTTAAAATTCAAGCTGGCACTTAGTCCCTCATTGCAAAGCGACTGTTTACTGTATGACAAGCCCAGTACCAAAACCAGTAGTTTTGATGACAGCTATACATTGTACCCTTGAACATAAGCTTTGCTTAGGAATATCTGGCAGTGAACAGCCAGGCTTTGATTGTTATAATTGTGATTATTTGATTTGTGATGATTTGTGTCAGACAAAAAATGGTTGCCCATCAGCTATAGGTCTTTTAGCCTAAGGCTTATATTCTGTGATGTGAAAAGTATTTTTTTAGGTCAGGGTTAATGGATATTTACTTAAAAATATAAAAGGAAAACCCAAAGCCCTCAGTTCACCCTTGTGCAGCCTAATGTTCAGTCTTTTTGGTAGAACATAGAGCAGCTCACAAATCTTTTTTTGTTAACACAGTAAGTTTCATTCTTCAAATTGGCATACATATGCTATGCAAGAAATCTTTAATCACTTTACTCATAATACACTTTTAACCTGCTGCTATTTTTACATGTTCTGATTGCATCAAACTATCAGGCCCTCTCTTATCCTGTTATTTGAAGATTTGACTACACTGAACTCATTAGTTCTGTAACAGAACAGTTTGTACAGTTTACGCTGTCATGCGTCCAGTATGATCAGCAAACACTTCTGGATCTATGTTCAAAGGCCAGTTCTGACTTTCCGTTTGTTTTTAATGATGTGAACACTGCACTCGCTGTACTTTGTTTACAGACACGCCGTCGAAGAACAAAGCGGGAGAAACACACCGGCGTTCTATGCAGAACCTAACAGAGGAACAACCAACCTCCTCTGCCCACGGTCCTGCTAGCAAATGTACAGTCGCTGGACAACAAGCTGGATGAGCTTCGTGCGAAGATCAGGTACGAGAGGGACATTAAACATTGCTGTGTGCTGGCCTTCACAGAGAACTGGCTGGAGCCCAACGTGCCTGACTGAGCCATCGCACTGGACGGATTTCCCCATCTACCGCCACGACCACACGGCGAGTCCAGGGGAGGGGGCGTGTGCTTCATGGTTAACTCTTTGTGGGCCATGGATGTGAGCGTTTTAGCTACACATTGCTCCCCGGTTCTGGAGCTGCTGACCATTAAAGTCTGTCCCTTCTACCTCCCCTGTGAGCTAAGCTCTGTTCTCCTCACGGTGATCTACATACCCCCCCAAGCTGACAAGCCTGCAGCCCTGGACGAGCTGTACAGGATCATAACTGGACTAGAGAATTCACACCCTAGATGCTGCTTTCATTGTTTTAATGGAGATAATTGTTAAGGACTGTTACCTCCCCCGCCCGGTATTTGGAAAAGGTGACCACTGCTCCATCCTGCTACTCCCTGCATACAGGCAGAAGCTGAAGCAAAAGAAGCCAGTTAGCAAGGTCGTTTACAGGTGGGACAGCGAGGCCGTGGAGGTTCTACAGGACTGTTTTGAAACTACCAACTGGCAGATGTTTGAAGATGCAGCTGATGGTAACATCAGTGAATACTCAGACTCCGTCACAGGTAACATTAGCAAGTGCATTGAGAACGTTGTACCCACAACCACCATCTGCACTTTTGCCAATCAGAAACCAAGGGTCAATGAAGAGATACGCGCTACGCTCAAAGTGCAAACTGCTACCTTCAACTCAGGGGATCTTGATGTCTACAAAGCAGCCAGATATGACCTCCGCAAAGCCATAAGAGCAGCCAAGAGGGACTATAGACACAAGGTGGAGTCCAAGTATTACAGCTCTGACCCTAGGAGTATGTGGTGTGGTCTAAGCAGCATCACAGACTACAAAGGGAAAAACAAGGTCATCCAGTCCACTGCATCACTGCCAGACGAACTCAACACCTTCTACGCTCAGTTTAATGCAGCCAACACAGCACCTGCTAAGTGCCCACACGTAGGTGGAGAAGCTGACACACTGACCCTGGAAACAGCTGACGCAAGACGGTCCTTCAGATGGATCAACCCCCACATGGCCAGACAGTGTTCTCAGGGAGTTTGCTAACCATCTGGCGGAGGTGTTCACCAGCATCTTAAACCTCTCCTTAAAACTGTCTGTCATCCCCACCTCCTTTAAAGCATCCATCATCATACCTGTTCCCAAGAAACAAATGACTTCCGTCCTGTTGCACTAACATCAGTCATCATGAAGTGCTTTGAGCGGTTAGTCAAAACCTTAATCTGCTCCTCCCTTCCTGACACCTTGGACCCTCTGCAGTTTGCTTACAGACCAAACAGAGCCACAGAGGATGCCATCGCCTTGGCAACACACACTGCGCTCACCCACCTGGACAAGGGGAACACTTATGTGAGAATGCTGTTCATTGACTACAGCTCAGCATTCAACACCATCATCCCCTCAAAACTCATCAAGCAAGCTTGGTTTTTGACTTCCTGACAGACAGACAGACAGACAGACAGGCAGGCAGAACTAGAATCCAAACAAGAATCCAAAACCACCATGGATTCTAGACAACTTTACACTTTTCAGACACTTTTTGTTTGTTTAGATGTGAGGTATTATATTGTAATTAAAATTCTACAGAAATTTAACAAGAATTTGACTTTATCAAATTCTAGTAAAATATAACAAAACTTTTTGGATTACAAACACAAACATGGTGTGGATTGAAACATGGCACCAAAAGCCAATTTCTAAATTAAATCAGTGAGAATATTTTAGGTTTTTCAGAAAAATATCATGCACAAACAACTTGATGTTAATATTCTTTACTTGTCCTACAAAAAATTCCATGAATTCCAATCATCTGCAAACACAGGGTTAGCATTCACTGCTATGCATATGACACACAGTTGTATGCATCAGCCCAGCCAGATGATAACTTAAATTAATCAAAACAGAGGATTGTGTAAGGTAAACAAAAGTCTGGATGTCACATGACTTTATCTGGCTAAACGCTGAAAAAACAGAAGTCCTTTTTCTAGGACCAAAAGCTGCCAGAAACAAACACACAGGCCTAATGCTAAACATCTGCAATTCTTCAGGTATTCCCATTTCACCTGTAAAGAACCTCAGCATTATTATAGACTCAGATTTGTCCTTCGATGCACATTACTTGATTAGCCTTTCTTCAAAGCACTGCTAAGTTAGACAAGCACTTTCTCCATGTTATGTGTAAAAAATTAGTTTACACTGTCTGTGATTGTCATGCAGCAGTCCTTGCTGTATTTTCCATCTGACAGTGCTGGGCAATATCATGAACTGGTAAACTTGAATACAAAAAAATCCCTATGGTTAAAATAACAAAAATGTAAAATGTATAAAACATAACCTACAACATGAAAATAAAAGAACATAATCTTTCCTTGAAAATATTTCTTTTAAAAAATAGAAAACTAGAATCCAAACAAGAATCCAAATCTACCATGGATTCTGGACAACTTTACACTTTTCAGACACTTTTTTGTTTGTTCAGATGTGAGGTATTATATTGTAATTGAAATTCTACAGAAATGTAACAAGAATTAGACTTTTTATCAAATTCTAGTAAAATATAATAAAACTTTTTGGAATACAAACACAAACATGGTGTGGACTGAAACATGGCACCAAAAGCCAATTTCTAAATTAAATTAGTGAGAATATTTTAGGTTTTTCAGAAAAATATCATGCACAAACAACTTGATGTTAATATTCTCTACTTATCTTACAAAAAATTCCATGAGTTGGCCATAGGGGCTGTTAGCTGACTTAACACAATTGGCAATCATCATTCTCTGTGTTTGCGGATGTTCAAAAAGCTGCAGGGGCTAGCTGCACATGATTCTGAGGTAGCATGTGCTAGTCTTCACTCTCCCAGTGTAAAAGGAAAAAAGAAAAATCCAACCAACACCAATGCCAATTGAGTGGTTATAAAATTCTGACAAGTCAGTCAAACTTTCAACACCTGATCATCTTTTAGCCTCCAAGGAACTATGCGGAGACATCAGAGTTTGAGAATTGACAAAAAATGACTATAGTCAGATTAAAAGGAAACAATAATTCTGGAAACCAGGTAAAAAGGAATTAATCTCCATTTACTTTGCTGGTGGAAGTGACCCAACCAAAAGATTTTCTGCTCACATTGGCCAGATTAGACATGCATTATGAATGTGTAAATAGGAAAAAAGCTCAAGAAAACTGATATTGATATGTGGTTAAAAGGCAATGTTTTTTTTACTTGTTCTGCTTGACCTCAGTGAACCATTGGTCCCCACAAACCACTCTATTTTATTAAATACTAGAAAGCATGGTTGGGATAACAGGAGCTGCCTTATACATGTGTAAACCATAGCTGACTAACCCTTTCCAGTCTGTGAACATAAAAAATGAAAAGTCAGTACATACAAAAGTAAAATATGGAGTCCCACAAGGATCTTTTCTAGGACCACTGCTATTTACATTATAAATGCTCCCACTTGCTACAATCATCTGCAAACACAGGGTTAGCATTCACTGCTATGCATATGACACACAGTTGTATGCATCAGCCCAGCCAGATGATAACTTAAATTAATCAAAACAGAGGATTGTGTAAGGTAAACAAAAGTCTGGATGTCACATGACTTTATCTGGCTAAACGCTGAAAAAACAGAAGTCCCTTTTCTAGGACCAAAAGCTGCCAGAAACAAACACACAGGCCTAATGCTAAACCTCTGCAATTCTTCAGGTATTCCCATTTCATCTGTAAATAACTTAAGCATTATTATAGACTCAGATTTGTCCTTCGATGCACATATAGGTGACATTACTTGATTAGCCTTTCTTCAAAGTACTGCTAAGTTAGACAAGCACTATCTCCATGTTATGTGTAAAAAATTTGTTTACACTGTAATCACCTCATGATTAGATTACTGTAATGCCTTCTTATCAGGCTGCCCACTATGACCCTAAATAAGCAACAATTATTTTAAAATGGGGCAACTGGGGTCTTTACTACAACTAGATAATTTGATCATATTAACCTGATAATATCAAAACTACCCTGACTTCCAGTCAAATTCTGCAATTAATTAAACAATTTACTACTGACATATAAAATCCTACACAACCACACTCCCAAGAACCCCAGTGCACTTCTCTCTCATTACAAATCTCCACTCTTTATAGATTACAAGGTCTGGGACTAAGACACCAGTCAAAGCTGACAACCAACTTGTTTAGATTTACTTTTCCAGGTAGGTAGAGGGTACAGAGTTGGGATTGCATGCACATAGAGAACTAAAGTAAACTGTGATACCAGTGTTTTCACCTCACCACACTTATGTAATGACGGTAGAGTGAGGGGATGCAAGGGTCTTTCATGTCCATGACACCATCTTGGTCTGTCATTTCTGGCTAAGCTAGTATAGTGAAGTCTCCAAGAGTCCTATTTCACAGTCTTGTTTTGCTCTGATATTCACATTCATATTCTATCTGACTATCATTGTCGAAGAGAACTGCTGCCCATCATTTTGGGCTGATATACTATCACTCGGGATTCCAGCCGGCTTGTACTTTTGACCAGATCATCCATCATTGGGGCTTCCTGCTCATCTGTCTTTAGATTGTTTAACTACCACAAACCATCTCCATGTGATTCATATAATGTCCACCCCCTAGTAAACTCTGAGACTCTACTTTTTGTTTGTCTTTGCTACCCAGAGTGGACCAGAGGAATATGGAAAAGATTTAGACAGTGTCGACGTGTCTTCAAGGAGAGGTCAGAATTACACCGTAAATTCAAAGATCTGCCTGCTTCCTCTGCCTCTGGGACGTCCTAAATCTTTTGAAGGACTCTATCTCCAGATGAGACATCTCTCTCTCTCTCTCTCTCTCTCTCTCTCTCTCTCTCTCTCTCTCTCTCTCTCTCTCTCT
>JBBPDA010000145.1:12150498-12177850 GCA_037974385.1 Arnoldichthys spilopterus
TACTTTTGTCTGATTAAAGTTATTTTTGTGACTATTTTGAGTTTTTCTTTCATTGACTGAAGGGTACCAACAATTTTTTCCATGTGTGTATGTGTTTTACCTTATAGGCCAGATGACAGGTGTGGCTAGCATGTTTGTGTTGGTCACATCGGAAATTTGGTAAAGGATCTTGGGTGGTTATCCTGTGGGTCTCACTATGTCTACCTTTCTGTGTCCTTAGCAGACAGGCCTTGAGTGGCGCTCGTTTTGGCTGTCTGCTGGGCTTCATGTCTTGGGGCTCCATTTCCCTGCCCCCTGTTATTCCCAGTAGCAGGGGATTCTGTTTGTTTGCAGTTAGCGAGTGCCAGCACCAGGAGCCCCATTAAACATCTTTAGGGCTTTGCTAAATGTGCACAGTTAGCAAACACAACGCATTGTTTACATCTGGCTGCTTCCCGCGGATGTTAAATTTTACCCGTTTTCGGCGTAGGCCCAAAAAACTCAACCATTATCTCATCTGACACCCCTCGCTGATGCAGGGAGGTGGGGTCTTCTCTACTGCACATGGAACATGGAACTGTCAATGCTGCCCAGGTAACGGAACAAGGTTGTTGGACTATGATGTAAGGTAAAGTATCTTGTCCATGTAGGCCGTCTCTTTGTTGTTAGAGATTTGGCGTTAAACTCTGGTGCGGTGTTAGGGAGTTATTGCCTCTAAAAGCACTTCATGGTAATGGGAGTGAATGTTATGGGTCATTTGGACATGTGGGTAATGGTTTCTTGGGGATGAGGATAATAGAGGGCATAATTTCTTGTGGCATGCAGGGATTTCCTTCAATAATTACTCAAAATTTAACTTCGTATTGCTTTAACCTTGCCAATAAAAACCCATTTGACATGGCTAACAGCTATATAAACATTGCAACAGTTTGCAAAAATTTAGTTTATAGGACCTTTTAGTTGTAATGATTTATTCAAACCAATATAAGATATCTTTCAAACTAAAGATTATTAAACAAACATTTCACTGATGTTGAAGCTATATGATTCACTTGGGAAGGGAGTTAGCAGCTTGCTAGCACTGGAGAATGCAGTGATTACTGTGAGCTTTTTTCTCAACTATCATACAAAATTGATAGATATACATATTTGAAATTACTGACTGAAGTTAGGATTCGACATTCAAAGTGAAGAATATCAGTCAACCTTTATTAGGTTAACCTAGACTAAGAGTAAACTTGTGTGAGTGACCCTTAATTTCTAGTGTAGTCAGGTATTACAATATGTAAAGATTAAAAACAAAAAACAAAAGTGAAGTCACTATTTGTGACCTCTGCATTTCACCCATTACACCACTGCCCCCACTAGGTCAACCCTGCCCAATTGCGCTCAAGATAATATTGAATCAGATTAAAGTCTATCTGAAATAAAATTATAAAAGCAAAAAAATACAATAAAACAAATGCAAAAAATAAAACAAATAAAACAGAAATTTCATATTATCAACTACATTACAATACAAGCTTCAAGTATAATGTTTAAACTAAAGAGCTACTAGAAAGTATGAACATATAATTTAATGGCTCAATGTTTTATTTTATATATATATTTTATTTATAACTATAACCATATATATATAACTTTTATCTGTGTTAATTTTATTTTAAATCTTTAATTTCTTGTAATTTGATTTAAGTCCTAATTGTAGGGTTTACTTTTCTGCTTATGCTCATTTTATAAACATATGTGAAGTATGAATGAGATCTGTTTATGATAATGTGCTTTATAAATAATCTTGCCTTGCCTCATTAATTGAATAAACAGAACTTGCAAAGCAAATGGTTTCTGCATTAAATATTGCTTTGTAATAACATGACTGTCATACACTCTCTGTGTAAACAGAGTGGGCAGTGGTGGCCTAGTGGTTAGGACGAAGGTCACAGGTTTGAGTCCTGGCCCAGAGACTATTGAGGTATTCTTGAGCAAGGTACCGTCCCTCTGCACTGCTCCCCGGGCGCTGTTGATAGCTGCCTGCTGCTCCACGTGTGCATGTGTGATGGGTTAAATGCAGATCACATTTCGTTGTGGTGCTTGAGCATATTCACAATGACAAATAGTAACTTTCTGAAAGTGAGTCTTTGTCATTGTGAACACACTCAAGCACCACAACGAAATGTGGAGCAGAGTAGTGGGACGATACCTTGCTCAAGGGTACCTCAGTAGTGCCAGAGCCCGGACTTGAAGCTGCGAACTTCAGGTCCCCAGTGCAATGTCCTAACCACTAGGCCACCACTGTTTCACCAACTTGAATGAAGTGTTTTTAAGCAGCTGCCATATTGTGCAAGAATCCCGGTTGTAGGACTGAAATCCCCAAACCCTAACATAGTCAGGTTGGGAGGAGAACAGGTCATGCTGAAGAGCTCAATGACTTTTAAGATGACTGTCATAGGATGTAGCAGTCCAGTTTGTCAAATTTCTGTTCTGCATCAACTGTAAATGTGTGAAAACATTTTGGAGCAACAACACACACAAAGCAGAAAGCCACACAAGCTCAGAACTGAACCCCCAAGTGCTGAAACAAATAGCTCATTAAAATAAAACTGGCCTTGTTGGGGAACACACTACTGATTTGTAAACCTCGAACAACAAGAACTGTACATTGAGAGCTTCACGAATTGGGTTTCCATAGCTTAGCAGCCACAGCCACAAAGCTGGGGGATAATGATCTGCAAATGTTTTTCGTTTTTTTGGGCTGGGCCTCTTAATTCCAAGAGCAGTCGTAAAGCTACAGCATACAATGACATTCTGTTCCAGACTATTTTGTGCTTCCAATAATGTGACAACAGTTTCATGAAGGCTCTGTCCTCTTTTAGCCAGTCAGTTTCCCTGTGCAATTATAGAGGTTCATAAAAAAAGATTTGCCGAGTTTAGAATTGATATAAACAAATCCCTGACATCAGTGTCATACAACTTTAGGAAAACCGACTGTGAGCTAGGCCTTATTGCCCAACACCAGAGTTTGATCTCACTAACTCACTTGTGGCTGCCTGGAAGCAAATTTATAATGTAGTGTAGGTCTAGAGGTTGTTACAGCTGAGCCGACCCTGATGTTTCAGTCCTCTGAGTTCATAGTGTTAAATGGTAAGTTCACCATTTTTCAAAGATTCTGCATAATTCAATCACTAAGACATAAACAGTCAGTCAAGGTGGTTTAAGGTGAATTAATAGAGAAGCTCAGCTTTTACAGACATGATAATAGGAACAAAACAACCACTAAACCTGCATATATATGCTTTTTATGTGTAGTATGTGGTAGGGAGCATACACCTAAAGTGTTTAATGACTCTAAAAGTCAACTTATATAAATATTATTGCAAATAATGGTTACAGATTGACTGCTCCCTGAGATATTGTTTTATTGTAGTTTCTTATAATATTTTGGTCAAAACAATATTTTAAATCCTTAGTGAAGAATGCAGCGTGTAGTAGTATTTTTTTTTTCTGAATTATCACTGTTTATCATTTTTAAGAGTCAGAACACACATGTAGACTCGCTGGTAATTTTGGGAATTAATAAAATCGCAATACTTGTGACCTTTGGTTCTTGTTGCCATCGTTGTCAATATTAAAAAATTTATTAAGTCAGAAAGTTATTTTCTAAAATTAACCATTTTTCAAAAGACCACTATAAAAGACTTTATTTACTTCCCAACGACTGAAATATGCAGCACTTCTGAAACACCAGTGAAAGTCTCTTTTAGGTTTTATCGATTTTTGTTGGATCAGTCCCACGTGCTGTGTCCGCTCCACAAGGTAGAGGGAGCCCCTTCACGACCAAATATGACCAAGATGCGCTCTCCGGAGACTTCTTGCTTCTGTCAGCTCAGTTTCCAAACTCTCCGGTCTGTGCAACGAAATCGCTCGTGACGATTTGACACCGCTTTTGTTTACCTTCTTTCACGCCACCGTATAAGTATCGAAGATGTGGGAAAAGCATTTTTAAGTGTGTAGTGCGCGCCAGTTTGCGCATCATCGAGAAAACAGAGCGGGATTACTATATTAGAAAAAAAAAAGAAGTCAGTCTTATAAATCTGCAGAACATGAGGACATTGCTTCTTATCCTGAGCCTCATGATCCGCTGCTGTAGTTCTCTGCGTTTCGTGTGTCCGGAGATCTGTCGCTGCTCCATGAAGACCATCAGCTGTAACAGAGCGACAGAGGCGAGGGCAGCCAAACAGCACAGCTCTGCCAGCAGACTGTAAGTGCAAAGGGACATTTTTCAACTATGGAAACACGTTTTGACATTTATAAAGTAAAGTAATGTGTACATGTAACGCAGGTGTTAAACACTTTATTCAAATACTCTTTTAGCCAGAAAGCCAATTCGTCTGGCGCAATTCTAAAGTTAAACAGATAAATCTGTTCGTTTATTAATGACATCTATTAATGACATCCATTTAATAACAGAAATGACAATTAATGTTTTATTATATTGATTAAGTGACATTTAAATGTAAAACATTTGGCGCAATTGCTTCAGTTTCTCATTTAGCTGTAAGTGCCACTGTCGGAAGTGTGTGAGTGAGTACTTGGGAACATGCCATCATATGGCAGAGAATTTATTCAGCTGCTGAACCAGTCGTTCGACCACATTAACATCACTTCCCGGATCGGTAACTGAGCGTACGTGTTGTGCTGAGAGTCAGAACCCCCCGCCCCCAAAAAACAAACCCCCTCTTCTTCGAGGGCAGTAGTTGCCTAGTGGTTAGGGACTTGCCCTTGATCAAGAGTCGCACAAATTCAAGAGCAAGGTACCAGCACTGCTCCCAGGCTAGTGATGTGCTATACCACTGGTTTTCTTTCAGTTCACGTCATCATAAGCTCCTCATATCCTGTGTTATGATCTATTCTGAGGTGTTTGACGAGGTTTTTGGTTACAAACCGCGTCTTGGCTGTTTATGGAACTGAAATAGCTATAATATAGTATAGTTACTTTCCACTGTGCTCCTCTTAATGATAAACTACACATTTACCCCAAATTAGTAAAATATGGATATTTTAACATGTAAATTGATTCTAGAACATAAATAAATGGTATCGGAGGTATCAATATTTCAGTATTAATCCGTACACTACTACCCCAGGCGTTATAGCTGCCCGCTGCTCCACGTGTATGGGTTGAATGCAGAGGTCTCATTTCATTGTGGTGTCCTTTGTATGATGAGGTATGTTCACAATGACAAATAGTCACTATCGTTTTCACAAGATTTATTGTGTGTTAAGTGACAGTCTAGTCAAATCAACTGTATTTCTATAGCACTTTTTACGACTGCCGTTGTCACAAAGTAGCATTACAGAATCCGGGTCTGAGCCCCCAGTGAACAAGCCACAAGGTACTCTTGGGCAGTGATGGTTAGGACATTGTCCTTAGGACCTGAAGGTCGCAGGTTTAAGTGTTGGTACGGGTGCTACTGAGGTACCCTTGAGGAAGGTACCATCCCGCTACACTGCTCCCCGGGTGCTGTTGCCCGCCCACGTGTTCACATGTGATTAATAAATGCAGAGATTTGCACAAACCTATTCGTTTTGGTGCTTGAGTGTGTTCACAGTGACAAATATTCACTTCACTTCACTTCAGGTGGGCAGTGGTGGCCTAGTGGTTAGGACACTGCCTTTGAGACCTGCACTTTGAGCTACACTGCTCCCTGGGTGCTGTTGATAGCTGGCCACTGCTCCATGTGTGATGGGTTAAATGCAGATGTTACATTTCATTGTGGTGCTTGTGAGTGTGTTCACAATAGCCAGTAGTCACTTTCATGCCGCCCCTGAAAAGATGCGGCCCTAGACCGCTGCCCATATCAAAAACCACCCCTGTCAGCAGGTCCTTCTGTGGCAGGGCTAAAATGCAGTGGAAAAATTGTTTGTGCTTAACCTCCCAACAAACGTGTGGTACAAAACCCTATGTAACTCATATTGTTTACAGTTAGATTAAGAAGTTTAGTGCATTTGAACTAATTACAGTTATAGCACTGTTTTATGCTAATTTCTATGAACATTTATATTTTTCTGAAGTTCTGGCATTGGCCATTGTATTCAATGCAAGTCTTAAAAAGAAAATTTTGTTTATTGGTTGGTTTTCTGTTATCTTCCAGTTGCATTGCTTTGTCTATTAAGCATTAGACATTAGGGGAAAGTTGATATCAATTTTATTTGCTAAATATATTTTTAATAATTGCAAATAATTTACAAATAGATTTTCATTGCTTAAAGAAGATATCACACATGTGCAGAGGAAAAATATTGTTACATAAAAGATTAGCATGTTACTGTTCTGATGTTAGTTGTACACTCTGTCTTCCCTCAACAATGTATATCGTAATATAGTATTGATTTCTTATGAATAAGTATTGATTTCTTATGAAAAAATGATTCAGAAATAAAATAAAATACTATGAAAGGTTAAAAGAACCTTAACGGCACAATGCAAAGAATACAAAACAGTCCCAATGATAAGTGTGTGTATGTATATGTGTGTGTGTGTGTGTGTGTGTGTGTGTGTGTGTGTGTGTGTGTGTGTGTGTGTGTGCACAAGACGAGAGGAACAGAATGAAATCTTATGGGATCTGAACAAACGTTGCCTTGCTCTGGTCATGTACTTTGAGGTTTAGAACAGAATCATTCCAATAACTCCCTCTAAAGAAGCTGTGCTGCCTGGGTTGCACAATTTCAATTCAGGCTGCAAAATATATTCATTCTTCTTCATTGTGAGTGCTGTAAAGAACATTACAAACAATCTGCCGGACAGAATTATAGAATGGTGCACATTTTGGAAACACCCTTCATACATATGCCATGTGATGAATATGAGCCATGAGATAATGTTATGAGCTTCTGCTAAGTGGGATAGTTGTGTTATTCTTTATATTTTTACTAATCTTCCAGGCAAAGCATAAGGCCTGACTTTGCATCTTTTGAGAATTTTGAGTCAGTTGATAACTGGATAATATCCTGTCTTTCATTCCTCCAGAGGAATTGAGTGCAGAGTGGTGGATGGGTGTAAAGTGCAGTTACATTCTCTGATGTAATAATGATTGAACTAATCATCTAATATTAGGTACCAATCCTATCCCCACAATAGTGTCTTAGCATCTAGTGTAAAGCTTTACCTGAGGAAAATGTGTGGGTTTGGATTATCCCCTCTTCTGTGAAGTTATTGTTTTTCAGCTATTTTTTTTCATGTGGCTAATACAGCTTTTGTTTCAACAAAATCATGACTACTGATTCCTCCATTATCTCCATCAATACTGAAGGCCATTGCCTCATGACCATTGTCCAACACCAGCCATGGCCCTGCTCATGATGGACCAAGAGTTGCAAGAATAACTTAATTGCTAGCTATGCTCACTCCACTGAAACTCTATTTCTAGCCATCACTTCTTTCTTAGAGGACCACATACCTGCTTTTCATATTGCGTGGACTGACACACCTTCATCTTTTTTGTGATGGACCAGTAGGGGGTTGTGGACATGTGTGAAAAGTATCTGGAGGAGTGAGGTCAAGTTGTTTTGCCAAAAAGAAATGCTTCTTTGGCTGTGCCTTAGGGTCCGGCTTGTTAGTGAAGTAAGAAAGTAGCACTTAGGGAGAGTAATGAGTGTGCTTAACGTCCTTGAGGGCTTTAAATCATCTCCTCTCTCTGATATACACAAAACCTTGAGTCTCGATAAGAGCTGGAGTCAGTGAAGGGCATCAGGCCAATCAATGTCATGCCTAAAGGAGTGTTCCAAATTCATAAATTACTGTCTGACTCCACACTATAAAACAGAAATTCACCAACATTCCTCATGTGTTCTGTATGCAGTGCCCCAGTGGGAGTTCTTTAGTTCAATGATCAACAAATTTATGAAAGTCACAATGCCTTTATATCTAAATTAAGTATTCCTGTTTAACTGCTTCATCTATGGTGGTATGGAAATACAATACAACCAATACTGAAACCTTGAGTAGCAGCCAGTACTGATACTAGACCAATATATCTTTTCAGAAACTAGAGTGGGAGAGTATAATGCAAGACATCAAGCTTTCTCTTGCTTTTATACATCAACAGTTCTACAGAATAAAAGGAAAAAATTTACACTTAGCCCTAAGTTTTGTGCTTTAGTACCACTAATTCCATTTCACCAAAGGTAAAGCATATTACATTATGGATAGAGCAATTAAACTGTTTAAATGATAAGTTAATCCTTTTTTTTTTTTTTACCAGATTCACCCATATGTCCTTTTTTCCTCATCATCATTCTCTTCTTCAGAATCTGACCCAACAGGCCTAAAATGTAATGTTAATTTAATGTATTTTTTAGGGTGTTCCTTTTCTTTTTTATACAAGCTAAAGTAAAAAATGACTAACATTTAGCTGCAATGTAAAGTGAGTCATTACTTGATATTTATTGCTTGGTTTACCAACTGCATCATCAACAAAGGTGCTGTACTCACTCCAAGCAGTCAAGTCAAGTGAATTTTACTTCTATAGTGCTTTTTACAACTGACATTGTCAAAAAACAGCTTTACAGAATCCAGGTCCTAGCCCCTAATGAGCAAGCCAAAGGCGACAGAGGCAGGGAAAAACTCCCTAAGCTGTAGGAAGAAACCTTGGGAGGAACCAAGGCTTAGAGGGGGAACCCATCCTCCTCTGGTCGACACCAAATAGTAATAATAAACAAAACAAAAGAAAAAATAAAATAATTATAATCTTAGTTTTAAGAGACAGCAGCAGTTCCTTGAGTACAGGTGGTGCTGTGATGACTTTTATTCAGTTCTGTGGAGCATAGGGCTGTTCATTAGGGCTCTCCTTAGTAGGAGTGAGTGGGTTAAAAGCTGTAAAAACAAAGCAGTCTGAGCTCTGCTGCACTGCGATCTCAGCTCCAGCTTTCTGTTATCTTTCTCACTATCTTACATCTCATGCCAACTACCCTTACTGACTAACCCCTGAATTTACAGCATTGCTTATACTATAGCATTTCCTTTCATTGTCCACTGCAATTGTAATTCCACATCAAAGCATTACAGTGTTGGGTTTCCTATTTGTTTATTTAATTCTATATCAGGACATTTATTCAGCTTCTTTTCTTAAACTGTGGTGGTTCTGACACTACAGATTCTACAGACTGCCTGTCCTTGTGGTTCATACGTGTCAGACAAACCCTTCCTTTAAATACTATAATGTGTGCTGCTGCACAGACAATTACCTTCACACAGAACATTTTGTATTTAAAAATGCAAAACATTACATAATAACTACCAAAAATCTGAAGAGCCAAGTTATGAAGAGCACTTTCTATTCTTCTATCAAAAAAGTCTGGAAAGACACAAGAGGGCGGGGCCTTGAATTGTAACAAATAGGGCTAAATGGCTAAAAATATTCATAAATATTTTTTGTAGTTTTTATGTAGGAATTTTATTTAATTTAGAATAAAATAGGAAAACGTACATAGTGTATGAAAAATAAATTAAAACTATATATATTTCCAATTTGTACAACTAGTCAGTTGTGTTAGCATTCTGGCTGATGAGTGCTGATTGGTTTGGTAACTGGGTCATTGGTGGTTGTTGTACGCAGTCTTATTACCAAGTTATCTGCCCTGTTATTAGCTTAACCTTACTGTGATTAATGATAATATACGTAATATGATTTTCTTTGCTTTGAGTTTTGCTGCACTGCAACCCATTCATTTCTGGGCTACATTAGTGACAGTATTGCATGGAGTTCATTTTCTTTTTTTCCTCTGACATACAATTCAGCATTGTGTGCCAAAATGGCAGATCTCCCATAAAATACCTTTATGACATCACGTTCCGTAGTTTACTTAAGTCAGCATTAGTATATTATAGACGAGCAGTAGAGATAAATAGAAATGACAGTAGAAAAAAGATAATTTCTATTGATCCAGTTGTCATAAAGTTTTAAAACAATGTAAAAGGCAGCCAGTGTTTTCAAATTGTATAAAAAACAATGAAAAATAAGTTTTTCTATGGACAGTAATAAAATACTTTGCTAGCTCACATCTCAAAAGAACATTAAATTCTAGCTTAGCAAGGCTGCACTAAAAAATATTGTAGTTAACATTTAGCAAATGTCACATAGTGTAGTGCATATATGGAATTGTTTGACCTTGTGCATTATGGGTATCTTAAATTCTTGTACATAAGTGTATGTGTCTGTCAGCAGGATGGATTTTTAAAAATAAAATGCCTGAATTCAGTGAAGAAGTGGTCAAGCTAGAAGCTCAGCACTTTGAAAAGTGGTGGGTCAAGCATCTGTTCGCCTGTTTTCTATGCGAATATGCTTAAGATGTCCAGCTCTGCCTTTACGCAATCTGAAATCATTGAAAACAACTGAATAAGGTTTACAAAAACACCCTAAGGTAATATATAGCATGGATCTTAAAAAATGAATGTCAAATACAGTGGTGCTGGAAAGTTTGTAAGCACTTTAGATTAATTTTATTTATTTATGACTAAATGTGACATCATCAGATTTTCATATAAGTCCTAAATGTTGATAAATAGAACCCAAATTAAACAAACGAGACCTCTTATTGATTGAGAAAAATCGAATATTAAATATCTGTGCAAAAACATGTAAACCAGGAGGATTAGCAGTTAATTTAAATGTAAACTGAAAATTAGTCAGGCATGAGTGGGCTTCTAGTTTTATTTAAATTTATCAAACCCTGATGTATTAAACACATTTGTGGAAAATTCTGAGGACATCAGAAAATGAGTTCTAGATTCTCAAAGATACTCATTGGGCTGGAAAACATTACAAAACCATCAGACAGATGTCAAGTTCAAGACAATTGCTTTTCCCTCCAGGAATACTTGACCAACAAAGATAACTTCAAAAGCAAGGAGTTTATTAGTAACAAATAGGGGTGTAACGATATGCCCAGGTCACGATACGGTACATATCTCGACACTGGGTTCACGAAACGATATGTATCACAATATTTTGAACAAAATTTTAAAATGAAACTAAAATTCAAATAACACATTTATTTAAAAAACATTAACAAATTTCAATAGCTTTCTTTGTTGTACATACAATATACATTTCAAGGTTTAATAAAAAAAACCTTCTGTATTCAAAATAACTGAATATGATACAAGATATCTCAGACAGAACTTCTTAAAGCAGTAAAAAAAAATTTATAAATTAAATGGTGTTCTGTTCAACATAAACACTATTGTTTGTTAAGGTTACTTACAGGTTTTTTTGGGGGTTTTTTTTAAACAGCATATATACATCTGCAGGCAAAAGCTGGGATCTTTGAGCACTCACAATATCTCCTGCCATAAAAAAACACGTTCACTGGGAACAGACATTGCTGGAACTGTTAGGTAAGCCTTGGAAAGAGAGGAAAGAAGTGGGTACATTTGAGCATTTTCTTTCCACCATTCAGTGGACAGCTAGTGAGGGGAATAGAAGTGTCCTTTTTGTACATGTCAATCTCTACTTCTATCCTACGTTTGGCCTGAGTGATTGTTGGTTTAGCAAAAGTTGCACCAAGGAGATCTTCCAGTGCTGTCTTTTTGCAAGGTGGTGGCTTTTCTTGCTCAGCTCTCTGTGTTGTCTCTCTTTTCTCTGCTGCATCAGTGAGATCTTCATCACTGGCTCCTCTATCCTTCTTTTCTGTTTGCTCCACAGTGCCAGCCTAAAAAAACACACACACATATCACAAAGTACATAAACATGCAAATACAAATATACAGATTCTCAAATAATGCAGACAAACATACCTGCTGTAACTGGTGTGATTTGTCCATCAACCGGTGGAAAACGTCTTCGTGTTGTTCAGGGAGTAGGTGGGGCAACGATCGAAATCTGGGTAGGTTCTGCAGGATGGCTGCTTTCATGTTAGCTATAACTGTAAAGTCTTTCTCATCTTGTGTCATGCTCTGCTCGATCATGGATTTCAAGGACACAATGATTGACAGGGTGGCGCGCTTTTCATCAGATAGGACAGTGGTGGCTTGTTTTAGAGGTTTAAGTAGATTTACTATTCTTCTGCATCAGTGATGTCGTTGCTATCCAGAGTATCGAGTTGACAGGGATTTTTGCACATCTCTTTGCTGAAAAGAGAAGCCGTTATAGCCGCGTGTTGCTTGAGATAGCATTCCATTTTGCCACATTCTTTGCTTTTTTCAGACCGTTGACCACATTTGCCTTAGCTTCACAGTACAGGGCTGGAACTACCTCTTGACTGAAGTGCGGGCATGAAGGAATATGGTATCTGGGCTCCAGTACCCTTACCAATTCACGAAATCCAACATTGTCGACCACAGAAAATGGTCTCATGTCTTTTGCAATAAAAACTCCAAGCACCTGGTTATTTCTTAAGCTTTCGCACTTGACTGAAACCATGTTGCAGCAAAACTCTTTTGTATAGATGTCTGGCCTTCATTCACCCTTTTTGTCGCAGGAGTTTGCAGGAGTTTGTTGTTGTGATGGCGTTTTAAATGGCAGATCATATTCAAAGTGTTTGACGCTGTGTATGGCAGCCTTGCTTTACAGTTTTTACAAACAGTTTGTGTTTTGTCTGTAATTTTTTTACCGTCGCGTGACTGGAAAACCAAAATGCTGCCAGACAATGGACTTATAAGAAGACAGGACATCTTCAATTTCACTTTCAGCTGAACTCATGTTGCCCTACTAATGTTCAAGCGATTTCTGCTACTGCGAAAGAACACATGACGCTGTTGCAGTGTGTCGGCAGCTCAACCAATAGGATTAAACTGCCGTCATATCGTAAATGTATCACCAACACTCTACAATACATATCGTAACATTTTTGCATTTCGTACTGATATATCGTTACACCCCTAATAACAAAGGATGCCAGGGACACATGTTTTTAGCTAAAGACCCCTCTTTCATTGGCCAATGTTAATGTTCAACAGGAGAACTATAACGTCTCGTCGTGTTACGTTTCATGTCTATGCCATGTGCTTCCGTCCTTGTGTTTATGTCCTAGCCCCGCCTCTGTCTCCACTCGTTGTCACCTGTTTCTTGTTTCTGGTCACCTCCTGTTTCAGGTGTTCCTTGTTTTGTCTTAGTATTTAGTCTCTTGTGTTTTGTCTAGCCCTGTTGATTATCTTGTACTGTTGTATCTACCCAGTCTCTAGTTGTGTTCCTGTTTGGTTTTCGTGGTTGTTTGGCAATACTTCATTCTTAGTGTTTGTTTGTCATTTTAATTTAAATGTTTAAAACCTTAAAACTTGCATTTACTTCCTGCAAAACCCAAAACATCTAATATTTTTATAATTATGTTTTCTTATCAAAAAAAATTTAAGTTAAGCACCACTGTAGTCATATTTCACAGATGACAATGATATGGTAGTTTCTTGTTAAATGCTTGTTTACTGCATATAAAATATGTGTTCCATTTGTGTCCATATTAATCCCCCAGTCAATCTCGTTTCAATGCCTACTGGATGTTTTAAAAATATTGCCTCCATATATTTTTTTTATCAAAGATAATTGCTTGGGTTGTGTATTTTCATGGTAGTGAAGTGCACTTGTGTATGACGAATGGTATAGAAGTACTCATGTACTATCAGTTTTGGTGAGGTTTGGAGACCTTGTAAAATTTACTCTTATCAAGTCTGCTGACCGTTTGTTGACGTAGATTACCTTGATGCTTATCAAATAGTTTATTTAAAACAACTTGTGAGAAAGGAAGTTGGTAAAACCTTTATTTGCCTTGATGTTAATGTTGGCCTAAATGATAACATTGAGCTTGTGTGGCTTCCTACTCTGTAAGTGTAATGGTTGTTTGAAAGTGCAGACAGAAATAACTAATAGAAATAAATTTCATTTTTTAATACTAAAACCTTTTTACTGAGTGTCATCTGAAGATACAGTATGCTGTTTTTATTAGGAGTAGATTAACACTACATATTTTGTGACTAATTTACTGATTTCATTGGGTTAATATAGAAGAAATATACACTGCTGTCTGTTAGTAGTATTACAGTAATTTAAGGTTTGTTGAGGCTGTACCACTTTATACTTGATTTGAAATGAATCTCTCACTCTCTCAAAGAAAAAAGGTTTGAACATTAAATTTAATTTTTAGCATTCTCATAATTTTACTTGCTGTTAATAAATGACTAGAAGCTGATTATTTTGGACTTTTGTGGATCTGTGAACACCAGCACTGTCAATAGGTTTTAAAAACAATAAGTACTTGCTGAGACAGGGCTGGTTGTCTTCTAGTCCAGGCTGTAGATTCCTACAACCTATTTGTGATCCTGTGTTAAAATTAATGTGATGCTTTATATTTAAAAGGCCTAGATTTGTTTGTCATTTGGGTTACACAATGCATGTACACAATGGCCAGCTTCACCTCCATACATTTTGCAGTCAGTAGTTACATCTGGTTCTAAATTATGATTGTCTGAGAAACAATATACCACATATAAACACAATTATGGCCTTTTTAATTTAGTATCAGATACTGTCAATTTCTAAGCATTTCCATGATTGTTCTATTCATGTTGTGGTTAAAAAGTGCCATGCTGCTATTAAATATTTTGAGCTTGCTTTAGGCCTTAGATAATGATCCAAATCAAAATTTAAATAAATCAATGATTTAAGTGGGTCAGTAGTTGCTTGACAGCTTATTATTTTATTGCTGTGATTAGGAGCAAGCTCTCAAGAGTAAAATAGGTTTTATTGTTTTTGCGTTTTCATCCAATATTATGACATTAGTGCATATAGGATTTGCATACCCGGTTCTGGGCACTACAAGTATTTGGAAAAATATATCGAGTAATAATGCATGGGTTCAGATTTGATGCTGTCAATGCCTGTCTGATGTTTCTGGCCCACAGGCATAACAGAATGCTGAATGTCATCTTGAATTCCCTGCTGACCTGCAATGCAGCCATTTTTAAGCTCCTGCTCACTTTAAAGTCTCTTTGCTATCAGCCTGGTCTTCATGCTTCATGCAACCTTTACTACAATATTTGTACTCTAATTATGTATAATTTTTTATTTCAGTGTTCTGAACTATATTCACTTGAGGAGTATTCTCAGTCTCAGCATTGATGGACTGAGAAGTGTCAAAAGAATGTGAGTATCTTACCCTTTTTGCTTTCTGAGGGTGCAGTGGAATTGCTCAGAGTGAGTGTACTACAACATGCATCACCACTGTGTCCAATGTCGTGGTCCCTAAAAATCGATCAAAAATTTGAAATTTCCTGTTTCCTGTTTAAGTCTTTTAATGCAAAAACTAAATAAATATTTTATTATATCAGTAAACTCTCACTAAGCTTTAAATAATAAGTTATCACCAGCCTTTGTTTTAACATTTATATGAACTGCAGGTTCCAGCATGAAAAATAAGTGAAACCTTTGGAACATTGGTTAGCTAAGATGAACATTCACTTAAAGGCAGACTATGGCCTAAGTAAAAACTATAACCATTACAACTTCTGATGCAAACATGTATAGTCCCTGGTACATCAGTGACACTGTGGTATTTAGAGTGAGATTCTCTGGTAAAGTAGAAAAACAGTAGAAAACAGCCTTCTGACTATGTATTTTGAAGTTTGGAGATGTGGATGTTGGGGGCAAGCTTTTTTTAATCTGTTTTTTTAAGGGTCAAGCTTTTTTGCTAGCTGGCAAATGCAGATTGCAGCCAAATATCTACTGTTACTGCTAAGAAGTCGAATACTTTTTACTGCAAGTGTATAGCTGTGGTCTTCAAATCATCATTACATTTGAGAGAATGGATTACTAAAACAATAGGCTTTTTTCTGGCTGTAAGGGGAAAAAATTGTATTAGGCATACATGTTATTCTAAATAAAAACAGATTGCCTGTTTTCCTTAGGATTTTGTTTGAAGATCAAGTGTCATACTCACGCTAGTCTGGTTGTATTTATTAATATATAACCTATAGTTATGCCTGCAGTGATGGTTCATTGAGCAACACATGGATTCCAAGTGGTAGTATTATATTTTTGAGTAATCATGTGTCTTGCAGTGAGAACATTAATGCATGAAGACATGAAAACAATATAAAATTCCCAATTCTATCAGACCAATGAGTCATGAAAATATTTAGATTAAATCATGGATGAAATTCTACACTACAGAATACTATATAACCCAACAAATGAAGCTCTAATGTTTTCATGATACTGATATTGTTCTGTAATATTCTTTGCTTTGATGTAATTTTAAAAACAAGAATAAGGAATTTTGTTAAATTTGCCAGTCAGCTTCTCTAAGATTAAACTGAAGAGTTAACCATGCTTAACCATATACAACCCCAAATAAAAAAAAGTTGGGATGTTATGGAAAACTCAAAAAAAAAAAAGTAGTGATTTCTAAATTTACTTTGATTTGTATTTCAGTGCAGACAATATGAACACAAAATATATCATGTTTTGTCTGGTCAACCTCATTTCACTTGTAAATATGCATCCTTTCCTGTCATTCAGACCTGCAACACGTTCCAAAAAAATGGGACAATAAAGCATTTACCACTTTGTAATGTTGCCATTCCATTTCACAACACTTAAGAGACGTTTAGGGACTGAAGACACCAAGTGATGAAGTATATTAGGTGTAATTTTGTCCCATTCTTCCTGCAAACAAGTTTTAAGGAGGGCAACAGTAAGGGGTCTTCGTTGTCACATTTTGCACTTCAAAATGCGCCACACATTCTCTTTTGGAGACAGGTCGGACTGCAGGCAGGCCAGTCAAGTACCTGTACCCTCTTCCTCTGCAGTCAGGACTTTGTAATGTGTGCAGAATGTGGTTTTGCATTGTATTGTTGAAATATGCATTCCCTGGAAAAGATGTTTTCTTGAAGGCAGCATATTGTGCTCCAAAATCTCTATGTACTTTTCAGCATTAATGGTGCCATTACAGAAGTGCAAGTTAGCTTTGCTAAGGGCACTGACACAACCCCATACCATGACAGACCCTGACGTTTAGACTTGTTGCTGGTAACAGTCTGGATGATACTTTTCTTCTTTGGTCTGGAGCACATGGCATCCAAAAAATAAATACATAAAATACTGATTCATCTGACCACAGTACACGTTTCCACTTTGCTCCTAAAGGACCAAATCATAATTACAATCACCTGTTGACATCACCTGTTTCAAATCACATCATTATTTAAATAATTTACTTCATTACTAGCCCTAAATTGGTTCTGTCCCAACCTTTTTTGAAATCTGTAGCAGGTCTAAATGACAGGAAAGCATGTATATTTACAAATAAAATGAAGTTGACCAGACAAAACATGACAAATTTGTGTTCATATTGTCTGCAATGAAATACAAGTCAGGGTAAATTTAGAAATCACTAGTTGCGTTTTCCATACCGTCCTAACTTTTTCTGATTTAGGGTTGTACAACCATATATAAACTATATTTGTCACATTTCTTTATGTATTCTAATCAGATACAGTATATTAAAGCCAGCATGTTAATTGTATGTTAATGGGCTTGCACATTAACATTTTCAGATAGCTCTAAGGTAGATTAAAAAAATAAATAAATAAATTTAAAATTGCATAAAATTGAAATACAATTCATATACATAATGCTTTGTATTTTAAACTTGAAAATCACAATTTGAAGCGTATAACTTTTATAGTATATTATTTATACTTTAATAATTTTACTAAAATGCAATATTAATACTTGAATAACTTCTTAATAATTGGAAATTGAATAAAATTAATCACAGTATTAAAATTAATCACATTTAGGAATGTTAGAGTGGCAAGGCTAATTCATATTAGCTTTTAAACCGGGAATTTTCTGGATCAAGTGTTGCGATTTATTTTAATATTAAATAATAGTCATTAACTGTCATAACCAATGTTTAAGGCTGTAACTTATTACTTCATCTTGCTGGAAGACAATTGCAAATTGATCAATTGTTAGTATAACTGTTATTACTATTATTATGACATCTATTGTTTGATTTCAGAGAAATTGCTCAGAGTGTTGCTCTGGAAATCATAGAGACCAAAGCCTTGAACAACCTTCTTAACGTCTCAGAAATGTAAGACTGCTTAATACAGCCATTATTTATTTGAACACCTTCATGTGAAGAAAAAATGCTAAATCTGCAATAACCTGACAGTTTATTGGGCACAACTACCTAGTATCTACACTCCAAAAGGAAACCTTGAGAGATAACGAACAAGTGCATTTACAACATGATTTACAAACAATGCAGACATTTCATTTCACAGATTACATCAAGGACAAAACAGAATGAAGCAAGAAAAAAAATACATACATGGCTAACTAGGAACAACATTGACAACCAGATGGCAACCTTGTACAAAGTTTAATCACTGTTTGCTGTTACATACAGTATAAAAAAGCTACTGTCAACATTCATCTTCATTTACAAATTTTGTTGTTAAATTGTCAAGTATGATTTAATTGCAGATCAATCCAAAACACAAGGAGCTTGGTACACATCAGCCAACGGGCCTTCAACAATCTACCCAAGCTGAGATATCTGTAAGCACTTCATTTTGCCTTCTGAAGAGACTTGTCTGGGTCCAATTTACATAAAATCAACTTTTCTAAAGAATGATCAACATACTGAAGTCAGGAGACCAGAATGCAGAAATGCAGTTTCTTATTGTCAAGTGTTCTGTTCAGTCTGCTCTAAATCCAGTCTCAAAACAACTTTGACCACACAGTGAACCATACTCTGTGATAGCAGTTAAATTCCCTCAGTCACCCCTCCAAATCAGGAAGATTAGAGAATAAGCAAATTAAAAGTTGGATGAGACAAAAATAAAGCTACAGAAAGTATGGTAAAGGTAGTTTTACTCATACCAAATCAATGAAAATGTTTGAGCAAAATAAATCGAGACCCATTTTTTCTTTTTTAGTTTTATTTGATTCATATTTGATTAGCTAAAGTAGTCAAGTCTAAATGAGACAGAATCACTAGTATCTCAGCAGAGTAGCTCAACAGAGAGATGGAGAGAGGGAGAAAGAGAGATAGAAATAGATTATAGATGTTATTGATGCTGAAATGCTGCAAGTGATTAAGAATGACTTACATTGGGGTCTGAGTGCAGGCAGGAGCTCCAGCAAGACTCTGTATGACAGCATAAATAAAGGGGAGAGCTAATGGGAGGCACAGACATGAGGGCATACTGGGGCGTAAGGCAGCCAATGATTTGACCGTCAACAAACCTGAGTGAACATGTAGAGTGGGGGGCGAAATCATCCAAACATCCCAATTTACCAGAATTATCTATGCCTGGGAACCCTCCAGATCTACCCCTTATCTAGAACTAACAGAAGGCTTGACTAAACAAATATGTTTTTAGCCTGGACTTAAATATTGAGTCCTGAACATAATTTGGAAGATTATTCCATAACTGTGGGGCTTAATAAGAGAAAGCTCTGGCTCCTTCTGAGACCTTTGCAATGTGGGGTACCAGCAAAAATCCTGCACCTTTTTATCTAAGTAGGCATGGTGGATCATAAGGGACCAAGAGTTCACTCAGATACTGTGGTACAAGAACATTCAGTGCTTTATAGGTCAATAACAGTATTTTATAGTAAATGTGAAATTTGATTGAGAGTAGTTGCATAAGTCTCCTTAAAGTATTCTTAGACGCCATTTAAATACAAATACCTTTAAAAACTTAATAAAACTTTCTGAAGGACATGGAGGATTTTGTTAATATTTAGCATGTTGTCTGGGTTTTGCAGGTATTTGGGTTCTAGCGAATTGACTCTGGAGACACAAATTCTATTAATGTTCATTTCAACAGGAGCATATCCAACACTGGGATAGCTGTGTTTCCTGACCTTACATCCATCTCTTCTCTTGAAGACTCCTTCATACTGTGAGTTCTGCAAATCATAAGTGTCACAGAGAAAACGATAGTAGACAAGTCAGGTTTGGGTCAAGCAGTTTGCTAATAGCCTGACTAGCAACTTATGACCTGTGTCTTATTTCTGGCACAATGCTCAAATCCAACAGTGAAATTTTGAATAAAGTGGATGGGAATTTGCCCCATCCATTTTAAATCAAAAGGTGATTTGGGTGGTTAAATCTATTGTTATTCCCTAATTATGTTAGTGGTTAATATGCCATGTTAGGCGTTCTGTTCTGTGTTATTAGATTTAAATGTGTATAAATTATTGTCTTTTTTGGTTTCTTTCTTTTTTAGATATATTTGTGACAACCTCCACTTGCAGTCAATTCCATCAAATGCCTTCACTGGGATGACAAGTGAAGACATCACAATGTTAGCGTCTTGTGTTCTCTGTTAACCAGTCAACAAAATATTTATTCAGTTTGTTTATGGTTGCTTTTATGTGTTATGATTCTTAAGCACATTCTGTTAAACTGGAGGTTACAAGTTTCCCAGAAAATTGTTTCATTATATCATGTGTGTTAGTTTAGGGTAGGAAATCAGGATGGGATTATATGTCTCCTATCACGACACAATACTAGTCAAAGTTTTTTAATTATTGGCACTCTTGATTGGTAAAAACAGGACAGACAAATATCTATATCACATTTAGATCAGGCAGTTAAGTAATATTTCACAATGAAAATATGCAGCAATGTAACATTTGAGGTAAATTTAGCCTAATAAAAAAACTAAATGTAGCTAAAGCATGTTCCCTTTTATATTTCATGTTATGCATTGAATAAACAATTACAGGTTAGTTTTCTATCTTTTCAGTGTTAGACTGAGCTTAACCACAAAGACATTTTTAATATAAGGGTTTTGGGTGTTGAAAGTAATCGCAAGGATGCGCAGTTCACAAAAGATTTAACAAGTACCAAACATTGAGACTAAACTAAAATTAACAAGTACAAATTAGACATAACTCACATGCCATGAACTTGTTAACAGCAAGGAATACTCAGCATACATGAAACTCAGCATACATATCACTAGGAAGGTACCAGCGAAAGTAACAGGGCAAAATCCAAGAAGGCCAGAGATCCAGTTATGGGACACCTGGGCACAGGAGCATATGATAAGGAGCAGTTGAACTCTCTAAGGAAAGGGGGCAGGGCAAAGGTGGAGCTAAGACATAAACCTAGGCACTAGACATGTGGACCTGAACACATGGCACTTGGAAATGAAAACAAACCAGACAGACATGGCATGGGGAACACGTGACATTCACAGTCTTTCTACTCATGTTTAGAAAGGATGCCAAAAATTAAAAGTTTGTAGACATTCATAATTTTATTATTAGTAGTTATTAGAATTCCTTTCTCCCTCCCTTTTGTTGCTCTTTGAGCCCCTTATCTTCTAGGAAGGCTTTAGAGAATGTTTTTTATGATTTAATTGCATATCTGCTTAAAACAACAAACTGTGGCTAACTCATCCCATCCTAGACATGGACTGTTCAAAACACTACCGTAAACCAAAAGACTGACCTCTATCAAGCCAGAACCACACCTTACAAAAACCGCAGCTGAACTCAATAGCAAGCCTCCTCAACACCCACTAATACAGACTCTGCCTCTAACCTCTCCTCCCTCTCACTGACTCTATAAACATACAAATGCATTTTTTCACACCTGCTAGACTATGTCTGCATTATTTAAATTATTAATCATCTGTCTATTATATTTGGCCTATTTCCTCTATTTTATTAACATATTTTATGAATCTGATAAATATTTTTACATCTAATTCTTATAAGGGCAACTTACTTGACAATAAAATACATTCTGAAGACCAAACAATATATAAATCCACTTCATAAAAATGCACATTTATATTCACATTATTAGTATTAATTGTATTATTCTATTCTTCTTCTCTCTTTCCTAGGAATTTTTATAACAACGGCTTTAGAGAAATACAAAACCATGCCTTCAATGGGACAAAAATAGATAAACTGTAAATATTTTCCCTTGTTTCATATTTACTTTTGTGCCATTACTGTGAATAGAACAGTTAAGCATTGATGCTCTTTTTGGTTTCTTAGAATACTAAAGAATAACCGAAACCTGCAAATAATCCAGGGGGAGGCTTTCATAGGAGCTTCTGGCCCTACTGTATTGTAAGTGCTATCATGTAGAATTAAAGATCAGATATATAAAATTCACAATGCTTTATTCTTTGTGCCAAACCCATAAGTGGGGTTAAATGCATACTGTGTCAATTTGTAGATATTGCTATTACTTACTTCATTTGCATATGAAGGTGTTGCATTTACTGCATTGTCACTGTATTGCAGAGATGTATCTTCCACAGCTTTACAGATGCTGCCCTCTAGGGGGCTCCAATCTGTTCAGAAGCTGGTGGCCCGCTCGGCATTCTCGCTAAAGAAGTTGCCTCCTTTAAAAGGCCTAGAGAACCTGAGAGAAGCCCATCTTACCTACCCCAGCCACTGTTGCGCTCTACTCAGCTGGGACTCTCACAGGTGAAGCATTAAAGCTCAAGCATTAAGGAGCAATACCACCAACTACTGTTGGAGTGTGGCCCACATAGCTACTGGTGCAAGAGTATTTAAAATATTGTCATTAAATTATTATAACAATATTTCATTTTTAAGATATCATGGTTATCATCTGTACCGGTATATTGAAACACCCCTAGTTTAAAATTCAAATATACATTTCTTTACAAACTGTGGTGCTTTAGCATCTCATAACTTGCCAAAAGGTTGTGGACACTTAACCATCATACCTATATGAGCTTATTGGACATCCCATTCCAAAACCATGGGCAGTAATATTAAGTTGCACCCCTACTTATGCATATTTATAACTTTGAGCCCATTCAGCCAAAGGATCATTTGGAAACACAAATGGAACAAGCATCTTAACGTTTGCCATACTGTGAGATTGCAAGTTCAATCCGAGATGATGCCAGAGTCATCTGTAGATCTGTGGGCAAGAGTCCAAGGAAGAATAATTGGCTTTAGTCCCTCTGGATATATTGAATGGCTCTCCCATATATTTTTCGCAGGAAATAACTTGAGGTTGTGCCTTGCACTAGTTTAGCATTTAGAAACTGTTATCAATTGTTAGCATTTTTGAGTGAGGCAGTCCTTAAGCAAGTTATTTTGTCTCAACAGAGAAACTCCATCTTCAGCTCTGACAAATGGGTCATCATATTGTGAAGAACAGAATATGTTAGCTAAGTAAGAAAGTTTTACATTCATTATATTTCTGGGGGACATCAAATTGTTTGTGTAGATATGCTCCTTTGCTGTTCCTCCAGCTTGACTTTAACTATACTTTATTCTCAGTGTTTTTTATAAATCATATTTTTTTGATGAATGTATTTATACTGTTCAATATATTATGCAATGTCTGTTTTTGAACAGACATTGCATAATATGTAATGTAATGTAAAATATGAATTTATGAAGCTGTGATAAAAAGTTTTTTGTTTTTCCATTCAGGAACTCTGATGAGTCCATGATGGTGGAAGATCCCTTTTCCACTGACATGTCAGGACCTTTTGGCACTGTAGACTCTGAATACCCAGAACTTGACTCCTGCCAGACAAGGCCAGTCCTTCATTGCAGCCCAGAGGCAGATGCCTTCAATCCATGTGAGGACATTGTTGGGTTTGGCTTTTTGCGTGTGGCCATCTGGTTTATCAATGTCCTGGCTATTACAGGCAACCTGACTGTGCTTCTTGTGTTCTTTGTTGGACGATGCAAACTCACCGTCCCGCGATTCCTCATGTGTCACCTGGCTTTCGCTGACTTCTGCATTGGTGTATACCTCCTAATGATTGCCACTGTGGACCTGCGCACACGTGGCCACTACAGCCAGCATGCCATAGAGTGGCAGACAGATGCAGGCTGCGGCATTGCTGGCTTCCTCTCTGTCTTCGGTGGCGAACTGTCTGTCTATACACTGTCTACCATCACATTGGAACGCTGGCACACAATCACCCATGCTTTGCAGCTGGAGCGCAGGCTTGGTCTACTCCAAGCCGCAGCTATCATGGCTGCTGGCTGGCTACTCTGCCTGGCTATGGCCCTTCTCCCTCTATTCGGCATCAGCAGTTACAGCAAGGTCAGTATGTGTCTGCCCATGGATATTGAAACCCCTGTGGCCCAGGTTTACGTCATTCTCCTGTTGCTGTTCAATGTGGGGGCCTTTGTGGTGATCTGTGGCTGCTACATACGGATATACGAAGCTGTACGTCATCCTGATGTGCCTGGACGGACGGCTGATGCCAAAATTGCCAAACGCATGGCTGTGCTTATCTTCACCGATTTCATCTGCATGGCCCCCATCTCCTTCTTCGCTATCTCTGCTGCCTTTAAAGTACCCCTCATTACAGTCACCAACTCCAAGATTCTCCTGGTGCTCTTCTATCCCATCAACTCCTGTGCCAATCCATTTCTCTATGCCATTTTTACCAAAGCCTTCAGAAAGGATGCCTGCATGATGCTGAGCTCAATGGGCTGCTGCCAGACCAAAGCCAACATGTATCGAATGAGGACTTACTGTTCAGAACATGCTGGAAAAAGCAAGAGTAGTTCTGGCGGCAAGTGCCCACACACTGTCATGTGGTTGTCCTCCTGTCCTCCCCAGAAGCCCCAGCTGCAGACAGAAGGCATGCAGAAAGACAGCTGAGCAGAATGTCCCACACTTTTTCATATTCGGGAGGCTTGCTTCACAGGTCCCGTTTTCTCCATCTCTGTGCATTATTGTTATGCTTGCCAATTGTCCCCTTTCACATTTTCTCTAATTCAGTTCTGATAGAAGTAGGGGAAATGATTTCAGAGGAGGATTTGTGACAGTTCTTTTCTCTCCAACAATGAGACAATTTTTTTCTCTAGCAGGAAGAAAAATGATAGCTCATTTATTCCAGGAGATGTAGACTCCTAGTTCTCAGCTTCTTCGTGTTCAGAGAGGAGTGAGGACTGTATGAGATAGACTCTGCCCCAGACTAAAAGACTTGAAAGACATTGGGAGCCTTTTGAGGCTATTGTTAAGGGGGGAAAAAAGAAACACAGCAAAAAAGAAATAGATTTGTCCAAATGCATCATGTTTTATGATTCTTTGTGTGATCCTTCCAGTTTTTTTTTTTTACCTACAAAGGTTCTTTAAGTTAGATAAATGGAAACGTTTTGAGTTTGGCATGTTCAGATTTAGGCAAATTTAAGAAGATTCTAAACAACATTCTAAGAACATTTATTTACTCCATTTTTGCCCTCTTTAAGCTTTTCTAAGTTGTTGATTTTTGTTGCAGTTGAGTCCTTTCTGACTGAAGGTTTTCTGATGAACCAAGAGGTTCCTAAATGTCAAGGATTATTGTTCAGGTCTTATCTCAGAGTTGACAACATAGTCTTGTCTTCAAAGAGGTCAGGGGGCCATGACTCGGTATTCTGTTGCTGACCTTGTTATTTGTACATAGTATATCACTTCAGATAGCCTCATGTTAAGCAGGCAGGACTCCAGGGAATAAATTCTTTATTAAGTGAAATGGCGCCCCGCGGTGGAAAATAAAGGAATTCCAGGGCATCAAGGCAGTTTTGGGTTTTTTTGCGACCTAAACTGTATTTTTATTTTTTATTAGAAATTTAATTTTAGTTTATTCACTATCTGAGTTATACATTGTTGCAGCAATGTCTGTTTGATAAAAAAAAAAACACCTATAATAATTTATCGCACGTCTGGGGAAAAATTTAATTTTTTATTAATTTTACAATGCTGTTACAAGTGACTTTTGATGATACATTATATACTTTCAGTCACTGTGGCCCTTTGTTTGTGGGAAGAAAGTTGAAAAAGCAGCGCATCTCCTAAACGAGCACGTTTTTATGACGTCAGAGTTAGTTTTCCAAAGCTGCGTGAACAGCTGCAGCTCTGAGGAATGTGGCCACATTCCCTGTCGTGATAAACGGCATAAGAGGAGCTCGAACTGAAGGGAGCAGAAATGTTATCTGCGATTTCTGTGAGATTTCTCATAAAAGCGTGTGGCAAGCCATTCGTCTGGTAACTTTGTAACTGTAACTACGGGGAAACTGGAAAACCGCATTCAGGAGAACTGTTGACTTGGGGACAGCTGAGACGAAACGGCCTCAGAATGGTGTTAAAAATAGGAACGTTTCTCACCTTCGGAATTTTTTCGCATTTGGCCATTTCGGCAAACGGTAAGTCGGTCAAAAACAAAGTTGTGTCGTATTGTTTATCTTGGCTGTGCTTTGGTTCGGTTGGTTGGCCACGCATCCAGAAGTCTTCAGCGCTGGAGTAGTGTCAGAAATGGCTATGAGCGAAACGCGTAATTATGGAGGGATTTAACGCGGAAAGAAGCAGGCTTGATTTCGGATGTGAAGTTAAGTTTTTTCGGACAAAGCTTCAGTTCGGATGTCTGTTATGTAGCTATCACGAAGTCTCTTGCAGTGTAAAACGGAATAGTTTGTCTGAAAACATGACACTAGCTTCGAAATCAGTGACTACTAAACTGTGAGCGCAAGTTTTGTACCTACATATAATGTAGAGCAGTTAAAGCTTCAAGTTTAACGTTGGTGGAACTTCAGTAATGTACAGAAAAGCCAAGGTAGTTCTAAGTAAAATTCTAGAGAAAACAACGTGGGTACAGCTGGGAGAATGTTAAAAGGCAAAACATTTAGCATATTCTGAATTACACCAAGAGAAACTGTGTACTTCCACGTTTTAAGCGACTTTAGGCTTTAATACTGTAGCAGAGCGAACACGCCTGCATTGTTAATATGTGACTAAGGGGTGCCTGTATTCTGGACTAAATTCACTTTTGTAAACAGCCTTAAAAATGCAATTTCATCCACTTTCACTCAAATTCATAAGCTAAAGGTCGTTGTTAGGGGACAGATGATTAATTTTAACGTCCTGTAATAACTTGCCCTAATGAAAGAAACAATATTAAATAAAACAATTCTGAGCTAGCCTTTGAGCTGAATGTGCTGTTATGAGCTCCACTTACTCCAAGGATTCTCTAAATTATACTTTTTTTCTGAACTCTTCTAGCTACAACAAAAAGTTAGGGTCTTTCAGTGCTTTGTGTTTTGCTGCTGATATGTATGTTCATTTGTTCTCAATTGACTAAATCGACTGAATTAAAGCCCTTAGATCTTATAAAGCCATCATTGCATCTCTTTGGGAGCGTTTTGCTTTGCTACCTTTTATCATAAAGGTTTTTGGGAATGTATGTATTTAAGTCTGTTAAAATTTGAACTGTGGTATTGGGAGTTGCTGCTATTTTAAGTTTCAATAGTTTGATAAATTGGTGTCTTGAAGTCAGTAAGTCATTTACATTTACATTTAATCATTTGGCTGACGCTTTTATCCAAAGCGACTTCCAGGACAGAGGAAACAATCAAGC
>JBBPDA010000145.1:12187905-12207378 GCA_037974385.1 Arnoldichthys spilopterus
AGGAGCCTAACGAGTTTTGTGCATATGTTTACTGAGCAGGGCATCCTGTTACAACAGTTGAGAAGGGGCCTCTCTCATTCTTGCATAATTATATATTTTCTGTGACGTGAATTGATCCTACAATGTGGTTGGATTTATAAGGCAAATCATGAAATGACATTTGTTTTCAGATGTCCTTTAAACTATTTTTCCATCATTTTAGGGCTCTACCTGTCCTCCTTGATTCTGATGAGGTGCGTTACATCAAATTGACAAGCTGAAAGGTTTCATAGACAAAAATAAGTTAATTATGGTATTAATAAACTTTTAATGCATGTTGGGTTCTTTTTAATTATTTTTTTGCAGGAAATCATGACTACAAAATATGAGATGTCCAAAATGGAATGAAAGCACAATGACTGCTGTTGAGATCAAAGATCTGCTGCTGCTCCCACTACTGATCTTCACCAGTGAGAAGAGGATAAAGGACAGAGAAAGACAAGAAAGATAAAATGGTGTGAGTATTTTCCTGAAGGGTCAAAGCCCATTGTATGCCCTGAAAGAAAGAGGAATCTGGAGTAATGGTTCCGTCTCCATTCTGCTCTATTGTGTCTGTGAGGCCTATTTTTTGACAGACACCACATCATTCATCCATAACAGTTGAGCTGTCTCTGTATCTTACTCCTAACCTAGTGTGAGCCAGTTGTCAAATGCAGAATTTTGCACTCTTGATTGTTTGGAGTTTGCCTGAAGTCAGTTTTTCTTTTCTATCTTTCTTTTTTAAAATAATGAACTGTGAAGTATTTAGGAAAGACATGATGTTGAAATGACCAAAGACATTTGTTTCTTGTAGTTTTTTTCTGCACACCATCAAGCATTGTCTTTACTGTACATACTGCTATTTATCTGTTTCATGATGGCATGCCATTTGCTTCCATCTGAAAATACAATGTAAGTAAATAGATTTTGTTCGTCCTTATGTGTTGACTGGGTGTACTTTGTGTGCGAGATGGGCCATGGGAACAGAACGTTCTGCTTTTTTTGTTTTGTTTTAAGATGTACAAATGTCTAAAGGAAAGTGGAGCCATTAAATGTGATGCAGAAGTATGCAGATGCAGAGGTTTTTGTGCAGTATATATAAACTCCAGGCCTGTTATGAAATAATGAAGATGAACTGAATTCCTGTAGCATAAAGCACAACATTTCTCTGAGCATAAAGAGCAATATACTGTATCTCCTCTTCCATTGCCTTGTGTACCTTTTTTATAAAAGTGCTTTGTATCTCTTTTTTCATTATAAGCCTTACAAACACAGTTTGCTTTTCAAATTCTACTGAATCATAAAAATAGTCTGTTTTCTGCCTCTTCTTTTGGATGTCTGGTCTCAGTTCATTGCGGAGATGATGCACACAGGACGTTTATTATGAATTAGAAATAATATTTTGGTGCGCTTGCCTTGTGCCCATTGATAAAATGTTCTGTTCCTTATATCTACTTTTTTATCTTGCACTTTTAGCTATATCTTTTTACTACATGAGATCTGTGGTGTGAACAGACCCTTGCAGTGTGGTTTATTTTTGTCCTTGATAAAGTCTGGCTTATTCCAAGAACAAATTCACTTCACCTTGCTTTGAAACTTCGGACTGAAAGATACACTATTTAAATAGGACCCCAGGATTTTCTCTACTTTTTTGTTCTGCTCATTTTCACTATGCATGTTTTTTCTATGTAAATAAAAAATAATATTTTATGGCTCTTTGGTGGTTCTGTGCATTTTATTTTTTTTTGTAGTGCAGCCATTTTTTTCAGGCAAATGTGGTGACTTTCCCCATTAAATTGGAAAGTTTTTTTTGTTTGTTTTACAATGAATAGAATATAATCTTATCTGTTCTGCATTCCATAACAGGCTCTCATTCTGTCATAGTACTACATGGGTTCCCCTGCTTCCAGTACACCTGATGCAACTAATTCAATAAATATCAAGCACTTCCCAAGGTGAACATAGAGAAAGGGGAGTAAAACATGCAGGGCATTTTATTAGGACTAGGACTGAGCACTTCGTTAAAAAACACTGGGAGTGGGGGGGGAAACACTTGTTGGCATGTATAAGAAACTTTTAAGAGGAGCCAAAACTCAAAAGGGAAACTCATCACTGGATACTGACTTTCAGGGTAGGGGAAACATGGCTGAATTTTACATGAGCATGAATATTAAACACTGAAGTGGAGGACATTAAAAAGACTCAGCTTTTTGTTTGGGTAGGGTCACCCTGGGCAAATAAAAAAAGATATTAACAAAAATGTGTTCACATGCTTACCTGTTTTCTAAAGTGGTGCCATAGTGTAAAAACATTTTTTTACAGATTTTACAGCTGAAACTAGGAAGACACCCTTCTGACCATGTAATGTAAAAGTGGGAAACACATTTCTGCTAGAAAGCCAAATCTCCATTAGTGTCTAAAAAATTGTGATTTCTGTCAATACATGCAATGCACTGCTGTACTACAGAATATTTTTTAAAAATAATGAAGCCTTTGAGGTTAACGCAAACAATTCCCACAGAAGCCCAAACTTCTGCTGATGACTTACAAACCTCTCCGAAAGCCAAATCTCCATTAGTCTCTAAAAAATTGTGATTTCTGTCAATACATGCAATGCACTGCTGTACTACAGAATATTTTTTAAAAATAATGAAGCCTTTGAGGTTAATGCAAACAATTCCCACAGAAGCCCAAACTTCTGCTGATGACTTACAAACCTCTCCGTCTGAACAAAAGCAGAGCTGAAACACATTATTCCTACAACCTCTGATGCATTATTTACACCGTACTGATGAGCAGGAAGTACTACTGTATAGCTATCAGAATGGGGAGGAAAACGCAAGAAACAAAGACACAGTGAGAAAATGAGCCACAACATTAGAAGAAAAGAATTCAGCAGTAGATTTGATTATTGGAAGAGAAACACAGTCTCCATACTTCAGTTCCTACCAGATGGTTTGGGATGAACTGGACAGAAAGGGGTGAAAGTAAAGCCGCAAAGGTTGGGGCACCTCTAGAAATTTGCTTAATTTATTTCGTATACTTCAGGAAAGCGGGAAATTAACCAGCTTTTTCATTCCTGAAAAATACCAGTTTACCATCAATTTACATGATTTTTTTTCTCTACATTTGGCAGTTTACTGCAAGTTTAACACTGTAATCACACTGCTAAAAACTGTAAAAATGGGTATTCTAAAACTTTTGACCAGTAGTGTAGGTTTAGGCAAGAATATGAAAGGAAATGTGCATTAATTAAAATGACATACATGAACTATACATGTTATTAATTATTCATATAGAAAAAATCTTAACAACCCAACCTTTGAGCTGGCTAAAGTTGAGCTATTACAAGGTTCATGTGGAACTTAAGCCGTATAAGTTAAAATAAACAGACCTTCACCATAATAAATGGCTTTTTTATACTGAATTAAATAAGTGCACAGACAGAACCCACAACACAAAAAATCACAACTATAGTATGTGCGGTATATACACAAGCAAATGAGCTCAAAATGTATTTAAGTCCTTGTTTTGGAGAAAAACGTGAAGGGAACGAAAAGCTGACGGTTCTCCTTAGGTTTGAAAAGTCCAACAGGCAGGTATTGGGATGCAGGCGTAGGAGTCTTTTTTTGTGCTCCGATCCAGCCAGCCAACCTTATGTAAAAGACCCGCCTGTAGACATACGGGAATGAATACAAACATATATGCAAACACACTTTTTACAACACGCTATATACAATACAGTGACTCAAATACTAATAAGGGGTAAACACAACAGTCTCTCACCGACGGGTCTTATTCGGGGAACAAACATTAGCTTCCGTATGCTTCCCTAAACAAGGCTTGCTCTCTGAGTTAAATATCCTGTCAGCTGAGCTTACCTTTTATCTGAGTAAGCATGTTGAATATAGACGTGGCTCCAGTACAGAACATGTGGAGCGTTATAAGGACACGTCACTAACGCTGGCAGTTGCCAACAGGAAATGTCAAACTACAAATCAGTAAAGAGTGCACCTAAACCGAGTCTTGGTTTCGCTCACTCACTCACTCACTTTTTACAACACAGTTGATCAAAAAGTGACCACTATAGCTAGAATTAGACAAAGGTCAACAGTACAGAAAACATTAGTGAATAAAATAAAAAGCATTAGGATTAGTAGAACATAGATAGAAATAGAAACAGAAAATAAAATGAGAGGACGGCACAAGCTTGATGCAATTAGCTGACAGGTCAGTGTACATTTTGTTTGTTTGTTTGTTTTATTATCCAGAAAATACAAAATGGTCTTCAAATTGCCTATTGACAGTGTAACAACCTGTTTGTATTTGTATTTTTTCCAACCTGTATAGACCCCCTGCTCCTTAGGGCCCACTAAAGAGGAAGTGCTCTAGATTTACCATCTTTGTTGATCAACGACCTTATGTGAAAGTGTACCTCCGCCATAGGGTATTTCTTGATGAAATGTAGCTAAAACCACTAACACACAAATACCCAAATTTCAGGCTCAGGTGAATAAGCCTAATGTGGTATATTTCCATCACAAAATGTGCTTGTTTATGATTGCTCATCTTACTCTTACTTGGATAATGTAGAAATCATGTTATTTTGATTACATGGCATCACAACATGTGTTTACTCACAGTGATAGGAACCAGGCGCCTGAAGCATTTCATAGCTGTTAAAACTCACTAAACATAAAGGCTGTAGTTATTTAGTAACTCTTCTCATGATGTAAAATGAAGAATTTGAACTTTGGGTACAAGTAATAAAAGCCCTGGGGGTTAATTTTTATTAAACTTTCTGCATCAGTTAGTAAATGTCTGGTCTCTTTCCCCAAAAACTCTTGATAAAACACTGGAAACCCTTGAAATCAAGGAGTGCGAGAGGTGGACAGCCTGAGAGGTGGGTGGTTCTTCTAATGTAGAGAAGAGGCACTGATGTTGGAAAGATGCTGAATTAAACACTTCAAAGGGGAAGACTGAGCAGATAATGTAGAAATGAGACTAAAAAGCCATAGCAGTGGGACTGTGGTACTGAGAGTGATGATGCAAAACAACCTAAAAGAGTTTATGCTTATAAAATAACAGAAATGTAAGTCAAGATTTTTACCCAGTGAAATGGTCTTTTCCAGGGTCTAGTTAGAGGAGTGGCCAATCTTGACTTGGTTACTCTGATTCCATAAAATAAATAAATAAAATTAGTATTAAAAGATGTAGTAATGAAATGTGCACACTTAATGTATGAAGCACACCAGTCATTGTTTACAAAATAAAGGTTTAGGGTATCATAGTGAAAATGACGTACTGAAAGATCAGCTGAAAAGAATGTAACTAAACAACAGAACACAAGAGGGAGTGAGTTATAAGGAATAACATCTCAAGCACAAGCACAAGCTAAAGACCAAACAAGTAGTTCTGCTAATTTAGTAAAGAGACCACTGAGACCAGTGGTGAGCAGTATGATAGGGATCAGTTAAGTCAGATTGTGTGGTAAAAACTAGCTGTTAAACAATTAAACATAATAATTATTCTAATACTAAAATCAGTATAAATCATAACACTGATGTTGAAACAGCATTAAAAATGATTAAAATACCTTGAAACTAACCTTTAATGTCCTGATCCTGTCCTGGATTACCCTCATGTTTCTCATTTCCAGAATGAACACCAGATACAAGAGTCTTTGGAAAGTGTTTGCATATTTCTGGACTAAGCACAGGACAAAGGGAGCATGAAAGTAGATTGACACCCCTGAGCCAACATCTGCAGTGATACAGGTCACAGACACTTCTGTGGCCGGAAGAAAAGCATCACAGATCCTCCTTCATGGATTCCTGAAATTCTCTTGCTAGAGTTGACCCCATGATGCCACTCACCAGAGTGTGATAAGAATTCCATCACTCTCAGCAAAATGCTCTTCACTAGCTTTATAGAGGCAGACAGGAGATTACAGGGGAGAACAGAGCACTCCTGGGTGGACATAACTGCCTTAGCTTCCTTGAATATAGCTTTTGTGCACTTTAGGAGTTTCTCAGGCACCAGCTCAACTTGTGTTTGGTACAATACTCATTCAAATAGGGGTCAGCCAACTCAAAACCTCTTCAAAACACTCCTAAGTTCAAAGGTCAGTAAACACACTATTCCTGAGGATGCAAAAAATGTGCAATTTTCTGACTTTGCTTTTTCCACTTTTGCCAGGTTTCCACTTTGAGCTTTTAAAGTTTTAAAGGCTTCGTCCTTTGTCCTATTACATAAGAGCCCCAGTTTTTCTAGTTTGTTCATCTTAGTGTTGTCTGTGTAACAGTCTTAGTGATGAAGCTGTAGAGGACACAATTCTTTATCCAGGCTTTTCTTTATGTTTCAGATCACATGTTGTTACCGTAGAAGGGTGTTTATCCACCATGTCAATACCAGTATCACTACTGGCCTGCTTAAGCTTTAATATTACCTGCTTCAGACTGAATGAACATGTACAGCGGGGTGTCTGCACCAAATTCCTGTAAATCAGTAGATGTTTCTTCGCTGCAACACATAGATGTTTTTGGGAAATCAATGGCAAACGCTTTTATGAGCATAGGTGCCAGAACTCCTACATCTACTTCACAGTGGAAATCATCAGATTTAGTCCCATTCCTGGTACTTCCAGGTGGATTATGAGAGTTGGTGTACTCACAGGCTTCCATAAGGGTGGAGTGATACTATGGAAAGAAACCTCGGGAGGAACCAAGACTCAAAAGGGGGAACCCATCCTCCTCAGGTCGACACCGGACAACAATAACAAACAAGAGTACACCAAACACCTATCTAAACAATTTTTTTAAAGAACCCATCCTCCTCAGGTCGACATCGGAAAACAATAACAAACAAGAGAAAATGGAAAAAAAACTCAAATAAAATAAAAATATATAATAATTATAGTTCTCAATATAAATAGGTGGCAGTCCCTTGTGTACAGGTGTCGCAATGACTTTCAGTTCATTGGAGGATAGGGCTGTTCATATGGGCTCTCCTCAGCAGGAGTGAGTGAGTTAAAAGCTGCAAAAACTTCAACCAGAAATAGGTATCAGTGTGGGTCAGGGTGGTTCAGGTAGGAGAATGGGACAGAATCACTGGTATCTTTGCAGCTCAACAGAGAGGGCAAGAGAGAGAAAGTAATAGAGTGTTAGTGATGTTGAAATGTTACCACTGATTAAGAATGATGTACATTGTGGTCTGAGCGCAGGCAGGAGCTCTGGCAAGACTCGTTTTGACAGCATAAATAAAGGTGAGAGCTAGAAAGAAGCCCAGACATGAGGGCCTCCTGGGGCGACATCATCCAAACATCCCAGTTTACCAGAAAACTCTATGCCTGAGAACTCTCCAGATCTACCCCCTATCTAGGACTAACAGAAGGCTTGACTAAACAAATATGTTTTCACTGTAGACTTAAATATTGAGTCCTGAACATAATTTGAGAGATTATTCTATAACTGTGTGGCTTTATAAGAGAAAGCCCTGGCCCCTGCTGTGACTTTTGCAATGTGGGGTACCAGCAAAAGACCTGTACCTTTTGATCTAAGTAGGCGTGATGGATCATAAGAGACCAAGAGTTCCCTCAGATACTGTGGTGCAAGATCATTCAGTGTTAGGTCAATAACAGTATTTTATAGTCAATGCGAAATTTGATCGGAAGGCAATGCAACGGCGGTGATGTGATACTATCTTTTGGCTCTAGTAAGAACTCTTGCTGCTGCATTCTGGACTAACTGTAGCTTGTTTATGCACCTATTCGAACATTCAGACAGTAAAACATTAAAATAATCTAAGGTAAAAAAGACATGAACTAGTTTTTCTGCATCGTGTAATGACATTATATTTCATATCTTAGCAGTAGTTCTGGGATGAAAGAATCCTAGTAATATTATTTACACTGGAAGAAAGATTGGGGTCAATGATCACACCAACATCTTTCACTGCTGTGCAAGATGAAACAGAATGGCCCTCCGGAGTTACTGTGTGATTGGACAGCTTACTCCAAGTTGCAAGTGGCCCTATTATGAGTACTTCTGTCTTATCAGAATTGAGTAGTAGAAGTTTAGAAGCATCCACTGTCTAATGTCCTTTACACATTTGTCAGTTACATTAAGTGGGTATTTCTCATGTGGCAGAGGGTAATATTATTCATATACAAGGAGAAGTGGTGCACAAAACGTCTATCTAAAGTACAGCAGAATGTAGACTCTAAATATTCAGTTAACTGATTGAGTTCTGAGGGTTCTGACGGTAACAAACACTGCCAACAATAAATCCTGCCAGTAAACAATAAACAGTAATAAATAGACAATCAATAAATATGAGGGCTAGTTAGTTTCCTACATACTCCTTGAGGAAGTGCGTTTTGAGTGAATGTTTGAAGACAGCAAGGTACTCAGTAGTTCCGATGGCAAGAGGAAGTTCATTCCACCATTGGGGGGCCAGGACTGAAAAGAGTCTTGATGCATGTCTTCCTCTTCTTTGAGCGTTGGAGGCTCGAGGTGAGCAGTGCTTCATGCTCAGAGAGGATGGGAAGTAACGTGTTGCTTGATCATAGCTGATAGGTAAGGAGGCACAGTTTAATTCTCGGCTTTGAAAGCAATGTCAATGTTTTGAACCTGATGTGAGCAGCCACAGGTAAGACCAAATATTCTTTTTTACTTATTGGAATAAAGAGAATGGATTCATTGGCAGTGCATAACAGATGCAGTGACCTCTGCACAGATGTTGTTGAAAACATCTTGCGTGATGCCAAAAGGTCCTGAGGTGTTCTCTAATGGGCACTGTGGTACTTTCAGTGGGAGAGCCATCAGGTTTGTCCATCTACTTTTAAAAAGAAATACAATGCATTAGTGAACAGTATTAAGCTCATCACCCATAACATTATCACCACTGACAGGTAAAGTGAATAGTATTAACTATTTTTTATTTTATTATTTAATTGCAATGACACCTGCCAGTGAGTGTGATACATTAGGCAGCAAGTGAACATTCAGGTCAACTATTTTCCAACTATTCATCTGTCCCTAATTTTTCACATTTGAAAACTGAACATATGCTTGCTGATTTTCCACACAAGACCCCTTGCATAAACATGGAGGAGGCGGGCTAGTAGCTGCACTCTTCAAGAAGTCTAAACTCTAATTTCTTGCTTGCAAATTACTCCCATGTTTCCAAATGATAGATAGCACTGAGTCACTTGCTTTCAGTATGCTAAAAGCGCAGTACAATGCTGTCAAAGTACTGGTGAAAATAGGGGCATCATTTTTTTATTTTTGTTATAAGAGTCAAAATGTAATTCCTGACCCACTAGTTGAGTTCATTTCAAAACTGAGCATTGCTATGATACAATTTAAAGACCTCCAACTTTCTGGTCCAGTGTTTCACAGAGATTTTGGAAAAGAAGAATTAATGGCTGTCAGTCTGATTTCTATGTACAGCTTGTTTGTTTCAAGCCTGAAAGAAGAGATAAAATTTCTTCCTCTTAATACAAGGATTGTGTAGGTATGCACATTGATCTGATTTTTTTGACATTGATTGAGTATTAATCTGATACTTGCTCAAATCACTGGATTGGGTATTTGTAACAAAAGGATCATCTTTGGTGCTAATTCAATTGTTTGTGTACATATACGTCCTACATCATGCCACAGTGTGCCAGAAAACTCTCGATTTGCTAGTGGTAAACTTACATAATGACGTAATGCCAACTCTAACAGAGCATGGAGGGAGCTGGCAAAAATAGGTCATCAGTTTGAAGGGTTTTCTAGCCAGCTACAGCAACAAGTTCTACGGCTGCAATATCTGCAAAGCTAGTGTTTCAAGTTCAAGATCATGCACAAATAACAATGTTACACCATTACTAGCAATTAAATTCATCAGTTAAGCACACACACTAGGATTCAGTGTTGAAGAAGCAGTTGGGTACCTTGCTTAAGGGTGCTTCAATCATGAATGTAGAGCGAGGGAAATGAACTGTCCATTCACTCTCCCCTCTAACATTTTTCCTGCTGGTTTAGGTAATCGGTCCAGCAACCCTTTAATCACAATCCCACTTTTCTAACCTTTAGGTCACAGTTGACCCCTAACATTTGCCATTGTAGAAATATTTTTTCTGAGACTATTCTACCTGGAGTCTACAAGAAAATGTGAAAACATATTAAAGATGTACCAGAGATTAGCTTAACCACAGGTATATGGAGCTTTGATATGTACTGTTACATTATAAAAAACAGCCAATTGTAGTAGATCCTCCTTACAACACCAAACAAAAATGTGCAGAGAAGGAGTCAACACAAATTTCTCTAGCTCATAAGCCATAACTACCCAAAATACTCCCACACACAAAAAGAAAACCACGAACAGAACACAAAACGGAAGGACGAGCCCCCAATTTAGGTTACGACATGGTCTAGGTCAGGCCAAGAGATAAAAGTCCTCTACATAGTCCTGATTTCCTGACGCTCACAAAGACCCAATTACTGACGTTATCCGTCAAGGTTTTTTAATTCACAATCAATAGTGACAAAATGACAAAATGACCCATTTTTCACAAAATAATAAAGTTAAGCACAACATAAGCTAACACAATAAGGTGAAAGAATTTAGAGAAAATAACAAACAGAAACACATCCAAAGTAAAATGGGATCTACATTCCCTCAAAAAAAAGAAAAGAAACCAAAATACATAAACCTTTCTTCACTCCCTAACAAACCAGGAGAAAAACAAACAAAACTCTTCTTTTCTCCAGTAATAAATTATATAAGTACGGAAAGTACTCAGACCCCCTTCAATTTTTCACTTTTTGTCATATTGCAGCCATTTGCTAAAATCATTTAAATAATTTTTTCCCCCTCCTTAATGTACACACAGCACCCCATATTGACAGACAAAAAAAAGAATTTTTGAAATTGCTTCAGATTTTTTAAAAAGGAAAAACTGAAATATCACATGGTCCTAAGTATTCAGACCCTTTGCTGTGACACTCATATTTAACTCAGGTGCTTCCATTTTATCTGATCATCACATAGGACCAAGTGATATTTCAGTTTTTCTTTTTTAATAAATCTGCAAAAATTAAAAAAAAAAATGTTTTGTCTGTCAATATGGGGTGCTGTTTGTACATTAATGAGGGAAAAAAATTATTTAAATGATTTTGGCAAATGGCTGCAATATGACAAAGAGTGAAAAATTGAATGGGGTCTGAATACTTTCCGAACCCACTGTATATACAGCTTTATACAGACAGGGTTCTATTGTCTCACCTTGATTGGGATACAACACATAATGGATCTTAGTAGATAATAAATCTCACCTTGACTTGGATACAACACATACTGAATCTCATAAGATAATTAGTCTCACCTTGACTAGAACACAACACATACTAGATTTCATAATAGCAATATTAGTAACATCACGAACCCCGACTACAACAGAGGATAGGTTTTAAAAAGGCAGCATCTTAGAAGCAGGAGCAGAAACGCCTCTTCCTCTCCCCCACCAACAGCTTTCGATGTCAGGTGGATCTTTTGTAGGCGGCTCCCTCTAGACCAATCAGGTCATCTCTGTAATTTAAACCATACACACACACACAGGGTCATAACAGTGCCGATTTTCTTTTGAGTTTTGATTTCCTCATTAGTCCTCTGTGCCCCCCTGCCCTGTACTAGTGTTGAAAGCAAGCAACTGTTTAACACTGTCTCCAACATTATGGATCAAACAGACTTACAGCAGAAATTCTTGTTTTGATAAGAAAGAAGTAATTCATGCTTATATAATAATAGATCATTTTAATTCCTGTTTATATTAAATGTTTTGTTCTTTCTAATTTGCTTGATTACACATGGGTTTGCACTAGTTTTGCATTTATCATATTGCTGTGGCTAGCTAATTGCTGTGGCTTGCCAAAGTCTGTATTGCTAACAATATGGAATAGTTCACTATATTTGAGCATATTATATGGCAAGACAGCAATATGGCAAGGTTGTATGTCTTTGATTTATCTCATGATTTCATCTGTAGTTTAAGATAAGCAATATATTTACAAAATGTGTGTCTTATGAAAAATATACAGCTTTAAAAATGTTCATTTGGCTGAGGCCGCAACAGAACTGTATCTGGAGGCCCAGATGAGAAGTAAAAGGGCACACATTTGTAATAAAACATTTCTTTAGTTACTTTTGAAATCAGTTAATTGTTTTTATACCTATATATATCTTTACAGGGAACTTCATGACTTTTCCTTAAAGAAAACTTTATGAGAACCTAGAAGAATCAAGAATGCTCAAAAGACCTTGGAGAAAAAACTCCACTACCCATACATTTTTCCAAAAATAAATAATTTTAATTGGTTTGTGTTATTCTGACTGGGGTGTTTATATGGAGCATTTTGAATTGGTTTGGGCTTTTATACTGATTATAGGAGGTGTACCTTGTGTCGGCTTTTCTGCCCAGTGACCCTGTGCATAAATTATCTGTTAACTATTTCAAAACACTGTGTGTCAGGGCAATTTGATTTGCATCTTATTAATCTATTACAGTCACATTCAAAATACCATCATATTAAAAATTTAGCTTCAGTGGTGTAATCACAGTTATATTTAAGCAGATATTTATGATATATTGAAAACTTTAAACTTTTTGAATTTATTCAAGTAGTCCTAGTAGGGCATACACAGCTGTTCACACATTCAACACATTCCTCAATAAAATCCACAGCTCATAATGAATGATCCTGGTTGCAGGAGTCCCATCAGGTTCTAACTGTATTGGGCAATATCCTTGCTTTTAAAAATGTGTGTGCATCAAACAGCATGTGATGAAAGAAGCCAAGTATCCAGAACTCAAGCATGTTACTAATAATTACATCGGCAAGGTTATGCCATTAGAGCACATTGTCATTTTGAAACTTGGTCCCTCCATCCAAACATGTGCTTCTGGAAACTTGTGGTTCCTTTGATGTCCTTATTGCAACTCAAAAGCCAAAGAGTTAGAGAGAGCACATGTGGACAGCATTACCTTCATTTTCTCTATCTGGCAAAGAGATAATTGAAAAACACATTGAGGTATATTTTTTAATTTCCTGACAGTTATTGGTCCTCACAATCTTTTAATTCTGACATCATTGGACAGACTGGGTTAAGAGGTTTAGATAATAATTCTTTCCTTATTTTTTTTACATGTTTATGGTTGGCTTTCCTATAATAAAGGGAAACACAACATTTTTACCTAACCTGCTCCAACACAAAGTTGAGAATATAATATTTAATATGTTTGATCATATGCAAAGTTTTGAACCATTTCTGTCAGACTATGTTTTAGATATGTCTTTTAAATTAAACATTTAGTTTGTAATTTCTGTTTATTTGCTGAGTTTAACATAAAAAAAATTAATAAAACAAACAACATTTTAAAAAAAAGCATAAAATGTGAAATGTAACTTTTAATTTTTGCTCAGGCCACATGTAGCCCCCACCCCCCAAGTTAAATTAAGAGCAATTGTCCATTAATATGTGCAGAAATGTGTTAGTAGAGAATGCACTTATTTTCACGTTTGACCAGATATGCTAACTAAATGTTGTGCTTGTGTTGCCCTCACAGCCATTAGTAACCAATATTACAGTATGCTATTAGAATCATATTGCTATCAGTAGATATTGGCTTGAAAAAAACAGCAATAGACAGAATTTTTAAATGATGCTAAAATGCAATAATTTTCCAGATTTTAGCACATTTGTAAGACTGACAAAAATAAAAGTTATGTTTTTGTAATCCAGGTAGATCCAAGTCCCAGTTTCTGCATATTACAATCTTTTCTGTATCAGGATCAGCAAATATGTACATGAAAAATACCAAATGTCAGCTTTGGCCTGGAAAACACATATCGCTGCATTTGTAGTAACTGGTCAATCAATAGTTTTGCCCTCTGTGTCAAGACCTTTTATTAAATAAATGCCGTATCTGAAGCCAGCAAACAAGCAAGTATAATTGTTATTTCATAATATAGAAATATTTAATGTTTATTTGCAAAATATTAAAAAGAGTACATTTCAACATAGATCCAAGACCTTATATACAGCAATATATAAATGGGCAGTTAGAATATATTGAAAATTGATAGATGAAAAACATGATTCATCCCAGGGAAAGTTTTATTTTTTCTTTTTTGTATTTTTTTATATGACCTAAAGACCTATATATCTATATATATATCACATAAATAAATCGAGTAGGCTGGCATTTGGTCTGCTTACATGCTACTTTGTTTTATAAAATCCATCCATGATTTGGGCATTTTATAAGACAATCAACACTGTAAAATTAATAATCTGGTACACAGATAACATAACAAGACAATTCAAAAGCCATGAAGTGCTAATCTTAACTTATGTTCAGAACTGGTTTTTAAAGACATCAGTGCTCTGTTTTGTGATACTGATTACAAAATGGTTCCAAAGCATTAGCTCAGTTCATATAAAAACAGTTCATAGAAAAATTACAAGCAATTTCATGATTATGTTCATCAGTTTGCACTGTATAATTGTGTAACTATATGTACAGCTATTCACTTTCATTTAACAGTCACTCACTCACTCACTCGCTTCATGAACTCTTGCTGTACCCTGTGCTTTTTATCTCAGGAACACTCAAGTAAAATCCTCTAAAGACTCGTGTCTTTATCGTGTGATAATAAACAACACAGACCCTAACAGTGCTTCTTTCAAGCTAAGCACCAAAAAAAGGATACATAATGAGGGATACTTCATCTAAACATGAATTAAAGCTGCTGAGGCCAGTCTGCTTAATTAAAAAGAGATTATGCAAAGTAGTACCTACTTGTTTAGAGATTATGAATGCTTGAACATTGAAACAGCAGGGGAAATTAAAAGCTCTTGCTTACACAGTCATCTCTTTAGAACTCATAAGGAGAAACCAGCACATGGACCCTGGCCAGATGCTTGGCCTGGAAGATGCGGTCTGAGTACTCTGCCATGTCCACGTCCACACTGAGCTCTTGTGGCCCGATCAACTGCTGAACTAGGATCAGTTCACCAGTCTGGCGGTCTGAGCGCTGCATGACGAAGAGGCCCCGTGAATCTCCGCCTCCAGCAATGCCAAAGCGCAGACTGTCTGGGCCAGATCGGCCTGGGGCAGCTGCAGTAGCCATGCGGAACAGGGTTGCCGGGGTACGCAGGTTGGAGGGCAGTGAGAGGTAGTGGTAGGAAACCGATTTTGGTGCCAGTGGGCAGGAATGACTCTCCATGGGACACGGGTTTCTCTCACACTGGCTGCAGAAGGAATAGTGGTATTTTTGTTAATATAATCTACCAGACACAAGCCAAATTTACACAACTGGGCTCCAAAGTGATGCAAATATCTAAGCACATAGCTGAAGCATATAGTCTGATAACTGAGAAACATATCTTTTCTATGCAGTGACCAACAACAAACATCATATCAGTAACTGAGTCTGATTTATAATTTGCTTATTTAATAAACAAGCAGAGAAGTGCTTCATTGGAAAGAAGAACATCTATAAATGACTGCAAAATACAGCATTTGGCTGACTGGTACAAGTGATTTAGCGTTGCACAGACATGCCCTGCTCTGCAAGATAGAAGCAGGAATAGAAAATGACTGATTAACTTCCTTTTGAAGCAATCAAATCACTTAAAGTTAGGGCAACATCCAGACATTGTTCTAGCACTGCGTGTTTGCCCAGCATGTTGTTCCATTATGCTTTGGCATGCATACTGGCACTCACAAAGGCGAGGTCTTGACATAGCTGATGTTTCCATGCGAGCGTGGGCACTCAGGGTTCACGCACTGGAAGCCTCCACCGGTGTTGACACAGGTGGTGCCACGGCTGCAGTTATGCAGTTGTGTAAGACATTCATCCACATCTGGAGCAGCACAAGCATGAGAAAGGGAGAAGTAAGGGTAGGAAGGGAGTGGAGAATAAAAGAGTTTGAGAGAAGAGTAAAAAGTACTACTGGGACAGTTCATTTGGGGGTTTATGTTCAGCCTACTCAAGTTTCTCATGTCCACAACTTGAAGATAGTGACATCACGTTGTGCTGAAGTGCATGTGACACCACACAAACATTATTACGAGCTCCTTATTTTTTTCACTCAAGCCCATCCCCCAAATATGTGACAATCAACCATGTTTATTCTCAAAACTGACCTTCTGAAAAATGATATTCTATATTGATCACTCTACTCTCCTCAGTATAATCATGCATTTGTTTTTAGAGGTGGGCTACAAGGCAGAAATGTAATACTGTAAAACTTTAAGACAAATTTATTTTATACAATACATTATCATTTTTTTAAAATTAATTTATAATAAAAACTGGGATGAGTGATATATAACCTCAAGTAGTTGATATATACAGTGAGCCCATTAATCTGGCATATTAACCTTAACAAGTTAACATTGCCTTGAGTGCTGCCTTGTTTTTTTTTGTGAACCTGCTTTATACTCTAATCTAACACTTTAACAGAAAACACCTGCAGCAAGGCTCTGTTTAATTATACCAACACACTGAGAATCGTTCCCAGTTTTTACTTCTCAATGCAATAAAATTAAATGTGTAATTCACTGTTTCTTTTTTTTTTCCAGTAACCCTGTCGCAATTGAGTACTAACCACTGAATACTGAGAACCCCCCACAACAATTGCTGTTTTGATCCAGTCATCTGTCCATTACAATAAGGTCCCTGTCCAAATCACTCATATCCTTACGCTTACTTATTTTTCCTGCTTCCAACACATCAACTTCTAGAACACACTCTTCACTTGCTGCCTAATATATCTCACCCCTTGACAGCTACTATTGCAATAAGATAAGAAGATAATCACTGTTGTTCACCTGTCAGCAGTTTTAATTTTGTGGCCGACTGGTAGTATTGCAACACCACTGCTAATTTAAAAGGGATAAATGGATATTTTGGAGGTTATGATATCCTAAGTATTCATTTGGCAATGTTCAAGAAATACTGATGATGCTTGTGGTTTGAACAGGAAATTGCAATATAATAATAATTAATCATGATTATAATAATATTCTATAAAACTGCCCATCCATAATGGAATTAATGAATCCACACTGGTGTCACTTACCCTCACAACTCCTGCCATCTGCAAGCAACTTGTAGCCACTTGGGCAGGAGCAATGGTATGAGCCTGGAATGTTCACGCATACATGGGCACACAGCAATCCACTGCTGTCTGCTTTATACACCTCACACTCATTAACATCTGCAGACAGAGGGAGCAAAAGACAGGCACAGAGAGAGAGAAAGATATACAGATGACAACCAATGACAACAACTGCTAAACTGTTTTTAAGTGATGGAAAGAAAACAAAGTAGGTGACATACAAGATAAGAGAGAGATGGATAGGCAGGAAGTGCTACAATTGTGGAAAATGAAGTAGAATGACTGAAAGGATGAATCAAAACGTCTGAAAGAAAGGACAGAAAGAATTGTGGAAGAATGTGTTCAGTCTGTCTGTCTGGGGCCCTCCAGCCAAAGCATTTAACGGCTTATTGGTTGTCATGGACCTTGATCTTGGAAAATACTGCAAAGGAACACTGCACTAGGGACCTCAAAGCTCTGGAGGCAACTAGTACCTAAGAAGTAATGAAAGCTTGTACCCCATAAATGAATTCATGCAAACGAAAGGCAAAGGGCCAAACCTTGCATTTCAATCCTGTTGATGGGGTGACTGTTGCACCAAAGTACAAAACATAACTGAGGTGTTTGTTAAGCACTGTACAAACATTAGTAGACTAGTTTTTGTACTAGTAAACATCAACTTCCACATTTTCATTTGCAGCTTTAGTTTGTGTCAGTACGGGCAGCCACTTTGGTTGGGCCAGTCACAAAAGTGGGTGGACCTAGCCTTGTTGGGAACAGTCATTTCACTGCCACCACCATAGTACAAGAATGTTCTTAAAATACCTTCTCAAACTAAATTCTTTCTTTTCCCCTGTTTATTGTGACACATTCCACACTAGTTTCTTCTCTATGACAGACTAAATCTGGTATAGTACAGCTGGAGGTAGGCTTTACCCTGGCAGATGCTGCTGTCTGAGGTGCCACTCATGTGGAAGCCAGCGTCACAACTGCAGTGCTGCGCCCGGTCCACTTTAGCACAGCGCGGCTTTCGGCTGAAGGCTGGATCATTCACCACACTCCACTCTGGAGGAGCTGAGCGCGAGAGGGATGATGAGAGAGGCTCAGACTTCAGCCAGTGGCTGGATAACTCTGACACAAATACACATATACAGACACACAAAAACAAACAGACACACAAAGAAACACGCAGGCACACCCACACACAGACACATATATTTACACATACACAGTAACATAGACACACAGATTTAGAGAGAATCATGCAGAAACACATGCACATCTGAAGTTACAAGCATGCAAGCATCAGGCAGTGGACAGTGAACAGTTTATGACACAAGAACAAAATACACAAATTTCATGAAAGTCATTCAGCACTTTCATATTATTACCCCATTCAGAAACACCAGCAACTGCCAAATTCAGGCACATTACATGTTTTTGTGAAGGGGTTTGTATCTGCTGGAGGCTTTGGCAACTATACACATTTTGAGCACAACACAAAACATGCAAACTAGTGACTGTGGAATCCAATTAAACTTCACCCCAAAATACTAATGTATTTTAAAGCTTTGAGCACGAAAGCTTTAGGCTACAGTACTTGATATGAATGTGTTTAATGCTACCAAGCTACACATAAGTCACTGTTAGCAAAACAAACAGCTAGCATTTTCAGCATTTTGGGAAGAAGTAATCCTTTAAGCTAAATTCCAAGTTTATGGTCCAGTTTTCCTTTTGTGCTTGACTCATCAATATATATAGATAAAAATATATACAATTTCAAACTTTCCCTATTGTTAGTAAAGAAATATGGAAATGTTTTTATTATGGCATGATAATATTTTTCTCACCTAGGGGTCATTTCACATCTTCAGTTCACTTGACATATAGTTCTGGCCAAAAGGTTTGAATATGATGTATTGGTTTTCACAAAGTTTGATCCTTCAGTGTTTTTAGTGTTCTTTTTGTCAGATGTTTCTATGGTAACTGAAGTATAATTATAAGCATTTCATATCTTTTAAAGGCTTTTTGCAAAGAGTCAATATTTTGGCCCTTCTTTCTCAAGACCTCTGCAGTTCACCCTGGCTGATGTCAATCAACTTCTGTGCCAAATCCTAACTATTGGCAGCCCATTCTAGTATAATCAATGCTTGGAGTTTTGAGAAGGTCCTGGCCGGGTTGGCCACAGGTGCCTTTCTGTGCGGAGTTTGCAAGCTCTCCTCGTGTTCGCGTGGGTTTCCTCCGGGCGCTCCGGTTTCCTCCCACTGTCCAAAAGGCTTGCAGTAGGTTGATTGGATT
>JBBPDA010000145.1:12214864-12236663 GCA_037974385.1 Arnoldichthys spilopterus
CCGGGCTGGGACTCGAACCTGCGACCTTCCGGTCCCAAAGGCAGTGTCCTAACCACTAGGCCACCACTGCCCACTATATGTGTATATTTACACATTTACGTTTGTACTTCTTCATTTGAATATAATTGCAAGAGAATTAACAAATATGTCTTGTATTTACTGCATTTTGCAAAATGTCCCAACTTTTATTGAAATGGGGTTTGCGCACAGATTTTTTAACAAGCCACCAAATCAGAGGATCTGCTCAGAAAACTGTACTTTTAAGAGTTTACAAGAAGTTCATAGAAAGGCCTGAAGTAGCTTAAAAATAAATAAATAAATAAGACAGAATCAGAGCTCACAGAAATAGTGTCAGACCTTTGCTCTCAATAGAGTGGTCACTTGTCAAGTCATTAACTTTGTGGGCAAAAATACAAACTGAGGTCACTGAGGTGAATTTGCCTTTTTGGTCACCCCCACCTGTTGGTTAGCCATAGAGCACAAGGGGACACATCCGGCAATGATTAACACAGTTTTAATCATGGTGATCTGGAGCAAGCTCTTATTGAGACACAGCTCATTAATGAGAGACAGCAGCGAGACACAGATCCACCAGGCAGTGAGAGAAGATAATTAAAGGCATGACGAGCCCACATGGATTTCCATTATGGGTCTAATTAGCACTCATGGCACCAGCCTGGCTGACCACACACACGACCTCTCCAGCACCATGTCTCCCCATCTAAAGCAGGGCCATCGAGAGAAGGCCAAAAAGAGCATCTCCTACACTCTCCCAATCACTGCTGGCATGGGCGGCATTTTAAAGCAGTGAGATTTCTTTTTTCATTCCAAGCTCAGGTCAAGTGAAAGGACAGCGTATGCAGGTTACAGCCAACCACAGTGCTGGAGCAGTAGAGGTTAAAGGCAGGGTTTAATTAAAGATTACAAAAGTAAAACATGATTATTTATGTCATAACTGTCACAAAAAAGCTATTTTTAAATAGATAGATAGATAGATAGATAGATAGATAGATAGATAGATAGATAGATAGATAGATAGATATGTTAATTTCTACACATTTAGAATTTGATGGCTGAAATACACTTAGCAAAAGTTAGAACAGAGACATGTTTACAATTGTGTTACATCAACTTTTCGCTGTGGGCACTGGTGCATTCCCATGCCATTACAGATGCTGGCTTTTCCACCTTTCACTGATAACAATCTGGATGGATGTTTTCATCTATAGGACAGAGAACTCATTGCCTGTTTTTTCTAAAGGCAAGCTGAAATGTGGACTCAGCTGACAACAGCACAAAGCCCAACAGTCTTTTGGTCTATCTGAGATGAGCTCAAGCTCCAAAAATGTAGACAATGTTTCTGCATAGAGTTGATGTACGGCTTCTTACTTCCTACAGTTTCAAGCTGCATTTCTTGACATGCGATGAACTCTGTTAAATAACAATGGTTTTCAAAGTACTCCCAAGCCCATGTGGCTTTATTTGTCACAGTAGCTTGACAGTTTCTTTGGCAGTACCACTTGAATATCACACACATTCATCAGCAGTTGCCCTTTACTCACTGAGTTGTCTCTGAATTCTTTTGAGAGACCTAAATTCTCTGCAAACTTGCGTTGAGAAATTTGTTACAATTCTAACACGAATTTTGGCACAAAAGGGTGAGCCATGACCCATGCTTACAAAGACCTAGCCTTTGATGGCTGCTACTTTAGTTATGATACTGCACCTGCTATCAATTATCCTGTGGAGTCCAATCTGTTGTTAGCTGAATACTCTGTGCACTTTTTGATTTTATTTTAACTCTAACTAAGCTTGTCAGTGAAACTACTAAAAATCTTTTCTTTGTACCTTTTCTCATTTAAATTTAGGATCATGTGAATTAACAAATCACAGATTTTTGTTTTTTTTGCAATTTGTAAAATTTATTTTCTGGAAATGGGGTTTGAAAAGAGAACTAAAAATGGTTGTTCACACACAATAAACCCTTTTTGGCCTTTGTATTATTAAGAATGCAGATAGATGTACACAAATATATAGTGTGTGAAGTACAGAGACAATACTGTGTAAAACTTTACCACTCTGTGGTGTGTGGGATGTCGTTTCTCTTAAAATAAGCAGTTCCTGGCAATTTTAAGCAATAAATTGCACCAGACTATTTGGCAGCAGACACAAGTCTGACATAAAAGACAGCATTACAATATTAAGAGTACAATAGTTACATAGTATATAGTAATAGCGCTAGCTACATTTACTGAGGTAACTAATGGGTGTTGACTAATTATGCCAAGTTCTCCTCTGTGAAATTAGTTTTTTCATGTCAAATTTTACATTTTAGTTAGTTTTCCACTTTGTCAAAAATAAAATAAATTTAGACATTTCATGTATACGGAGGGATGCTTTTTTTCATACAGTCCTTACTGACAGTGAACAGAAAATCTTTTTTGGGATCAACACCAAACACTAGCTCACAGCTGTATGGCTTAAGTTGGACTGAGCAGCAGCTAAGACATATTAGTGAAAAAATACATGTCAGGATAGTGGGGTGTTTGAAGCTGGAAGCAAGTGCAGAGCGGGGTGTACGACTTTGTTCATTAAACAAAAACGACAAACACTACAAAACACGAACTGAAAGCAAAACACGAGGAATATAAACGGGGCACGAACACAACACGAAGACTACATGCCATGAATCTATGAACGCGACAAGAACTAAGAGACATGAGGGTTGATTTACAAAGACCGACAAATGTACACGCAAAACTTGGGCTTAAATATTAACATGAAATTGACGACACTTGGAGACGAGACGAGACACAGCTGGGAGGCGGGGCAACTAGAACGCGAGGGCAAGACACGTGGCTAAAGCGAAAACAAAAACATGAACACGTGAAACACGAGGGCAGGGTCGTTACAATACACCACAACTGTGAACAAAGATATGATTATTTTTTCTGTTTCTCCCCTTTTGCATGTAATCTCTGCCTGGTTTATGCATGAAGTGAAAGTGCTCTTTGCAGAAATTCATACTGTGGGGAAGAGGAAGGAGGCCTTAACCTCAGACGTTTGCAATAGTGCTTTTTTGATTAAGTAAATACACCAAATAGAAAAAGAAATTAATTTTTGCATCATATTGAAAGGTGGCCAATGCACATTTATGCCAGATTTAGTTTTATTATGGACTCAGTTATAATGACAGACTGTATAAACAAAAAAGGAATCAGGAAGGCGTGTGTGTGTGTGTGTGTGTGTGTGTGTGTGTGTGTGTGGCAGGGTTTAATTAAAATCCATTAATCCTCACTCACAGCTCAGAGGAAGATGCTATATGAAGCACAGCATTCATATGCAGTCTTGCAATCTTGATGGTTTCTTGGTGATATTTGTCAAGTAGTAAGTTAACTTAAATCATGTTTCCTGTGGTTTGAAAGGTTTTTCATCTCCTGGAACAGCGGTAGTCACATGCTCAAATGACAATGAACACACAAATGCACTAGGGCTACTAATTAAGCCAAAAGGCACAGCAGCATTGGTGTTTATTTTAGGGCCAGTTCCCTTATTCTCTGAAGTAATCAGCTGCATTTTGTCTGTAGTCACTCAATCAGTGAATGACATTACAGCAAAGCACAAAGCTTTACACACCAGGATGCCAAAAAGCTTTTTTATCCATTTGATTTATTTACCATTTATTAAACTCTCTCCACACTGAAGTGTTTTGGAGCCAGCAACGGTGAAGAGCAGGCAATGTATTAGTTAGGCTACATTTATTTCTCTCTGCCGCAACTACTTATCCAGGACAGATGAGTTGGTCAATGTTCCGCATACTTGTTATTTAAAGCACTTCAGCATTAAATCACTTTTTAATTTGATTGGATTAGCAACGGTTTCAGCCCTTGCCACTACACAAACTAAACAAATGCATGGGGCCCTGTAGGTTGGGGAGACCCCCTGCTAGCAACAAGTGGTTGGCTAGATAGACCAATAAACCGAATTAACACATTATCTTTGAATTTTTGACATTAAAGAGATACCATGACACCTAAACTACTTCATCAGTGCTCTTGAAAGCAAACCTGAAATAATCACACTTTAACAATCCTCAAAAAATAAATGCCATTGAAGAAAAGTCTGATGAGAAGAAGTGGTTGGACACACTTACTCAATTATTCAATAAGGCAAAGAAGACATACCTATAGCTGAGGTTCCTACCCTGAGACCTCACAGCATTTAACTCTAGATGAAGTGAAAATCGAAGCTAATGTTACCATTCCATCTTACGATCCACCACTTTGGCCAGACACATTGACTGACCAAGATGGAGGACATAATCAACACTTCTGCTGGGCCAAAACAAGGATGCTTCAATTCTATTTGCAGTGAGAAGCACAATTGTATTTAAATCAATGTCTTGAATGGGTTTTCCAGACATAACTTTGCTAGTGGCCCAAGAAAGGCTTTTTAAATGAATTTTATAGAGATTTCAACACATCAGAATACCAAAAATTAAATGCACAGCTGAAACAGCTGAAACACACAAACAAAAACTACAACCCCAATTCCAAAATACATGGACCCTGTGTTAAATGTAAATAAAAACAGAATGCAATGATTTGCAATTCCCATAAACCCATATTTTTATTCACAACATCAACTGTTTAAAATGAGCAAATGTACTATTTTAAGAAAAGAAAATTAGAAATTTAGAAAAAAGTAAATTTTTAATTTGATGGCAGCAAGATGTCTTTAAAAAGGCCATCTTTACCACTATATGACATCCCCTTTTCTTTTAACAATAGTTTGTAAATGTTCTAGACTGCAGGCAGGCTAGTTCAGCACCCAGATTCTTCTACTATTAACATATTCTGTTGTAATAGAAAATGCAGTATATGGTTTAGCATTATCTTTCTGAAATATGCAAGGCCTTCTTTCAAGGCAACTGTTGCTCTGAAAGCTGTATATACTTTTCTGCATTGATGATGCCTTTCCAGATGAGGAAGCTGCCAATTCCATAGGCACTAATCCACCCCACACCATTAAAGATGCAGACTTTTAAACCGAGTGCTAATAATGAGCTGGGTGGTCCCTGTTCTTTTCAGTCAGAGACACTGTCCATGGTTTCTAAAATTCCAAATTCTGCAGATTCTTGGAATCTTCTGAGGATATTACATACAGTAGATGACTATCTATATATTTTCAGTTTTATTTTCTTTAATTTGTAGGTTTTTTTCAGATTTTTAACCTTTGCCCATCTTTACTTCTGATACTGTCTAAGATACTCTTTTTATACCCAGTCATGTTACTGACCTGTAGTCGGTTAACCTAATTAATTGCATAATCTTCATCCAGCTGTTTCTTTTTAGTACCACTTACTTTTCGAGCTTTCTGTTGCCATGTCCCAACATTTTAGAGATGTGTTGCTGCCGTTAATTCAAAATTAGCTAATTTTTGGTATGAAATATTCATATGTCTTTATGTTTTTTTTATTGTTATTTGAAGTGTTCTGCATTCTGTTTCTAATTAATTATGAAAATAAAATAAAATAATTTAACACATTGTGATTTTTCGGAACAAAATCACAGTTTGAAAAAAGTCCAATTGTGTTTCCCCTTTGGTCTTTTCAGTTCACAAATGATTTAGAACAATTTTACAGCAGGTTTTCCACACTTTTGTACACCTCACAGCTAATCTAGACACACTAATTATGATTATAAATATAACATCATGCACATTATCAGAAATATCATGCAGGTTTTTTATGGGCTTTACTTTCTGCATCATGTTTTGCTGAAAAGTGTTTATATTACCAGCAAGTGTTTATGCTGAAAAGTCCCATCATAAATCTGCCAACAAATCCAATTATTAATACTTAATCTTTTGTTACTAGATAGATAGTTAGATAGATTAAGACTTTATTAATCCCTTGGGAAGGTTCAATCGGGAAATTTAGTTTCCAAGCAGCAGTAGACCAGCATAGTTGTAAAAAAGGTTATACATGAAGAAAAGAAAGGATAAATGAAATAAATAAAGGAAGAATGAATAAAGACACATATAGAAGATCAAATATAAGAAATATAAGGATTAAGAAAATATAAGAAATATAGAAATATATTTAATAAAAAATAAGAAAGGCTATGTGTAAAAAAAAGTGTAATGATGTAGTAGTATATTGCACTGTTATGTCATGTAGTCTATTGCACTGTCCCTAATGTTGATTGTCCAGTTGTGTTGTTTAGAGTAATTGCTCTGTCCTGTCCTCCTCTGTCCTTCTGTTCAGTCCATTTTCTAATCCAGTCCATTTTAAATTCTTTATATTTAGTAAAATAGTAAAATTTCCACAACTCAGTATATATTATAAATCCACCCCATTAGCAAACAGGTCATTTTCATTGGCCTGTGCAAAAGGATGCCCCTAGTAGGAACTAGAGACCACTAACAGGCCTTTAATTTACCTCATTCAAATTTCAGATAGAATACAGAGCTGAATTGACGTCTATAATTAGTTAGTAATGAGCCGATTGCTGTTAAATGACTAAAGTACCTTCATAAAACAGCCACATATACTATACTGTTAGTATGTTTTACAAGTATTATGGAATTCTACATGCATTGTGGATCAGCCCTTACAAGCAAAAGCATTTTGAACATCCCTGACTTTTAAGTTCTGATATTTAACCAGGGCTGTAAAATAGCTATGACATGTCAGAGGCAGGCTTTCATCCCTTTTCATTTGAACCACACTGATTCAGAAGCACTTTTATGTTCAGGTCAGTGTGTAGGTGTGGAGAGTTAATTCTGGATTTTGCCCAGAATCTGTGCCAAGCAAAGAAGGCAGGCAGGCGCCCTCTAGCTGAGCTGCTGTTCAGCACAACTGCTGTTCACCCACCTGCTATTCTCTGGATGCACTAAAGCTGCATGTCCACAACATTACTGTTTACATAATGATTAACTCTGATGTGATCACTTTTCCCCTCAGTCATTCTTCATATCTTTGTTTAACCTTGCTTGGCCTTTATGTAATTCAGCTATTAGTGCCAGATTAATGTTTGTCTGCAAACATCAGCCCACAGTAGCCCAGTGATCAAGGCAGCAGTCACTGGGTTTGGGAGGTGGTGTATGTGTATGTGTGTCAGAGAGAATAGAAAACATGGACATAACACTGTACGGATACTTTGATTCTCAGTCACTATTTACAAAGAATATTCAACAGAAATGCATCAGCTGAAATGCCTTAAAGTTTAGTTTCCATTTGTGTGTTTGCACACAGCTGTGTATTTATCTGTTTTTGTAAACCAAATATGGCATACTGTTACTGTAGTATTACTGTACAGTACTAGTATTGTAGTTTTACAATGTGTTGCAGTATTACTGTAATATAATTGTATAGTACTGTTACTGTAGCATTGCTGTACTATACAATTTCTATAGTATTACTGCTGTATTACTGTAGTATTGCTTTAGTATTACTGTATAATTACTGTAGCATCACTTAGCAATAAAGCAGTACCACTGTAGTATTACTGAAATATTAATGTACTGTTTATGTAGAATTATAGTTGCATTACTGTATAATGCCTTTAGCATTAGTGTAGTATTATTGTAGAAGTACTGTAGCATTATTGAGGCATTACTGTAATACTACTGTAAGATTACTTTGGCATTACTGTAGTATTATTGAAGTTTTACTGTAATATTACTGAAGGTTTACTGTGGTGATACTGCAGTGTTTATACTGTATAATGTAAGTCCGCACAAATACAGAAATATTGGCCTGTGTGTGCGCTAGTGTCTTAATGTGAGCGCGCGCGTAGACGAAGAGCGCCCATCCATTAGTGTGTACGTGTGTGTGTGTGTGTGTGTGGTGTGTGTGTGTGTGACATCACTATTTGAGAGCGACGATCCTCTCTCTCGCTCTCGCTCTCGCTCTCGCTCTCTCTCGGTGAACTTTTTCCGCTGGCTCGTGTTGTGCGCGCGGATCTCCTCTATCCCGCTCATCACCATCAGCAACAGCAGCAGCTGTGCTCCGCTGTTGGTCCCCGTGGTATCCAGAGAGGTACACGAGCAAGGTTGAGCCATGCGCCTTGCGCTCCAGCCCGCGCCCGCGCGCACCCCACCGCCGAGCGTGGACGCGAGCAGCCCGCACCAGCAGTCATGAAGTTCGGCAAGAGCGTGTGTATCATCAACGTGGGCGGCACGCGGTACGCGTTTCCTCAGGACGTGATGAAGGACTTTCCCTTGCGGAGGCTCAGCCGCCTGCACGGCTGCGCGTCCGAGCGCGAGGTGCTGGAGGTGTGCGACGACTACGACCGCGAGAGCAACGAGTTCTTCTTCGACCGGCACGCGGAGGCGTTCGGCTTCCTCATGCTATACGCGCAGCACGGCACGCTGCGCTTCGCGCCGCACATGTGCGAGCTATCTTTCTACAACGAGATGCTGTACTGGGGGCTCGAGAGCTCGCACCTGGAGTTCTGCTGCCAGCGGCGCCTGGACGAGCGCATGTCCGACACGTACACGCGCTTCAGCGAGGAGGACCGGCACGCCGAGGCCGAACTGCCGCGCGCCCACCGCGACGCCAAGTGGCTCGAGCGGATGCGCCGCACCTTTGAGGAGCCCACCTCGTCCGTGGCCGCGCAGATCCTGGCCTCCGTCTCCGTCATCTTCGTCATCGTGTCCATGGTCATGCTGTGCGCGAGCACGCTGCCCGACTGGAAGACGGCCGAGAGCAACGTGGTGGAGGAGCACAGGTACACGGAGAGTTTAGAAAAGGACGAGTACAGGTACATCGCCCGTTCGTAGGAGAGAGTGTTGAGAGGAGGAGCGCTGAGTGTTTATGGGGAAGAGTGCAGGTACACGGGGTGTAGTCATTTTTGGGGTCCCCTGGAAGTTCCATACGCGGACCCCCTGGCCTTGAGCTGTCCCACCTTGTCGAGTTGTCCTACCGTAGCGCGTTTCTACAGGTTCTACCGTATCAATAATACAGGCGCTATAAAAGTTACGGCAGCCCATCTCGGTAGACTGAATGTACATTAGAAATCATCCCACCACTGATAAAACGTAAGGTAAATTAACCAAATCTTACCTGCACCTTCGGCTTACGGTGGGACTTATCTATAGGCGGCTCTTCAGGCTGAAGAAAAGTGTACTCATGTGCGACTTTGGGTATGCGCAGCCTTCGGTAGGACAGTTCGATACGTAGGACACGTGCTACATTCTTATCATAATCCCATTTTGTTCCAGATTCACAATCACACCTCTTGTTAAGTGGTGCAGCTGTTGAGATAAAAACTCTTATTTTGGCATTTTTATGCTTTATTACAAATCACAAATACCACAGCTAACACTTTAAACAGTTTATGCAATTGTAGATTACAGTGTACATTATGTTTAGAGGAGGAATATAGTGTTTAGATGAGGGGTGAAGTGTTTTGAGTAAAGAGTGTGTAGAAGAGGGCTATGGAGTGTTTAGCAGAGGAGTACAGTGTTTAGATGAGTATAGAGTGTTTAGAGGAGGAGTGCAGAGTGTTTAGATGAGTATAGAGTGTTTAGATAAGGAGGATTGTGAAGTGCTTAAAGGTGTAGAAGAGAGTGTTTACAGGAGGAGTGTATAGTGTTTACAGGACTGTGGAGTGCTTAGAGGTGTAGAGGTGTGTTTAGAGGAGGATTGTAGAGTGTTTACAGGAGGAGTGTAGAGTGTTTAGATGAGTAGTGTAGAGTGTTTAGATGAGTAGTGGAGAGTGTTTACAGGAGGACTGCGGAGTGCTAAGAGGTATAGGAGAGAGTGTTTAGAGGAGAATTGTAGAGTATTTACAGGAGTGTGGGGTGTTCACAGGAATAGTGGAGTGTTTACAGGAATAGTGTAGAATGTTTACAAGAGGACTGTAGAGTGTTTACAGGAGGAGTATGGGGTGTTTACAGGAGTAGTGTAGAATGTTTACAAGAGGAGTGTAGAGTGTTTACAGGAGGAGTGTAGAGTGTTTACAGGAGGAGTGTGGAGTGCTTAGAGGTGTAGAAGAGTGTTTAGAGGAGGATTGTAGAGTGTTTACAAGAGGAGTGTAGAGTGTTTAGAGGAAGAATGTATAGTGTTAATATGAGTAGTGGAGAGTGTTTACAGGAGGATTGTGGAATGCTTAAAGGTGTAGAAAAGAGTGTTTAGAGGAGGAGTGTAGAGTGTTTACAGGAGCAGTAGAGAGTGTTTACAAGAGGAGTGTAGAGTGTTTACAAAAATACTGTGGAGTGCTTAGAGGTGTAGAAGAGAATGTTTAGAGGAGGATTGGAGAGTGTTTACAGGAGGAGTATGAGGTGTTTACAGGAGTAGTGGAGAGTGTTTACAGGAGGAGTGTAGAGTGTTTAGAGGTGCAGAAGAGTGTTTAGAGGAGGATTGTAGAGTGTTTACAGGAGGAGTATGGGGTGTTTACAGGAGTAGTGGAGAGTGTTTACAGGAGTAGTGCAGAGTGTTTACAGGAGGAGTGTAGAGTGTTTACAGGAGGAGTATGGAGTGCTTAGAGGTGTAGAAGAGTGTTTAGATGAGGATTGTAGAGGGTTTAGAGGGAGAGTGTAGAGTGTTTATATAAGTAGTGGAGAGTGTTTACAAGAGGATTGTGGAATGCTTAAAGGTGTAGAAGAGGGTGTTTAGAGGAGGAGTGTAGAGTGTTTACAGGAGGAGTGGAGAGTGTTTACAGAAGGACTGTTGAGTGCTTAGAGGTGTAGAAGAGTGTTTAGATGAGGATTGTAGAGTGTTTACATGAGGAGTATGGGGTGTTTACAGGAGTAGTGCAGAGTGTTTACAGGAGTAGTGCAGAGTGTTTAATGAAGGATTGTAGAGTGTTTACAGGAGGAGTATGGGGTGTTTACAGGAGTAGTGGCGAGTGTTTACAGGAGGAGTGTAGAGTGCTTAGATGTGTAGAAGAGTGTTTAGATGAGGATTGTAGAGTGTTTACAGGAGGAGTGTAGAGTGTTTAGATGAGTAGTGTAGAGGGTTTAGAGGGAGAGTGTAGAGTGTTTATATGAGTAGTTGAGAGTGTTTACAGGAGCATTGTGGAGTGCTTAAAGGTGTAGAAGAGAGTGTTTAGAGGAGTGTAGAGTGTTTACAGGAGTAGTGGAGAGTGTTTAGAGGTGTCGGAGAAAATGTTTAGAGGAAGATTGTAGAGTGTTTACAGGAGGTGTATGGGGTGTTTACAGGAGGAGTGTAGAGTGTTTATAGGAGGACTGTAGAGTGTTTACAGGAGGATTGTAGCGTGTTTACAGGTGGATTGTGGAGTGCTTAAAGGTGTAGAAGAGAGTGTTTAGATAAGGAGTGTAGAGTGTTTACAGGAGGAGTGAAGAGTGTTTTTACAGGAGGATTGTGGAGTGCTTCGAGGTGTAGAAGAAAGTGTTTAGAAAAGGAGTGTAGAGTGTTTACACCCCTCCTCTAAACACTCTCCACTACTCATGTGATCACTTTCCACTCCTTCTGTCAACACTCTACACCCCTCCTCTAAACACTCTTCACTACTCATGTAATCACTTTCCACTCCTTCTGTAGAGTGTTTACAGGAGGAGTGGAGAGTGTTTTTACAGGAGGATTGTGGAGTGCTTAGAGGTGTAGAAGAAAGTGTTTAGAGGAGGAGTGTAGAGTGTTTACAGGAGGATTGTGGAGTGCTTAGAGGTGTAGAGAAGAGTGTTTACAGGAGGATTGTGGAGTGTTTAGAGGAGAAAAACACAGTGTTTATAGCCTATAGCTATAGCTATAGTTTAGGAGCCATCAGGTAATAAAATATTATTTGTTTCCCTTAAGTCATCTTAGTGTATTCTGTCTAAATAAGCATATGGAAATAATGTAAAATGTATTAAGATTTTAAAATAATCTTATCCCATGTGATACAACCTAATGACCATTTTGTGTGTAATGTCTTGTGTTATGTCACAGTTTTTAATGTCTGTCTTTTGTCTTTGAGCATAAAATACCTTCCAAAAGAAAGTTATAAAGTCAAGAGGTAATGGTAGGTCCTTCTAAGTTTAAAAACAAATGTTTCAATGTTAAACTTTTTAAGTGCGGAAATGCTCTCCAGTGCCAATGTATGCTTACTTTAGAGTTACATTTTGTTGACTGGGCAATTATATGCTCACACAGTAAATCAGGTGGAAATGATCTCTCTCCAAGGTGCTGACGGGTCAATGAGTTCCAGCTTCACTTGCCATTATTTTCATACTATTTAACAGAATAATTAAGATTTGAATCACTGGGCACTGAATAAGCACAATGTCTTCATCTTATTGCACAGTAAGGTATACATCATATTCTATTAAGATGTTAAAAGAGCTTAGACAAGTGAGGGGGGATTGATCGCATGAATAGCATGAATAATTAATTGTTAATTATTGATTCCCTTTCCTGTATCTCTGCAGTGGTGTTTTCATGTCTTTTTAACCTCTGTGTCTGTCTGTCTTGTATCTATACTGCCCCGTGGACTGTTCTGAAGGTACTGGTACCTGAGGAGCGCCCAGCTTTGTGCGTGTGTGTGTGTACGTGTGGGTGTGTGTGCGTGCGTGTGTGTGTCTTAAGTATGAAATGTTTTGGTGAAATGCTAGGTTTATCATATGTACAAACATGATGTCATTGACATATGACAGGTAACATTGCAGAAGATATTTTGCAGCCTTTTTCTTTGTAAAACTGTACTTACAGTAAGCATTTTCTTTGATAAAATATGGACAATCTATCCCCACGATGTCGCCATTAGTTCCACTCCACTTGACATGAAAATATTATTTTGGATTTGACATGTTTTTTTGAAATGGCACTCTGTTCTGTCACAGAATTTAAAGAACAAGCACAATTTGTGTGGCAGATTTAAATTCAAGTGGATGTGAAACAATCTCTGTGCAGTTTCATTTATAGAAAACTGCATTTAAAGAAACTTTGCACATGTCATCACTTTCTGTCTCTTATGTTGCCATCTCTTGGTGTGTTGACTCCTTTTCAGGATGCCCAGCATAGCTATTAATACCCTACTAATAGTGGTATTAATATTTCTAAAAAAAAGAATTAATAGAATTGAAATAGCTTTCAATAAAAAAGCATTAACTTAAGCAAGAAAGCAGGAATTTCCAAACAAAATGTTTCAGACAAAAGTCCTTTATCCGCTGTGCAAACAAAGTGCTCTACAATCAATGTGAAGTACTTTGCTTGCAGAGCTGTTGAAGGACTTTTATCCACAATGTTCTGCATGTCTGAAAACTTTGTGTAGTACACTGCAGTTTTTACTGCTCTTGCATTTTTTCAGTATAGTGCCCTGCAGCTACTCCCTGGAATCTTTATATTTTCACTCTCATGATAAAGCCTTCTGGTTGGAAACGTTCAGTTTAACACTAGCAGATTTTATCATAGGTAGATTTGGACCAATTTTTGTTGGTCCACTGGTCATGAAATATTCACACAAGGAGAAGGAGAGCTGGCATTTTCAAATGTTGAAACAAATAAAAAATGACCAAAAATGTATGAAGTTATAAAAAAGTTATGAGACTGCTATATGACAGTGAAAGTATTAATAACTGTAAAAGATGTTTGAATAAAATATTAATACATTTTATTAAAGTTCTTATTTGTGACTGGGCCCTGAATCGGACTTGATTAGATTTGGTGGCTTTTTCTCATTTATTTATCAGTGTATTTTTTTTTACTCTCTAAGGCCTAGCAGCACTCTTATTATCAGCCACTGTATCAAAACACAAATGATATGAGATGATTTTTACAAAACATTTCCTTACTGCAGCTTACAAACTGGCCGATTGCATTGGCTTTCTTAAAAAAGTTTTATCCATTTAGTTATTACTAAAGTTTGCTATAGGTCTTTGATTAATAAAACTGCATTGATGAGCCAAAAATGTTGCTAGGCCTCATAGGGTTTTAGGTGCTTGCATGATTAACATTGTAGAATAGCCCTAACAGATAACAGTAAGTCAATTTCACACTTAAATGAACTTGTTTATCATGTGAATAATAAGGTCTAAGTTAATCGAGGATTAGTAATTGGTTATGTGGAGTGCAATTTTGTAAACTGATTATCATTGCTGCATTTTGAAGCAGCACAGAGGACTGATCCATAGTCACTCATGAAATGTATTAGGGAGTCAAGGCACTTGTATTTAGTCCTCCCAAGAGGCAGGTCCTTTTAATTGGCCTGCTGATTCTGATTTGATTCATTTGGCTCCACTTATTGTTGGACATAGATCACGCTGCTTGTCAGTGCAAATTCATGCTGAGCCGAATCAATGCTTCCCTCTCTCTTAATAGCTCTCTCCATTTTCCCCCATAACTGTGCGTCTGCTCAGGATCATCGAGGCGGTGTGTATCGGCTGGTTTACAGCGGAGTGCATCGTGCGCTTCATTGTGTCCCGTGACAAGTGTGAGTTTGTCCGGCGACCGCTGAACATCATTGACCTGCTGGCCATAACGCCATACTACATCTCCGTAACTATGACGGTCCTAACCGGTGAGAACTCTCAGCTGCAGCGGGCCGGGGTGACCCTGCGCGTGCTGCGCATGATGCGCATCTTCTGGGTCATCAAGCTGGCACGGCACTTCCTAGGCCTGCAGACACTGGGCCTGACACTGCGACGCTGCTACCGCGAGATGGTCATGCTGCTGGTCTTCATCTGCGTGGCCATGGCCATCTTTGGTGCCCTGGCTCAGCTGCTGGAGCACGGGCTGGACCTCAAGTCTGGGAACGAGGAGTATGCCAGCATCCCCGCTGCCTGCTGGTGGGTTATTATCTCCATGACGACTGTCGGCTATGGAGACATGTACCCCATCACCGTGCCCGGGCGCGTGCTCGGCGGCCTGTGCGTCGTGAGTGGAATCGTGCTCCTTGCACTGCCCATCACCTTTATCTACCACAGCTTTGTGCAGTGCTACCACGAACTCAAGTTCCGCTCAGCCCGCTGTACCAGGAGCCTCTCGGCCGAGTTCCTCAACTGACCAAAACCTCTGCCTGAAAAATTCTGCACAGACAATGTCCTTTGCAGTGGACTTGCTTACTGTCTTTGGTTCACTCAGAGACTCGGTTGGTCCTCTTGGCCTACTGATCTGATTTGTCTGCTCTCAGGTAGAGCTTAGGGGCTTGGTCAAAGTAATGTATCCCATGGGCTGCTCAGGCTCAATCCATCGAGGAGCCAAGTATCTACTGGTATTAGTTCTAGTCCTGCTCCACGTCACCTGATTTCACCAAGGTACCCTCCAGTTAACCCCTTAAGCTCTATGCTAATAATTCAGATAATGATCTTAAGACTTAATAGCAATTTATTACTAATTTGCTTTTACACTCTATATAAAAGTGCAGTATCAAAGAAGTGCTTTTGATACCTTTAAGAACATTTCATTCGATGGATCTTTAAAGAACTACTTTTTTTTTGTAAATGAGGTATGAGAGTGTGATAAACTTTCAGATAGATTTCAGTTTGGAGTGTGTTGTGGAGGTGAGGGGGTCCTAGACATCAAATCAAAGATATCCCCACTGGGGGTAATCATCCTTTCTTGATTAAAATTAGGTTTTTCTATTGAATTCCCCCAAATTAATTTATAGTTTCTTTGCCCATTCTCTATCATGCTCCCCCAAAGAATCCTCCTACCACATAAACTCTACAGAACGGTGATATCTAATCTGCAATTGCATGAGGAATTACATTTATCATTCTAATTTGGCACTATTTCTTATTTAAGAAAGCAATTCCATTGTTCACTTAAAGTGGTGAACAGTTCTGGAAAAATTTGGCTTGAAGAACTTTAATATTACCAAGTTGGCTAACTAGCTGCCTCTGACACAATCTGAACCCTGTCTTCACATAATACACATGTTCTACATTGATTTGTCTTAAAACTAAATGCCCAAGCCAAGAACTTTTAAGGAACTCTTATTTTTATAAGTGCATCCTTAAAATGGTGCACAAAGACTTATTGGAATGTAGCCATAGAAGAACAATTTATTCCCTAAAGAACAATGTATGTAAATGAGATGTGTGAGAGGAAAAAACATTTTAGAGGTATAAAGAACTTTCACCCTTCACAAAGGGTTTTATACCAATTTAAAGTTATTTCCTCTTCTTTATACCTTTAAAAGACCTTTACAAAGGCCAAACTTACAAATCTAATTCACAAACATGGCTCTCTTAAGAACCATCAACTCTAAGATGCTTTATAAAACCTAACATGGTTCGTCTTTGGAATCATGCAAAGAACCCTTTTAGAATCATTAGGGTGTGTGTGACTAATATGTAAGTTATGCAGGTTGTTAGGGTGAGGAACTACAGCCTGGACCTGCTGACAGTTCCTTAGAGTTTTAGGGGTTCAAGTAGGGAGCCTGTTAATTCAGGTGTTGTGGCACATGACTGGAACATATACCTGCAGACTCTGTGCCCCTCCATGGTCTGAGTCAAGGGCCCATTGTTTATCCTGCTGGCTCACCTATGCCAATTGTATTTTTAGGGAGCAACAGGATGAAGCGATGCATGCCAGGTTTCGCTCAGCTGTGTCGTTTTACAGTAGCTGCTGTTACTGAGATTTCCAGAGTGGTGGGGGAGGCTACCATGGCGACAGTGGCTTTCAGGCCAGATGTCCCTGTCAGGGGCACAGTGGCGGAGGGCAGCTTTGTCATGTCAACCAGAGGTCTTGAAAGCACTCCACACACACACACACACACGTGCACGCACACAAGAACACATTAACACACATGGAAACATGCACACACACACACAGGCTGAAAAGCTTCTCTCTCACAGCCTGACAGACATGTGCTTCATTCTCTAGCTATGGCTTGCAGCCACCAAAAGGATTTAGCTTCTGAATGCCATCTAGTCAGCCCACAGTCTTGGCAGATACATTAAACATCTTTTCAGCCACAAAAGTTCTTTTGTGATACCTGGGTTTTTCAGACAAAACCAAGTTGCAAAACTCAGGAGCAGTCAAACTTTGAACGGCAATTATAACAAACAATGTTCCGGAGTTACGTAACTGTTGTAGAGGTGAAGGGTGCAAACAGAATATGCATTTAAGCGAACACCAGCAATCAAAAATAATTCTGTAGAATCCAGTTGAGTGTGACAGAAATCCTTCAGGGATAATGAGAGACACTGAGGGAGAGAGAGAGGTGTAGCTTAGCTGTGTAGGCAGCCATGCAGCATCGGTGCATATGTAAAGTGGAAAACCGAGGGCCACAAAACACGAATGTTGTCATGGAGTGCAGCTAGACGGTAGGGATGATACCTTACAGAGCACATAGTATGCTCCCAACAATTCATGACCTGCCAATCTCTTCCATATCTCAGCAGAGCTTCACGCAAAAGCAGCGAATAAGGCTTGAGGATTGTAATTCCACCATGACCAGCTGTGGCTTGCACGTGAAACCCTCTTTATTGGGACCCTCAATGTTCTGAAAGATCTTAAAACATAATATTGCCTCAAGGCACACTGCTCTCTACAATGTCATCCATCGCATCAACTTGCCATCAACCCTTCATTTTGGTGGCTTTGTTGTTGTTCTGCCATCTGTGAAGCAGACATAGGAGGCATTCGGATATTGTATTATGAGTATCCTTTTTCACATGAATCTGCCTAAAGTAGGAGTGACGAAATGCAGTAAGAGAAAATATCCATGGGACCTGGGTACCACGATGCCTTGTAAATATCCTTGACCTACTTTTTATAGCCTTGGTTTTCATTCATCTAGAAATCAGATTTAATTGTTTAATTAAAACACTGTCAATGTTGTACTGGTGTGTGCAAAAACCTTGAATGTTCAAACACTGTTTTTTAAGCATTAATGTTATATGGTTTTTGTACCTTCCTTGGTCTTGGAAATGCACATAATAGACCTACATGGAGACAGACAGAGGAAATATTCAGCTGAATAACAATTGGGGATCAGAGGTTTCCTCAGGAGGCCAATGATGTGCTTCACTGACACAGTGTTTTTGTTGCAAATTGACGGATTTATTTTTAGTTCAAGAAAATCTTTTCGGTTAATACTGTCCTGTGAAAAAATAAGTACATCCCATGCAAACTGTTGATTTTTTCCAACATATTTACATTTACATTTAATCATTTGGCTGACGCTTTTATCCAAAGCGACTTTCAGGACAGAGGAAACAATCAAGCATTCGCGTTGCATAGATCAACACTGAGAGTGGAGCTACACGGAGACCGACACATTGCTGGTGGTTGTAGGATAAATAACAGGCGCAATTTGCCAAGTGCTTATACAGTGCTTATACAACCAGTGCTTATACAACAATTTGAACAAGGAAACATTTCCACAGTAAAATGTTCAACATTTTTTTATGGAGGAAGTAAGTACATTCTTTATCCATTTAAGATAGTATAACACCCTTTAACAGAAATAACTTCTTGTAGGCTTTTTGCAAAATTTTCCACCTCTCTCTGACATCAGCTTACTGTCCCTGACACAGCAACACAACCCCAAAACATGACATGTCCACCACTATTCTTCATAATTGGTATGAGGTAACTCCTGAAAAGCTGTATTTGGTCTACAGCAAACATTACTATTACAGTATTATTACTGTGGCCAAACAACTCAATGTACAATATTCCAAAACACCTCTTTCTTTCCATTGTGTTCTTAGGCAAACTGTCTTTTTGGAGAGTACAGAGTTTTGCTGACACATCTCCAATCTATTTCTGATTGTGGACTTATGTACTTTCACTCCAACATAAATTGCAAAAGTTACTAGCATTTGTTTGACTATAACCTCCCTTATCTGTAGACACTGTATCAAAGAGGGTGAAATGTTTGCATGTTCGAGTAAGTTAAAAAAAATCAATGTACTTATTTTTTTCACATGACTGTAGATCCTTACTCAATTATGTTAATGCTAAAAGTACAGACATCCCACCTTCTAGTAACAAACTTTTGTGAGAGGTGGGATGTCTTTCCCATTGTTTTTTCCAGCCTCCATTTTCCATCCTCCATGTTCACTGGAGTAGGTAGATTGGGCAGCAAAAGCAGATACATTCAGTAGGGCTTGTGTTTTTAGATACATTTCCAGTCTTCTTGTTGTATAAAGCATAGGTTCTCAAAACTGGCCATGGAGTACCCCTGTACTGCACATGCTTTCTCTGCTCTGACACTAAATGTTCTAACACCTGCTTATGTGACAGACTGTTCCAACACGTGGTCTTAGCTCTGCAGGCACTGGCATTCTGCACATACCCTCCATAAATTACAGAAAGAGTAAGGTCCTCTTCATGGTATTACTGTGGGACTGAATCCCCTGTGTTAGCCAGTCAAGCTCTTTTAGGAAACTTAAACATTTTAAAAATCTTGCTTACTTTTAATTTTTTAAAATGTACCTTTCATTTTTTCTCTTTATATTTTTTTATTTGATTTTGTCTAAATTTTTCATTAATAGCCTTCTTTTATTTAACTTCAGTTTCATGTATTACTTTTGGACATTGTCACAGGTTTGTAAAGAACTTTACTCTGTAAATAAAGTTTACCATTATTATTATTATTATTATTATTATTATTATTATTAACACAACCATTCTGTTGAAAAATTGTGTTTTAGCTCCTGATTTTGATCAAGTGTGTAAGAGCAGGAAAATACGAAAAAATGTGCAGTGCATTGATAGTCCAGGGCCACAGTTTAATAACCACCAATATAAAGCTGTGTGTGTATATATATAAAATTGGACAAATAGTAAATCATCTTCTATACTATTTGGAAAATGATCTTTCTTTTAAGCAGAATATTTACCAAAAGTAAGAAAAATAACAGACAAAGTACTACTATTGATATCAAATGCAAGTTAATTTCAAAACAAATGGAGGTGTAATATAACACCCAGGATTCAGGTGATGAGAGCATCTTCAACACTGCAGAATTTCACACACTGAAAGAGGAAGCTAACATCACAAATTTGTCTCACATTCTGTTATTTTCCCCTCAATTGTTAGATGAGATGATACGGCTGCCTCTTACTGCTGTTATTGTCACTAATGAGCATCTTCATTCATTCATTGTCGTCACAATTCAGTGCTTTCCCCATGAGACGCTGAATGCTCCATGAGTCTTAAAGAGCATGCAGGAGTGATCAGAAGATCCATTTTGAGGCTGATGACAGGAATGAAGATGTGTTTGACATGCTAACAGCATCTCCCGCCTCACTAATTAAATTCCTGATTATTCTGAGAGGTCTGAATTCACCAGTGCAGTGTTGATACCTGACTAACATTAACTCCATTATACTTATAATCATCTTTCTTTGCCTCTGCCACCTTTTTGTTAACACTCTCTCTTTTAGGGGCCTTTTGTACAAATGCAGACACAAACACTAAAGAGAAAAATGCAGTGGCTCAGTGTTCTGACTTAAGCGGTCAGTAAATCCTCAGTAAAGAGATCTTTATCCCATTTCTTCCTAGTTGAGTCCATTTCAATAACCCTGGTAAACATTACTTCCGTTTACTTTACCAGTCAAGCAAAGCAGACTATGATGAAATGCTCAGGATTCCCATGAAAAAGAGCATGGCCTTGAACATTCATGCCAACAGCTATGGAAGTTCATAAGCAAGATTATTTCATCAGAATAGTGGAATCTTAATTACTAGACCTAATATCTCCTGAGCCCTCTGCTCACCACAGCAGCATGTGCAATGTTAACGAAGGCCATATTTAAGGCATGCTTGAGAATAAATTTTGAGTATTATTTGTGAATGAACAACATAACTAATTAATATGGAATGTATCATTTGATGAAAAGTAGTATATTATCAGCAAATAAATGCATTTGATAAATTTAGCAGCTAATATAAAATACAGTGAAGATAAATATGACCAGTGGAAATGGAAAATAAGTTGCGCTGCCAATGCTCACTGTGATGGTTTTGCTACCTATCAACTGTGTGATTTTCTATCATTTGACAATTTTGTGTCATAGCCTAATTTACTACCAATTATGAGGAAATAATGAAGGTCCTGTAGGTCCCTTGAACCCACACTCCTCTTGACTTTCATTGTTTGGGAATTTTAAATGGGGGCTGCTGTGTGTCACATTGTGCAAATTATTTTTGACTTTTACTATATAAGAAAGAAAGAAAGAAAGAAAGAAAGAAAGAAAAAGAAAGAAAATGCTTTACTTCAACACACAGTTGCTTAGCTTTCTGTAAATGGCTTGAGCTTTTTTGTGGGGAATTTAAACAAGGAGGTGTCATGGGTTTCAGTGTTTTGTTATAGCCTAATAGATGAGCTGGCTACTTCTGTGAAAGTATAGATAACCCTGATCTTTTTCATTGTTTTTAGCACTTTTAGCATCTTTTTGAAATAGAAAGTCTATTTTGTATAAAGTAGCATATAAAAGGTGTCTCTGTAAAGGCTGCAGCAGCTTTATAAAAACTCTCAGAAGTATAAATACATTTCTGATGACTAAATATGATTGTGTGTGTGTTGTTTTTGATGACTTCTTTATTATTTATTTTAAGGAGAATATTCATTACAGAAGCTCTTCAGTAAGCCTGCTGTAGTCAAAAACACAGCAGTCTACTTGCCAACCTGGACAATTCTGCAGAGTCATGGTCAGTTATGATGAGTTATTGCCCTCACAAAAGTGCTCTTCTGGGGACAAAAAAAAACAACAACAGCATTCATTCATTCAGCCAACAGAGAAATGTATATTATACATTTGGTGTTAAATACAGAGCACTCCCCCACCCCCCACACTATCTCTCATATATATATATATATATATACAGTGGCTTGCAAAAGTATTCGGCCCTCTTGAACTTTCCCACATTTTGTCACATTACAGCCACAAACATGA
>JBBPDA010000145.1:12236763-12257718 GCA_037974385.1 Arnoldichthys spilopterus
ACATTTAAGTGTGACAAACATGCAAAAGAATAAGAAATCAGGAAGGGGGCACATAGTTTTTCACACCACTGTACATACATATATAATATTGTAAGGTCCCCCTCATGCTTGTTCTACAGTAGCTCTTCTTTGACCAGACAGGCTAGCTTTTGCTCCTCGAGTGCAACAATGAGCCTTGGGCACTCATTGTCCTTTCTTGAATCACTTTTGGTAGGTACTAGCTAGTGCATACTGGGAACACCCCACAAAACCTGAACTGATGTTTACTTGCAGCCTAATATATTGCACTCCTTGACATGTGCAATAGTAAAAAGGCCACAAAATAACAATTGTTTTTCATTTTACCTGTCAGTGGTTTTATGGTGTGGCTGATCTGTGCCAAAACCATTAGGGTGTGTCCACTTCAATAACCAAACAAACAAACCTGTATAACTAATAAACTATTAAACATATTGTTACAGTTTATAATGAATCCAAAACTCCCAAACTATGCATTTGAGCAGTACCCTAAAAATAATGGAGCACTACTGAAATAATAATGTACTTCTGAACATCCAAGATGTTTCACAGCTACCATGATGGTAAAGTACCAGTCTTATGCAGACACAGGGGAGGCTTCACTTTTTGGGAACTTAAATAATATCCAATTAAACTTCAATCACAAAATAATGATGTAAAGCCAGACTATACTGAGTATCTGGTGTAATGACTAAAGAATATCTGAAAGCTGTACAAGGATCAAATAGTATATCATTACCAACCACAGGTTATACACACCCAGTCAAGCATACAAGGATCATAGATTAACTGATGAGCAGTGGTCAGTGGTGTCTGAAAATACACTTGTCATAGTTTCAGAAGCCTGTCAACATGACCATCTCATTAAAGCTGGTCTTTTCAAACCTAATTACTAAAGCCAAAAGAAATCCTTGTCTGTAAAGTGCATTTAGGACTGTACACCAAATTTACAATTACCCTGCACTGAAAGCCATTTGTGGTTGCTGAGAAATGGTTCAGATAGTCTTGAATTTTGGCCAGAATTTATGTTTTTGACAGAGACAATACACATGTCAAAGCACATTCTTCTTGTTTTAATCAAGCTTTCTGAAAAATAATGTGATATTGAAATTCTGATGTAAATTGCATGTGCATCTGCATTTTCTCTATGGGAACCCATTCACTCTGCTTCTGGCACAGTCAAGGTCACTGCTTAAATATGCTCAAAATAATTATGCTAAGATTTGTTGAAACACATTTTTTTCTGGCCTTACAAAAAAAAGACAACACAAAGACAGCAAGATGATTTCATCTCTCAAAACAAATCACTAATTATGGCTATGGAAAGTGCAATTAAAGCTCACTTTTTTAGCTGAGAATGAAGCAAGTTACTGCTTTCTCTTTTAGCCTTTTTTATAGCTGGAAATTTATTTACACTGATCAAACCTTTGGTCACAATAACAATTAAATATCACAAAAAAATCTGACTAAAAATAGTAGTAAACTCAGTCACTCAACAAACTACAGACTGTATAAAAAAACTCAACAAACTACAGACTATATAAAACAGACATATTATATTGCCTTGTATAAGATGATTACCAGCATATAAGTAAAGTAAAATAAAGTTTACTTAGATCAGCGAGGGACCAGCAGTTGGAGATTCCATCCCCACGTGGAATCAAATACCACTCCAGACTCTTCTCCTACATTGTTCCTCAATGGTGGAATGAGCTGCCCAGTGACACTAGATCTGCAGAGTCTCTCTCCACATTTAAGAAGTGTCTCAAGACTTAACCCTTTTTCCCCACCCACCTCAGCACATTAGTCTATTGGTCACGTACAAACTATTGATACCTAATAACTGACAAAATGTCCCCAAGATAGTAATGTTCCAGTTAGTTTACTGTAGGTCTTGCCATCTGAATTCATTGTAGTAGTTGCTGTCTATTGTTATTTATTTTACAATTAAGAGAAATGTGTTGAACCTCCTTGTAGCACTCATTTCATTGTTGCCCTGTGCAGGGCTAATGCTTGATTGTTTCTCCTGTCCAGTGTCACGTATGTCGTTGAGTTGTTGGCAGGAAATAAGTGCGAACACCTTAAAATTTAAATATTTATTGAAATAAACAAACTTAACATAAACTAAGGAAACAAACAAACCTAGACCAGGGCAGAACAACAGAAACACGGCAGGAAACGGGGTAACATTGAACAGGGTCTCAAACGACATACGCAGACATGCACTACAAACACATAAGGACAACAACCAATGAAGACTAAACCAAACACTAGAGACTAAAATCTAATACAAAACTAGGAACACCTGGACAGGGAGGAGACAAGAAACAAGAGGCAGGTGATAAAACAAAACACAAAACATGAGGACAGGGAGCACATGGGAAGACATGAAACATAAGGATGAGAAGACGAGACAAGACGTTACATCCTGGAAGTCGCTTTGTTTAAAAGTGTCAGCCAAGTGAATTAAATGTAAATGTAAATAAAAATAACATTCAGAATCATCCACTGTTAATTAAAAAATCTGACCACTGCTTTGACCATTTTAGCATTTTGGTCAAAAAATTTGTCCTTAACAACTGCTCGCTTAATTAACTTAAAATACCAATAAAAACTATTTTAAATGGGTATTTTATCAACCCCAGGACAGATAGTTTTGCATTATTCTGCTTCTCTAATATGACCTCTTCAGAGTGCAAAGTAAGGCCAAAAGCTGCATTTTTTAAATCAGTTTTATCAATTTATTTCACTGGGATACTTCTGCCCTAACATAGCAAAACAATACTGGTACAAACAACAAATAATAGATTCCTAAAAATAATGTCCTTATTAAAAATTACACTGCACCTTACAGAGTTACAGAGTGAACAACTTTGGATTTCTCCAAGGAAATCTTTTTTTCAACAATGATAGCTTTAGATGCTCTTTTAAACTGCACAGTTCATAGGAAGTGATGGGGGTCCACCAGTCTGTAAACAAACTCTGTTCTTAGCGCTAGGTCACACTCCAAGAGCTCTTGCCCCTCAGTGGCACACAGTACATCTTCTCTGATGGGGAGATCAATGGCTCATGTGAAAGTAGGCAGAGAAAGCAGATTTCATTTGCACTGGTCGACGGCTAATCGAACATCCTGTCCACAGGGACCCTGCATTTCTCACTGTCATCAGCCCCACAGTAAAGTAAATGAACAAGACTGGACAGTACACTGGATGTCCAGGGGAAATCACATGGGCCAAATGCAAAGTTAACTCAAGGTTGTTTGGTTCTAGAACCCGTCTGAAGACTTGTTCAGGGTCAATGCTATGTGCTTCAAGTCCTCTGAACACTGGCTGTGCTGGCTGTTTATCATTTTTGGCTGCATGCCAAATGACTTTTGGAAAGGTGTTGCATAAGTGATGAGTCAACTGATCACATTGTTTAAAAGGAACATTGAGGACCTTCCAGTTCTTACTCGTAATACTGATAAAGGACAAAATGAAACTTGTAATGATTATTTTCAATTCATCAAAAGTAGCAGAATGCAATTTTTACTGCTACTATGATTTAGTGAAGGAGACAGCCAGGTCAGGTCTCAAAAGAATATTATACATATGACATAAAACAATGTAAAGAAGTCTATTGTGATACATCATTGTTGATGCTTTGCATTAGCCAAGCAGCCAAAATCTAAAAAGTGTGACATGGGAACAGCTGTTAGAAATGTATTAAAAGAAACATTTAAGAGCAGGAGTCCCAAAAATATTAACTCCATTTACAGGGAGGTTGGATTATTTTTCAAAATGCAATAAAAACAAACATTTCTGATCTGTTAATTTATGTAAACCTTTATTTAATTTAACTGACAAAAGTACAAAGAAAACATTCAACAATTTTTTGACCAATTTAATTGTTTTGTAAACATACACAAATTTTGAATTTGGTGGCTACAACACAAAGTTGTAGACTTTGTACAAAAAAATAAGTGACAGATTGCACAGAATATTCAAGTAACACTGGTTTGAAAGACTCCACATTAAACAGGCTAATTTGTAGTGGGTGAAGCATCATAATTTTGTATAAAAGTAGCATTCATCAAAGGCTCAGTTTCTGCAAGCAAGGATGAATCATGTGCCAAATTTCCAAAGGAAACATTTCTTGACGCAAGATTGCAAATAATTAAGGTCTTTAAGCATCTACAGTACAAAATATTGTGATAGTTTGGTGTTGGAAGCAATTGCAAAATATTGTAGTTTATAACAGGTTTTAGTTCACAAAGAATTAAACTACACTAAGAATAAACACTTGAAACAAGACTAAGGAAAATACCACAGAAGATTACCACAGGAATATCAATAGGAAACATCCACAGAGAATAATGACAGGGAGTCACAACAGAAAACCAACAAAGGCAGAGACGAACACAAAAGACTATAAAGGAACACATAATGAGGAACACCGGAACAAGGTGGAGACACGAAACAAGGATCAGGGTGATTGAAACGGCGACATGGGCGTGAACATAGGCAGGGCTAAGACAGCAATATGGCATGAAAATATGACAAATATTGTGAAAAGATTGAGAGAATTTAAAGACATCTCACTTCATGAAGGGCAAGGTTGGAAGCCACTGTGTATGAGCCTCGAGCCCTTAGATGGCACTGACTAAAAACAGTGATGCTGCTGTTACAAATACAGCCACCTGAGCTTGGGAGGACTTGGGTATATGCAAGAAGAAAGCCATACATCAATTCTTTTCAGGCGAATTTGACCATAAATGACCATAAATAAATTAAATTAAAATGTGAAGAGTTGCACGATACAGTGCTGCATTTCCATGGTTACATTCATTCTGAAATATGCAATGTAAAAGGCCAACTATGTCATAAAGCAAAAAACAAATACATTATTAAAAAAAACCAGACAAAGGTACATATATAAAATTTTGTCCCAACAGCAAAGCTAAAAAAAATGGTATCTCTATTTAGTGGCAATGCATCTTAGTCTACACTAACACTTACAGCTAAAGGGAAGATGACATCTGCTTTTAACATTTAAGTCAGTGGGTTGAAGTCCTGCTTTTGGTTTTCAGTCTACCATGTGAGAAAAATTAAGGTTTAATTAATGCTGTAAACATGTAATAAAGTTACAAATGAATGACAAATGAACATACACTTTAAAGTATCTCCCTGCTTCCTTGCCAACATGACCACAACCACAAGGTATATCAGCCTTTGATTGACAGCAGTTAAAATGCCATTCTCAATGTCATGTGTCCTTTTTGACCCCTCTTTAATGAACTCGTATTAGGATGGCATTTATCACAGCCCCAAGAGAATAACATCCAATTAGGCTGATGTTTTTACACAGAACTATAGCGGTCCAATAATGCTGTGAATCAATTTATTATTGTAAGCATGCTTATGCAGGTTGTTGTGACTTTTAGCTGAGAATGAGGGAAAGCCTGGACAGGGAAAGACATATTGAATTTCCAAAAGTATGCAGACAAAATGTAATTAGTGTGATTGGCTATTTCAGTCAATGCCATTTTGTTATGAAGTGCCATACCAAAAAATGTGTCATTATCCAAAGATGCCACGTTTGCCAATTAGTAAGCTCATCAAATGTCTTTGGCAGAGTTGCTCCAGTCAACGGTAGGTGCTCTCAGCTGTGGCATCTACAAGCAACAATGGAAGTAAACCACCCAAGCTCACAATTCAGTAACACAGAGTCTGTATTTGTCTTGGAGAAGGTCTAGAGGTCTCCTTAGACCAATCCAGAGTCCAATGAAACCAGACAATATGGCCAGGTTTTATGAAAAGCTCTGGCCATTTTTTCATGTTTGTTATCAGATAGGTCAGCCTCAGATTTGTTTTCTAATGGGTTAGGCCCCTTCGTTCCAGTATGTTCTTACAGTACAACAAAGCCCCCCAAACTGCACAGAGCCCTGACCTCAACCCTACACTACACCTTTAGGATGAGTTGGAATGCAGACTGTGAGCCAGGTTTATTTCAGTTCAGATCCTGATATTGGGGTACTTTTCATACTTTCAGTGTGTTTCCATTAAATATTTCATTTTCACCACTGTAATGATGTCCTATACACACGTAAGACAAAGATAAAATGTAGACTTCTATATGATTGAATACAGAACTGTGATGTACACGCCCCCCTGTGTTCCATGTGTCTATGTCTGGGTTGTCTGCGTTTGTCTTAGCCACGCCCCCGTCAGCTGTCTCACATTTCCCAGTTCTCCTCCTCCCCAGGTGTTGTCTATCTATGTTTATTATATATACCCTTGTGTTTGGTTCACTCTGCGTGGGTTATTGTATTGTCTTTCTGCTTCGATTTGTGTCTTGAACATTTGCCTCATTTCTATATTTACCTGCTCCAGTGTCTTGATTGTTTGTAAGTAGTCTAGTTCGTGTTTTTCAGTACCTCCTCGTTTTGTTTTCCTAGTCAGTGTTTCTTTGTTAGTGTTCGTGCGTTTTATTTAAAATAAAGAAATATAAAGTAAACTCCCGGTGCACTTGCTTCCTACAACCCTTGAACCGGATCCAACCTTGGGAACCTGACAAGAACTCACTTTAAGAAAGAGACTCTTTAAGAAACAACTTAATTTTCTGACCCAGAGCCCCTTAAGCAACAGATGAAAAGATAACAATATAACATAGCTCTCCTGATAAAAGAAGACGATGTGGAGCAATTTAGTTCTGAGAAAAAAATATAAGATTTCATCAGCACTCTGCGTGCGCACACGCACTCATGCACTTACATTAACGAAACCACTGAGGTTTGTTGTATAAGGCTGGTGAAGGGATTTTTTTAGGCATGTCTGGCCATTCTCTAATCAGCAGTAAATCTGAAATGGGGCCAGACACATGCATTCTGTTCTCATCATAAAGCCCACTGCAATAAACAGTGAAGTTCAGTCACAAACACCAACACTGAGAACTCTGAGACAGTAAAAAAATAGTAAATTGTCTAAAGAAATCGATTCTCCTCTGACCTTGTGTCCACTGTGCTTAAACTAAACATAAATCGTATTTCATTTTTAGTTTGGATATTAGTTAGATTCCTTGGCAAACTATCATCCAGTCAAGTTAAGAAAGATCTCCTTCAGATTGACTTTTCTGATGCTGAAAAATGTTTGTCACATTTGCACAAATTACTCAAAGATTTTACAGATAGGATGCAGAGGTATTTAGGGCTTAAACCTACTGTAGGAGTGCACACTCAACTAAAGGATTCTCCTTTCTTTTGGATTCTGCATTTCACAACACATGGGAAAAATGAGCTACAGATTTTCAGAACAGCAGGGGGACTTCCATGCAGTGTGTGGCAGCTCTAGGTGACTTATTTATTGCTGTCAAGTTACTAAACTTTGCATGATTGGCAGTTTGTGTGGCACTGATATAGGTCAGCATGATCTGAGCAAGGATTACACAACAAAAAAAGACATGCTTCGTGAGACTGAATGAGTTTTGGCCCTACGCCAGAAACAGGTGTAAGTAACATGTTCATGTCAGATGTAAACATGGTGTGGTGGTTACTAATGTGCAAGGTTAGCATTGCTAGGTGTTAGCATTGGGGGCCTGCTCTGGTTGACACCCGTAATGAGACTCTTGGGTTGGGGAAGAATAATAAAACCTACAGATGCAAGTGTGGGGAGTACTGTGAGTACGTGCCATGAGAGCATGCACCAAAAAAAAAAAGTGAATCCTCACACCAACAAAATGCATGCCTCTCACGCCACGACCCACAGCACATGGGAGCCTGTGAGGAACATATGCAGACCTCCCATGCCACAACCGACCACACCCAGGAGCCTGTGAATCCAAATGTGAGCAGCGCTGTTGCAGCTGGCACACTCACTAACCAGAACCAAGAAGAACCCCTTACTACAGGGAAGCAAGACTCAAAAGACAAAGGTGGAAACCCAACAGACGAGCAAAATGAGCAAGGCCTGCCTGCTGGGGACACAAGAAGGGAGAGATAGGGAGACTGGTGAGTCCGGTGTGGCCAAAGCAATCATGCTAGCCACACCTGTAACCAGAGACAAGGACTCTGCGCCACCTGGTTAGACAAGCAGAAAAGCACGATTGACGTTACCATGAAGACCCGTCACCAAACCCCCCCAGCTGGCCCATCACAGCGTGGTTGTGGTGGCAGGACTCTTAACTACCCCTGCCGGGCTAGCCAGGTGCTAACCATTACACCAATAGCCAGCGGTGTCAAAAAAGAGCTACTGTGGCTGCAGGCTTTCCTTCTAAACAAGAAGGAGCTCATCTGATTCCTCTTGTTAAATCAATTGTTCTCAGTCAAACAACAGATGATGTGACCTGCTTTGTTGGAATAAAAATTTGTAACCACACTGGCCCTTTGCGATAAGACTGAGCATCGCTGGCTGCAGTTTTTGTAGATCATATCAATTTCAGCATACCATTGGCATGTGCACACTGACTGGTGGCTTGAAGGTTAGGCTTATTAGGACCAATCTGAAATATCTTACTCATAAAAATGCTGTCTGCCAACCAAATGTGCAAGAAGGAGCTACAGCCATTTCAAGCACTTGCTCTCATTTCTTGTTTTTCCTCTCATCATTTTTGGTGACTTAATCACATTGGCATAGCAGCACATTTGTAAAAGTAAAGCTGAGATTTTTTTTTTTTTTTCATTTATGTGACAGCCACATAATTTACCTTTTTTAACTTAAAATCTGTAAAATTTTTGGGAAGCACAACAGTCTCAATCAAAGACATATGCCAATTACAAACTGAAATATTTGTCTGAAGCTAGTGACACTCAAATGCTTGTATCAGGTTCAGCCATAATTTTTTTCATGCAGTAGATTAGATATCACACACACACACACACACACACACACACACACACACACACACAGTTAGATTAGGCCAATGACTTGGGCTTCTGTTTCTTTTCTTTTAGCCATTTCCCTGTCTGTTGTAATGTCTCTGTTCCATGTTCAAATTCATGTCTCTATTGTCTTTGTTTGGTTTGCCATGTGGTCATGTTTGTGTTTGTCTGCCATGTGCTCTATAGCCCCCCTTTGCCCTGCCCTGATTGTTAGTCTCGTCAGCTATGCTTTGTCTCTGTGCTCCTCCTTCTCCCAGGTGTCGGCCACCTTGTTTTGTGTATTTATACACCTCTGTTTGCCCTTGTCTGGCATTTTGTAGTCAGCACTGTTGTGTATGTTGTGTTGGATTTCCTGTTGATGTTTTAGTTTCCATGGAGTTTGAGTGTAAGTCTTGATTATGTTTCAGTTTGTTCATGGATTTAGATATAGTGAGTTTCATTGTTTAAAAAATAAATCAGTTCATCAGTTAAACTTTGCAAGTACTTCCTAATAAAAACCTGACACACACACACACACACACACACACACACACACACACATTGATTAATATATAAGTTTACCCTGACCACAAAAAATCTGGAATGCTTTTAAAATCACCCAAAGATACAGTTTTCTGCACTCTAGACTAACGTATATGCATCTGAACAGATTGCCTTTATGATGAGATTTTAAGCTTTATACAAGGTAACTTATCTTAATTTACTGACTGAAAACCAGTCAATGAGTTCAGCACATCATTTTACAGTGTTTCAGATTTTGCAGACTTAAAGCCTTAAGCATAAGAGATGAATATATTATAGCAAAACAAAGTAAAAATGTTTAAGAAATGAAATAACAAACAGAGACCCCAGTAGATAAAATTAGATAAGACCCCTAACACCACAAAACTGATACATTAGCTAATGGCAGGATCAATACTATTATTCTAGATGAGGCTGACCTTGGTTCATGCAAGTTTCAGCCTTTCAGTGCCAACCTCACTCTGACACTCCATTTAAGAAGATGCATCTGACCTTTAAACCACACTTTTGTATGTCATTACTATCAGGTCATCATGACAAAACTCTCAGGTTGTCACAAGCTCCCCTTCACCTTGCTAAACCAAGGCTGTATTTATAATATATACTGGGTGGGAGTGGGGGGTATGCACAGGTATGCGCAAAATGCCCCCCCACACACACACACATTTTTGAAAAATTGTATCAGTATGCTACAACAGGCACAGACATAAATATTGTCTCCACACTACCAATGTATATACCCCCCGCCCCCAATGTTGACTCCATGGATGTGGCATTGGCTTTGGCTGGGACAACATCTGCTATGGTACATTACATAAAATATATACACATTTCAAAACCAAGCAACCTCTAATAATTATAACTTTGTCCTGGCCTCCTTTGCATTTGCATCAGTGAGCATAATACATGCTAACCATGGCTGTCTTAAAAACCAGACCAGTCAAGCTCTGCATCTCAGTGTAGACAACATTAGCAACAACACAAGGACAATTTCATTAACTGTGTGAGAGCTGTTTGGATTAGCCCTCCCTCTGGGATCAGGGCTGATGTTTGACCAGTGTTGGAACCATTGAAGAAGCCTTCCATTTGATGAGTAGGGTGAATAACCTGGGTTTGATAGGAGTGATGCTGAGACACAATTTGGGGCACACAGTAGGGTGTAGAAAATCTCAGTGGGCGTCTGAGTAGAGAAGCTGTATTGAACAGATACTGGTAAACAACAGAAAGACACTAACATTTAATCCCTATTAAGTGTGCAACAGTACAATCAAAAGGTACTGAAGCGTTGCTACTATTAGAGGCAACATAATTAATCTACAATGGACAGGCAGCCTCTGATGTGATATACACCATAACTTCCACCCCATGCTCCTGTCATTCAATGGTACAGAGAAATCCCAGGGAAATATCAGACCCCTGCTCAGCACTCCCTTCTCAGCAGGCAGGCAGCCTCATCACTATGCTAATTGCTCATTTGTGTATTCTTCAGCCATCCAGTCTGATTAAACAGACACAGATGCACACACTTTCCCCTGTGCCAAATTACAGCCAACCGCATGACTCTCCGTCTGCTGTTACTGCTGCTGTAATGTAAATGTTACAGGTGGTGAGTTAGGGGTGAGAGGTGTCCATTTTAGTGTTCATAGAAATGTCAGTTATGTTCTGAGGAACTGAGCTTATGGTAACTTGGATGTTCCCTGAAGATGACCATGTAAGGCTCAGGGTCCCATGAGGGTTTGTTTGTATGGTGCTAAATGGTGCGTGGAATGAAGGTGACCATAACGGGAATGTAGAAGTGGTTGGGAATGTGCTGTGGCTCTTTGAAGGAAGAGCTATGTTGTAACTGTGTTTGTTAGAGGAATACACCATTGTGGAGGAGTAGGCCAAGGAGTGGGAACCAAAGCCAAATAGGTGCAGTATTCTTAGTGCCTTCTGATGGGCTGTGAATGACCATTTTGTCAGTGCCTACACATCTCTCACTAGTCTTAGATTGCAAAACTTATTTAAAGGAAAACTCCAGCATTTTTTAACTTAATCTCTATCTTTAGCATTTATAGTGTACAACTGATTACCATAGACAGGTTTGTTGATACATTTTCTACTGAATTCCATTGTGAAAAATAGTGTCACTCTGATCTATGCATTTGTCTTTTTCAGTCTCAGTTTGATTACTCACGGACATAAAAAAGTACAATCCTTTTGCACCAATATTAGACATTTAGCTGGCTTAGGCATCTTTCAGCTTCACACACTGTTCTGAGCTTAGTACAATGATATTTTTTCTCTTGTAATGTTCAATGAAAAACTAAAGGCTGTTATGGTCTTTATAGGTAGTTTTTCCTTGCGCCTGTCACATTGGCTTACTCATTAGGAGTTCGGACCCAGATTCTGTAAAGCTGCTTTGTGACAATGTCAGTTGTAAAAAGCACTATAGAAATAAAATTCACTTGACTTGATTAATATATAAGTTTACCCTGACAACAAAATATCTGGGATGCTGTTAAAATCACCCAAAGATACAGTTTTCTGCACTCTAGACTAACATATATGCATCTGAACAGATTGCCTTTATGATGAGATTTTAAGCTTTATACAAGATAACTTAAAGGCTGTTATGGGCTTTATATGTACTTTATTGGTTTCTAAAAAATATTGAAGGTAAGAAGTGTAATCTTGTCTGTTGCTTTTCTATTTGCAAGTGAATTCTCTTTTTACTTGTTTGTTCTTTCCATTTAACCATTTATTACTTTGTGTAAAGCACTTTGATGCAACATCAATTGTTTGTGATTACTAATATCCATAACACTTTCAGTGGTATTTAAATGTAAATTAAGCTGTAAATATGTAAACTTCATCCTTTGAGAGATGGAACGTTTTGCCAGCGGTAAGAATTTGTGGTAGTATGTTACTACAGTAGCAGTGTGAATGGAGCTCCTGGCTAATTGTTTACTCATACCAGAGATTATAAGGTAAAGAGAAAGTAATGGAATTGCTTTTGTGTCTCATAATAAAACTTTTGAGCGTCACAGTTACATAGTTCACATCATATGGTCAAGTACTTTATTCACTGCCCAATGGCCTTGATTAGAAGTGCTTTTCAAGTCAGCAGGTGATCAGTTCTTTTCTTAGTATTTTCTTAGTTTCTTAAAATATCTACAAACACACAGAAGTTATGGTGAGTGGTAGTTAAAAAAAACAGTAGATATGGCATATTCACTAATATGCTAAGAATGCATATTTTTTTAAAAGTAATTAAACAGCATTTGTAATTTTACAATCTTACCACTGATGAAAGAAGAATCCTGATATAGTTATGATGTGAAGTCTGGTAAATTGTGGCACTAAATTCCAAAATGAGTTTGTGTGTAAAAAATCCAACCTCACCATGCTTTTAAATTATTTTGAGTCAGAACTTGTTTAAGATGCATCAGGAACACAGTATTAGTAATGCCAACATGGTAGTAATTTGGTCAGAAACAACATTTCATAAAGTGGAGGTTTGTACTTTAAACAATGCAGTATTTTGATGTGTTTATGATGACAGCAGTTCATTAAATCATTGTAGTTAAGAATGATGAGCAACTGAACGTTCTTGCTCTTCTTCAGTCCATGGTTGCTTGGCTACAGGAACATACCCTAAACCATCGTTTTCCAAAGTGTGGGCAAGAATCTGCAGGTAGGCAGTGATAGGTCATGTACAATTAAAAAAAAGTTTGATATTTTCAATTTTGTTTTTGTTTCAAGTTTGATCATTCAATATTTATAATTATTATATATTAATATATTATAATATTATATTTAAATTTTTTAAAGAAATAAAAAAAAAGTTCTATTCTTCATTTATCTGACCTATTTTTTACTGTATCTTATTATTGGTGGTGATTCTCTGTTGATCAGGGTTGTGATTAAAGATTTGGTTGAGCCACAGAAGAGTTATGTAACGATTTGTAGTCTTGGACACAAGTGCAGATTCAACAAGATGTTTATTTAGGACCAGGAACAGGTAGGAGAATCCAAAAATCAAAAACGACAACAGTCCAAGGTCAAAACACTATGTAAACACTACTATCAAAGAGGAAGCTAAGGCGAGATCCAAAAAACAGGCTATGAGTCATACACAGGATTATCTATGAAAGGCTATGAATGAACGCTCAGAATACCACTTGGAAAAGCGAGTAGTCTTCGCGCCCCCCCTGTGTTTCCTATGGAGTTAAGTAGCCTCCTGGTGATTGGCCCCAATGCGCACCAGCTGCCATGGGGCTGACCCGGAAGGCTAGAACTCGGGCGACGACGACCGGTTACGGCCGCTAGATGGAGGCAGTTCTCCTTCTGCCCTCACAACTACCCCACCCCGACGGATGACTCCTGGCGTCTTGCGAGGCCTGCCCCGTTTTCGTGGGGTGGGTCTTTCTGGTCTCCGCCGGTGGAAATCATCAGGTCGTCGCCGGCACCCAGCTCCGCTCCTCTGGGCCCCACCCCTCCCAATCTATGAGATATTCCAAGGTGTTGCACGCCTCCTACTGTCCAAAATGGATTTCACCGCATAGGCGGTGCCACCTTCTAGTTCTAAGGCCGGCGGGGGCACATTGGTAGGTGCAGCTACGGCCAGGGGACCTCTTACCAGGGGCTTCAACAGGGAAACATGAAATACAGGTGAGATGCGGTAGTTCTTAGGAAACAACATTTTGTATGCTACTAAATTTATTCGTTTAATTACCTTAAAAGGGCCCACATACTTGGGGCTGAGCTTTTTGCTGGGCAACTTCAATTTTAAGTCCCTGGCGGAGAGCCACACTTTATCCTCAGGGTTGTATGAGGGCTCCTCAGCCCTCCTCCTATCGGTTTGGTTCTTCTGTCTCCTCACCGCCTCCCCCAGAGTCGTGTGCGCTCCCTCCCAAACCTCCACCGCCCGCCGGAATCACTCATCCACTGCAGGAACATTGGATGGCGACCCGTCCCATGGGAACAGGGGAGGCTGGTAATCGAGCACGCACTGAAAGGGAGTGAGCAGAGTAGAAGAGCATAAAAAAGGGAATTTTGGGCACATTCTGCCCAAGGGAGAAACTGGGCCCACAGTGCACAGGAACCTGCCCAGCTCCTGGTTCAACCGATCTACTTGACCGTTAGCCTGTGGGTGGTATCCAGAAGTTAAGTTGACTCTGACCCCCAGTATCTCCATAAATCCCCTCCAAACCTGGGAGGTGAACTGAGGCCCTCGATCTGAAACAATATCCTTGGGGATACCAAAATGCCTAAACACATGATTGAAAATTAACTCTGCTAATTGGAAAGCTGTGGGTAACTTGGGTAACGGGATGAGTCGGCAGCTTTTGGAAAATCTATCCATTACTACAGCGATGCATGTGTTGCCCTGGGGCAGGTCTGTAAGGAAATCGATGGCGAGGTGGGACCAGGGTCTCTGTGGGATTTCGAACGGCACCAGTTTGCCCACCGGAAGGTGCCTCTGAGGCTTACTGATGGCACAGACTGAGCATGATTTAACAAACTGCTCCACTGTTTCCCTTTGTCTGGGCCACCAGAACCTCTGACACCAACCAGTGGGTCCTGGTGACGCCCGGGTGCCCAGTAGCTAAACTGGTGTGGACCCACCTCATTAGTTTTTCTCGATACGGGGGAGGAACAAAGATTTTGCCGTCAGGACACTGAGAAGGCGGAGTAACGAGCTGGGTCGCTCGACGGATTTCATCCTCTATCTCCCACTGGACAGGCGCCACAAACATCTACTCTGGCAGAATTGTGGTAGGTTTCTCCTCTCCCGGTTCCTCCTCTGATTGCTGGGAGAGAGCATCTGCCTTGGTGTTTTTGGTGCCCGGCCTGTAGGAGATAGAGAAGTTAAATCGAGTGAAAAACAGGGACCACCTGGCCTGGCGAGGGTTCAGTCGTTTGGCGGTGTGTAAATATTCTAGGTTTCAGTGGTCTGTAAACACCGTGAACAGAAATTTGGCACCCTCCAGCCAGTGCCTCCACTCCTCTAACGCCAGCTTCACTGCCAGCAACTCTCTGTCCCTCACATGATAATTTCGTTCCACCTGGGTAAGCTTCCTAGAATAAAAGGCACAGGGAAAAAGTTTACTCGGTTCTCCTGTTCTCTGCGAAAGCACAGCCCTTACCCCATAGTCCGAAGCATCCACCTCCACCACGAACGGTATTTCAGGATATGGGCTATGGTGAATCGTCCCTTTAGCTCCCTGAAAGCCTGCTCTGCTTCCTCTGTCCATCCTAGTTGCATCCTACCATGGCACCAAAATTTGCGAACCCAAGGAACCGTTACAACTCTTTTATCGTACCAGGGCATGGCAAGACTAACACAGCTTGTACCTTCCCCTCGTCCATCCTCACCCCTTCTGGGCTGATGATATAACCCAGGAATGGTACTACAGAGGCATGGAACAGACACTTCTCCGCCTTGACAAACAGCTGGTTTTCTAATAACCTTTTCAGCACGGCTCTTACATGATGCACATGCTCTTCACGAGTCTTCGAGAAAATGAGAATGTCGTCAATATACGTAATCACTGTTTTGTCTAACATATCGAGAAACACCTCATTAATGAACGACTGGAAGACTGCGGGCGCTAACGAGATGCCATAAGGTAGTACCAGGTACTCGTAGTGCCTGTTGGTTGTGGAAAATGCAGTCTTCCACTTGTCCTCTTCTCGAACCCTGATCAGATAGTAAGCTGACCTGAGGTCCAGCTTTGTAAAAATTTTGGCCCCCCGAACTTGTTCTATTGCAGTGGTCACCAAAGGTAGGGGATAATGAAAGGGCTTGAGGATGTTGTTAAGGCCGCGATAGTTTATGCATGGCCTCAAGCCCCCATCCTTCTTGCTGACAAAAAAAAAAACTCAGCTGAAGCCGAAGAGGAGGAGTGTCCAATGTAACCTAGGTCTAAGGCTTCCTGAATATACTTTTCCATGGCCTCCGTCTCGGCTCTGGACAGGGGGTAAGTGTGACCTCGGGGAGGCATGCACCCTGGCTTTAACTCGATAGAGCAATCCCAGGGTCTGTGTGGGGGCAGGCGGGTGGCCTTGTTTTTACTAAAGACCTCTAATAGGTCCCGATATTCTCTGGGTATGACTGACTATGGAAGGTGCAAGGGAGATCAGTGCAGTTCGCCTTACAGTAGGGAGACCATTCAATTATTTCGGCCCGCCGCCAGGAGATACGGGGGTTGTGCTTTCTTAACCAAGGCAACCCCAGTATCACCCGGTGCGTTGTGGATTTTATAACATAGAACTGCATTGTCTCCCTATGCACAGCCCCAACAGTTATTTCCACGGGTTTGGTCAGCTTGCTCACCTTGACCCCACCAATTTGCCACCCGTCTAGCGCCAACACAGATATAGGTTGCTCCAAGCGAGTAAAAGTCAGGCCCAACTCCTCCGCAACGTGCTCATCAATAAAGTTGGCAGCGGCCCCGGAGTCTACACGGGCTGCAACGGTAGAGAGGGAAGAGCGGTTATTAAACATCACAGGTACAGTAAGAGGCCCAGCTAACGTGCTAACCCCGGAACTCACCGCTCTCTTCCTCCTTTCATTTGAGTCGACGGGCTTAATGGGACATGCCGCAATCCGATGCCTGGGCTCCCCGCAGTAGCGACACAACCCCAGTCTTTCCCGTCTTTCTCTCTCCTTCTGCGAAAGACCCACCGAACCCATCTGCATGGGCTCCTCGCTGGGAGCAGCTTGCGTGCTAACACCTCGTTGTAGTCCCTTGCGGTGTTTGCATTCCTTAATCGGGTTGTCCAGCTGAACAGACAACTCAATCAACTCATCCAAGTCCAGACTTTCGTCGCGACAAGCGAGCTCTGTTTTCACTTCCTCAGAGAGTCCCTCGCAGAGGGACGAGCATAGCACGGCATTATTCCACTTGCTCATGGCAGCCAATGTTCTAAATTCGACTCTTAAATTCAAAGGTTTTTCGAAGTCCTTGTCAAAGCCTCATTAGTTGTTCCCCATGATCCTTTCCCTCGTGTGAATGGTTGAAGATCTCCTTTAGTTGACGAATGAAACATCCATAGTCACAGTTGGACTGATCCATTCCACTCCACGTAGCGACCACCCATTCCAGCACTCGCCCGGTGAGTAGCGAGATGACGATCACGATTTTTTTGTAATCGCTCTCTGTCGGGAGATGCACAAAGTACATCGAAACCTGGAGGAGAAAACCTTGGCAGGTATTCGGATTTCCGTCGTACTTCTCAGGCTTCGACACTTGCCCGTCGAGAGCGCTGAACATGGGTGCGCTTGGTTGCGTGCTAGGGCCCGGAAGTGGACCAGGGGTAGGAGGAGCTGCTGCTTTACCTCTCGGCGGTAGTCTAGTGGCCATCTGCTGCATCATCAGGGTGAGTTCTTCCAGTCATAAATATTATTTTCATACATGGCCCAAAGTGTCTTATTGCTTTATCATTGTTTTTACTTTCTCTTAGGCAGGTGAAATGCTCTTATGTAATAAAAATGCATTTGATTCCTTATCTTCACAAGATATGTTACATTTATTTAACTGGATTTGGATGAGAAATGATTTAACACAGCACTTAGATACCATGCTTACATTTTCTGTTATAACATGGAGCTGTGAGCCTATATGGGAGGCTGCTAAATGGGCAAGGGAAAGCAATTCATCATCGCTTAAGGTTTCAAACAGAATGCAGACAGTGGCATCCTTTTGTTATGTCTGTTCTTTAAGTGTCCCTCACCAGAGAACAATTTAGACGAGAGCATTACTCTTATGAAATGAAATGACAAGATAACAGAAACAATGCACTCCGTCTCTGCTTCTGCCCAGTGGGGTTCAGTGTTGTTTTGCATAAAGAATGAACAGCGTACAAATTCAATTAAGCTGATGTAGATCCATGTGGGCATGCTGAGGATGAGGTAATTGACTGATGCTGAGAACATTTCCAAGCTCATGACCTTCCTAGCCTCCTGTCCAGTGTTCCAGGTGTTACTCAGTCCCCTTGGGACCCTCATCACCATCCTTCCTCCCCCTTCTTGCCTCACTTATACACAGCTGTAGTCGCTTAACGAATAGAAAGTTACACGCTTCCAACAATACCTTTGGTATTATTCAGATTGGTCAATTAATGACAGCCTTTCTGTCTCCTTTACTTCGATCCCAGCCATCAAACCCAATGTAGCAGATGTTCTGCTTCAGTCATTTATTTGAACCAGTGTAACTAACCCTGTAGCTTATTCACACATAGATGAGATCATGATAAAAACATGGCCATGGTCACACATGAAGGCTCCCTGACTCTTTTTAGCACTAAAGATGCTTCTCCTTAACAAGACTCTTTCCACATCCTGACCAGCCTATTCCAATTTAAACAAGGGAAAGCTAATAAACGTCGGCCGGATACAATTCTACCCTCTCTCATGCCTGATAGAACTGTTTGCTGGGGTCTATCTGCCTTTCATCATGCTGCTCCTCATATTTCTATGGAAATATTGAAAGGGCCTGTATCATTGAGGACTGGGTTGTCTAGGTGAAAAAGGGAAGAGAATGGCTGAAAGGAAAGAACAGGGTGGAAAGAGTGTTAAAAAATGATTATTTGACAGTGTTGAACATCTATACATTTAGTACAAATTGGTCTGACTGATTCAACACCCACAAGATAATTAATTCAAAAACAGTCCAAAACTGACACATGCCTACAAAAAATAAGAGACATGTTTGGCAAAGGCTTTCCTGGAAAGATGCTGTAATTATTATTTTTAATTAGCCTTCATTCACCAAACAAACAAGCTTTTATAAACCACCAGTCTTTCTTAGAGAAAATTCCATTGTGCTACAGTGAAGCTGTAATTGTATGTCTGTGTGTCCTGAAGGCTGAACTTGCGAGGCGATGCAGTCTAACATGCTTCAGGTTCGACCTTTCATGTCATAATGTCCACAACACCCACACACAGCCTCAGAGTCCTCAGCACCTGCTTCAAGCATGCTCCGCTATTGCTTACACAAAGGCCCACAGGTCAGCATAACAGCCTTTTGTACCTTCAACTTCATCACCAATTTATGTTACTACAGAATGGCAGAATATGTTGGAGTTGAAAAGCAATTTTTCTTTTTTTTTAATGTTGCAGATTATGTTCGATCCCTGGTTATGCTACAGCAATATGTATTTTGGAGTCCAAAAGACTGCAAAATACACAACAAAAGACACAACTGCATTAATATTCACTGGGCAGGTAGGATGGTCACCCCATCTCCCCCATCACTCAGTGGGATGCTAGCCCTTTTTGTAATTGAAATATGCCATATTATTATGGACCACAAGGTTTCAGCCTTTTGCACTTCTGTCTGACATATAAAGCTCGACAAAATCTCAACCCTACAAAACTTGGGAAAACAAGTCTTGATAGTACATTAGTAGGATAGTAAAATGAGTACCTTTTTAACCAACCCTCAAGTGACTTTTTACAGAATAACCTATAGGCGATATATTCTAAGAACATGAAATCTTGTATTAAGCAGTGTATAAAGGCTGCTGGCATCTCCTTGACCTCTGAATGTGTACAGTGCTGTCACAAAAAGCTGCTAAGCTAGAGCCTTTGCTGTTTAATTGAAACAGGAGGTTGGGGTTATAATAATAATGCTATGTGTTATATAATAAATGCATGTGTAAATGAGAAGCATTGAGTCTAGCATCCTCCTAGCTGATGTAACAGAACTGGCAGCTGGTGCTCTCCTCCAAACATGTTAATCTGTCTGATGACATGTTAGCAGCATTTCAAATAGATGCGTTAAATGTTGGTAGGGGAGTCTTGGAGTGCTGGAGCCCCTGGCAGAAAATCCAGAAAAATCCAAACAAATGAAACGTTGCAGGTAAATGTATGAAATTAAATGACCTGTGACTGTGCACCTTTACAAAAATCACAAATCACAAATGTCAACTTGTAAAAAGCTGTAGAAATGTAGAACAAAGGTGAAGATGATGGGATTTGAAGAGAATAATAATGCTGAGTATAGCTAATGTATAATAATGCAATATATATATATATACACTACTCACAATAAATTAGATATATTGTTATTTGCATGAGTGCTTTTCCTATTTGCTCTGAATTTTAATGGAATAAGTAAAAGTTCCCTTTGATATTATTAATAATGTATGAGAAGAAACACCATTTTCATTTTAGACAATAACAGGGATAGCCCCAAATAACAAAAATTGACAATGTCAGTAGCGGGTGTTTCCACCATTTGCCTCAATGACCAGGTCACGTGGAGGTGGGGTACGATCATGCAGTCTCTGCTTCATCTGGTCCCAGACGTGCTCTATGGGGTTCAGGTCAGGGGGCATTGATGGCCATACCATATGAGGCACTCCAACTTCCTGAAGTCGAGCTGTGACAATTCTGCCACGATGTGGTAGAGAATTATCATCCATGAACACAAAGTTGGGGGGGGGTGTTGGCGGAATTGGGGAATGATGATGGGTTCTATGATGTCTCTGAGTTAAGAACGTGCAGTGACTGAGCCATGTACAATAACCAAATCTGTTTTGTGCTGACTGGTGATGCCTGCCCAGACTGT
>JBBPDA010000145.1:12277986-12296232 GCA_037974385.1 Arnoldichthys spilopterus
AGAGAAAGAGAGAGAGAGAGAGAGAGAGAGAAAGAGAGAGAGAGAGAGAGAGAAAGAGAGAGAGAGAGAGAGAGAGAAAGAGAGAGAGAGAGACAGAGAAATACATATTCAGTCCCTCTCAGGTAGATGATCTGTACTGAGTTTAAGTTGGACAGAAAGATTCAACAGAACAGTGCATCATGAGAGAGACACACTCCTGCAGTAACATCATAAGTGCAGACCATTGTCTGCTGAGGAAACGGTAAATGGAATGGGTGAGCAAAAGGAGGGGTTACATATAATGCAGGCTGACAATGAGAAAAGCAGTCTGCAAGGAGAGAAATCAGAGAAGGAGTGGAGAAAAACAGACAAAAGAAAGATGGAGACTGCTCAGACGGTGATTTCTGGGAAGAGAATACCACAAATACTTTTCATGGCTAATGTGGTTTGGCACTGACATGCTTCTAGCTCTTAGTGTTGCCAGTGGGGATCTATGAGGGAGCAGAGAGGGAGAGTAGGTGTGGGTGGGTGTGTGTGTGGTGTATGTGTATGTGTGTGTGTGTGTGTGTGGGGGGGGGTGTGTGTGTGGGGGTGGGGGGGTGGGGTGTAAGCGTGTGTGCGTGTGTGTCTGAGCGTGTGTGTGTGCGTGTATGTGTGTCTGAAAATCTGCATTCTCAACATTCTTCCTGATTATCACACCCTCTGTATAATAACACTGAAGTCTAACACACCACCAAAACAGGGGCATGACATTCAGTCTGCCAGAACACGTCAAGCAAAAATCCACACACAAAAGCCCACTCTAGCATGCTACCTAAGTGTAGGTTAGTAACTAAACTACATCTGTTGTCACCTGCAATGTTAATGCTAGAGAAAACACTAAAGCAGTGCTTCAGCATGGCTGCAGGCTGCATAATTGTCCTGTAGGGGGCACTGCTTTAAAGGACACTATGGTCCTCAGTGCAGGGGGTAAATAATTGATAAACGCTTAAGAGTTGGCAGCATGCCTCACACCTGCTCTGACAATCCAGTTCTGCGGCTTGCCACTGAAAACTATTATCACTTCGGAGAGAGGAGACTTGCCAGCCTATTCACACATTCTCCTCACACAATCACGTGCTCATGGACACAACTTCACTCTTTAACTGTTCCTCATATTTCTGAAACAAAGGCTATAGTGTGGGAACGCAAGAGGACGCGGAGGACGCGATGTGTGTGAATGAGAGAGAAAATCGGTGTTGAGGAGGAGACGAGAAGACAAGAAAAGAAACCGTGAATGCAAAACATGGTTCTACCTTTAGGTCCTTTGCCTGGGGCTGGTTCAACTGTGCTGCGGGCCCAGATTAGCAGGACCCCTCCTGAGTCTCCCGTCAGGATGTCGCCATTATTGAGGAAGGCCAAACATTGGACAAACTTGGGTTTCTCGTATTTCTAACAAACAAACAAACACACACACACACACACACACACACACACACACACACACACACAGTCAGAAAGTGCTTGATATAGAAGTGAAGTGAAAGGGACTATTTGGGTGAGAATCAAACAAAGATCAGCTGCTTGACAGGCAGCTATGATTTCCACTATACCACCCATAACTATTTTTTACTTGCTATTGTGCATTTTAGCCTCGGACTCCCTGTCCACTGAAGTACTCACACTGCCTGTGGTGGCCTAGTGGTTGGGACACAGCCCGGGCACTACTGAGGTACCCTTGAGCAAGGTACTGTCCCACTACACTGCTCCCCGGGCGCTTGGTAGCTGCCCGCTGCTCCACGTGTGCATGTGTGATAGGTTAAGCGCAGAGGTCACATTTCGTTGTGGTGCTTGAGTGTGTTCACAATGACAAAGAGTCACTTTCACTTTCACTAACTGCACACTAAAATCACCACAGCTCTCAGAATCTCACCTCTCACTGAGGATTTTAAACTGACTCTGGCTATTTATACATACCAACATCTGCCGGTAGAAAACAGAATCCTCTCTGTTCATCTATGAGCCTTTTAGAGTAAGATATAAACCTTGTCACTGAATGTGTAAATGTGATCCTGATCTATTGCTGAATTTTGTTCAAATCTGTAGGTAGTCGTGCATGTGACGACCAGTGTGCCACATCATTAAGCAGTAAATCCTAAGAATGTTTCATGAACAAATGAAAGATATTGGTTTGTAATAATAAATGTTCCAGACTTGCCTAAAAATCTTCTGGTAAAGATGGCGATGGTGTTCCTATCTACATAGGAAAAGTCCAAAGTAGCCAAGTACACCCCGTTTCCCTCCCGACACCCCCTCCATACCCGAAGCATCCTTCTCAAAGAACCAATGTAACCAATGCAATTCCTATCAGAGATGGTGGATGTTTACACATAGCTGGTTTGGCTTATGTGGTTGTATTCCAGCACAGTCGTAGTTCACAGTTCATAACTTCTTTAGCATTTTCAAACCAATAAAACCCTCTTGCTGGACTTCAAGCACAACTATTTGGCTGCTGTTTACACATTTAACTTTCAAGAAGCTGACTAGTCAATAAAACCCCTAGTGTGTGTTCATGGTTGTGTGTGCGCTCACCCCAAAAATGCCCTGCTTGCGGGCCAGAGAGTTGCCACTCCATGTCCAGAAAAAGATGTGCGACTTGCCGCAGGTGACAATGGTGTTGGCATCGGTGGGGTGGAACTCAACTGCTAACACCACCTCGTTGGTCGTCTGAGAGAGAGAAGTGGGGGGGAGAAAATAGAAAATTGAAAAGAATGGGCTGAGGAATAAGGAAGGCTAATCAATTCAAAATGTATATATGGGTCGGCAACACAGCAACATAAGAAAAACAGAATACAACAATAAGAAGAGGCAAAGACTAGGAAATCTAAGAAGTAACAGAAAGAGGCAGTTTGGAGGTTTTCACAAACTGTGCGTGGGACGAGATGGATAAACAGTTTGCTTTAGGGTGCAGACTCTACAAAAGCATGTAACATCATACCTTAATCTCAGCGATTTTGGATTTCCTCTGCCAGTCCCACACAGTCAGCATGTGCTCATTGGAGTCATCGATCACACTGAGGTGGGTGCCAGAGTCCTGAATACACACAAAACACACAACAGACGCCATCGGCGTTGGACTTGACTCTAACTTCACAAACTGCGCTAAACACCTGCCAAAAAAACAGACTCATGAAAAACCATGTACTTTTGACCGCGGGGAATGTTTGCACATCTACTGAAAGTTTTGACATATTTGTTAACATGATTTGAGTCAACATTGACTGATGTAAATCAGTTACTGATGAAGTGCTTTACCAACATGAGTAAAATAAAACGTGACTGAAAATAATGATAAACAAGACCCGCTGTTCTCAAACACAATATTACCAAAAACTTCACGTCAGTTTGCCAAGGGTCATTCCAAAAGCACAAGTGCATGAAATACAGGGGGTGTAAGGCACGAATGTATGAAATGCAGTCAAAACAGGAATTTTTATTCCAAGTATTTTGTTGCAAAACTGAAGTGTTCTGAAGTGTAGCCTTGAATTTTTGAAGGGGTTGCAAAATCAGACGGTTCCTATCACAGCAAGAAAGAAAGGAAGAACTTGTTTTAAGTTAAGAGGTAAACTTCTATACAATGGTGACTGAAAATTTAAAATGTAAAGAGTCGAGAATCAAGAATGAAGGAACAAAACAAGAAAGAATAAGAGATTAGAATTGTAAGAATATAAGTATATACAAGAGAGGAGCCTTCCTATATAAACAAACGATTGTACTACAGCTTGTAATGTACAGGAGCAAGAAGCCTTTGCCAGATGAAGTGAAAGCTACTGAATAAAAAATAAAGGGAAAATCTCAGAGGGGGCATCAGTGTGAAAATGACACACATGTTTTGTATCAGTTCCAAAAAGCTCCAAAGCTCTTATGGTACTTAATTTAAAGTTAGGAACAGAGGAAAACAACTGAAAAAGAAGGATGCAGAGCTTCTTAAAAAGCAAAGTGGCGTCTGGACATTAGACATTAGAACAACTATTATTCACTAAAATTTTCACATTTTTGGAAATGCAAATATGAGTTGTTCTGACGTGTGTTCTGCTGGAAGATATTAGCAGTTAGCATTAAGCTATTTATTTTAATCAAGTCTTTTGATGGTAATCATTCATCTGGGGCTCCCAATTCCTAGAGATTCCCATGCTCTGCATTCCTTCCCGGTTATACTTATCTACACCTTGTTCAGCGAACAAAGACTTCCGTCAGCTCATCAGCTGCGTCAGGTGTGCAAGATAAAATCAAGCACATTGCACTTTGGGGTCACCAGGACTGAGAGTGAGAACCCTGGTCACACCATAAAAAGAATAGGTCAGATCTGAAACAGCAGGATTATAACTGGGTTTAAACGGCAGTATATAACAAAAGCTGTTTGCTTTCAAAGAGGCAGCCGTATGGTTAATTCCTCTCTGCTGATTTTGTGTACTCACATATAAAGTGAACAGCCACAGACGGGGAAGACAAAATGTGTAGCTCTTAAGTGACGGAACGTCTCACTCATTCAGTGTTTCTAATGTTGGCACAAACTAGTCTGTATGCGAGTGTGTGTACTGTCTGGCTGTAAAAAAAACAAGCAGGAATGCGGTTGAAACAAGGGCTGAGGAACAGAAATCACTGCCTGATTAGATTCTCGATGAGGCTTTTTTTTACCCCTGTGCCACCAGCGCACTACAACCCACTAGCCTTAGTTTTCACAGAAACAGGTCCAGACTAAGAGAAAACCACAACAGAACAAAGTCTAGTGCCTAAATGTAGACACACCCTTCTCAGATCACTCATGTATAACAGGGGGAGGAACTTACAGCTTTAGAGAAAGCAAGGGATCCCACTCCTCTCTCAAAGGTGCCCAGGCCAATGACCTGCAGGGTGGTCAGAGTGACAGAGTCCCACACTCTTACATGAGGCTGCAGTGGCTGGAGAGAGAGAGCAAGAGGGAGTCAGAGCGAGCATAGGGGGGTGCTGGCATTAATCACTGTCAGGTCTCGGTTTTAAGTTACAGGCGAGGTTTACACTGAACTGCAGCTGCGTGTTTCACCTGTACTGTGTTACAATTACAAGAAGGAAAGATGATTTTTTTTTTAAAGGTGCAGAGGATTGAGGCATGCGACTGTAGACTGTGTGCTATAATGATGTGCATTTCTTCCTGTAATGCACCTCTCTCTAGAATACAGTGAGTACAGAACAGAGCCAACATGGGGAAAGAGCCTAAAAAAGCACAGATGTACATTAAAAAAGTCTCACTGGAGAGCATAACTAGTGTAAACAAGTGTAATGAAAGATCCTAATGTAAACAATACGTGTATTAATACACAATGAATTGTGTTTGTGTGTGTGTGTTACCCTGCCATCCTTGTCCACTCCTGCAATTTGTCCTGTGGCAATGCGTATCTTATCTGGATGGACAGCAAGACTGATAGAGACAGGGAATACACATCATGTACAAGCAGGGCATGAAACATTGCTACAGAAACAACCTTGACAACTAAATGCAATCAGTGGCATGATGCATATACATGCAGGTGAATGTTAAGACATTATTTGAGCTGTTCTTCCTTTTTTCAGTGATCCAGCTTGGTGAGTTAAGGCTGTAGACCACCCAATGGAGGAGCTGTAAGTAGAAAGCCTGGCAAGCACCTCCTTAACATCAACACCTACACTGAGGATGAGAGATCACCGTCAGGGTGCTACCTCAACAGCAAATGTTTTTTTAAATGGCAGCCATTTTTTTCCATCGTACACTTCTTGCCTTCTGCTGCCTCGAAGGTGACTAAGTCCAGCTGGCAAATGACTGGCAAAGACAATGCCATCAAATGACTTCAGTATTAAGTTCCACTCTGGTTCTTTGTAATTCAGTGCATCTGTGAGTACATGCATGTGCACGTTAGAACTTGAAATACTTGTCAAAACCCAACAGGACCTTACTACCCGCCCTGGGTTCATCTCGGATCGGATAGCAAGTGTCAAATATTTGTTGGGCTCAGGTCGGATTCAAATTTCACATTTGGGTCTCTCCCTACTTTTACTACCAGTAGATCATTTTTAATCTGGCAGGGTAGAGTCACATGTGTTACTGGCCACAAGGAGCAGTGAGAACCACAATCTAGCAAAGTTTTTTAACAACTAAATTTAAAGGCCCTGATAAATAATTGTGTTGAAATTGAAACTTTAGTTTGGTGTGTTTCCATGTCGTTTATTACGAATGTGGAGTGCTAATCTAGAATTTTCTCGCGCTCAGGTAAATCTAGGATACAAAAGAAGCTGTGAACCGGGCTGCTAGTTTTTCTCCTGGGCTGTGTCCCGATTTGCCTCGTTAGCCTGCTCTAATGCGCGTGTGCAGACAAAACTCACCATTTTACACAGTCAGTGTGTCCTAAGTAGTGCCGCTGTGTCCGCTCATCATAGTTGAAGAGTACCACCACAGAGGCGATGAAGTAGACTATCTCCCCTGTAGGCAACAAGTAAACGTTCGCCCGGCAGTCTCGCCCCCTATAGCCATACCTACCCTACTGAGTCAAGGAAAAAATGTCACTATACAGTAAAACTGAACATGTTTTTCATCAGAAGGAGGAGAGGTGCATGAAATGCTTGCCCAATGCTTAAACTACATGCTTTTAATAACTAATGTCAATAAAAATGATTCAGTAATTACAAAAAATGATTAGAACACTACCGTGAAACAACTCTAGACAGGCAGATGAGGAATATGGGTCCTTGTAGAATAAGACGTTATAGTGACAATGGTAAAAACTACAGGACTAGAGTCCAAAAAAAAGGATACACCCACTCCAATTTGAGTCTCTCTGAGGGAAGCTCGGTTCTGACATCATCGTAGTTTTCGACGTCAGATGGGATGAACATGGTGATGGGTCTTCCTCGCATGAACATTTTAATGTAGTCTCCCTCTGTGGAGAGGTTGGAGGTGAGAAGTCAGGGTGGTCCTTACACTCACGCACTTGATTAACCCATGCATCATTATGTTAATCTATGCACGTGTTTAGATTTTCTAAATTGTGATGTTTTGCTTCAGGACAGAGTAAGTACACTAAATATCTTCTCAACAAAACTTTCATCAGTTTTAACACCCCCCCCCCCCAATTCCTTTAAAAAAGCTCTAAATTACACTCTTGAGAACGTCCGTTACGTTTGTTTGCCCCTAACTCATTCTAAAATCCAAGCAAGTCAAAAGAGACAGAAATTTAGTGCCGTGCAGAAGGGCAAAAGCAGGGAGTTGGATGCCCAAACTAGGCTGGGATTAAAGAGTCGGGGAGGCAGAAGCATGAGGAGAGAAAAATGTAATGACAGACTGAGGTAGGAGGAGTGAGGCTGTGAGAGCATGAGGGTGTTGGATGGTTTTCTCTTCTCTCCCATTTCTTTCTGCTGTGTTCATTTTCTTCTTGGTTTTAAGGGCGAAACCGTGCTTCGACCCTTCTGGAAAATAAACAGCCTTTCCCTCAATTGACACAAACGTCCTTTAAAAGCCTTTTAAATGAGTAAAGTACCCGACCTCTCGCACTAATACTCACACAAAGTATTAGCAAGCATGCCAGTGTGTACTGACTAATATTGCAGAAAGCCCTCTATGAGGAGCTTACTGACTTTGTCAGAGGGTCAAGTCGACTAGCATCCTTGTGTTCCTTTGCTAATCAGCTTTCGGTGGCTAACAAACCCCTTTTAGACCAGATTAACTATTTTAAAAGGGCACCGTTTAGAGCAATCCACTTACAAACCATTCACCAAAGAAAGACTGGGAGGCAGAGAAATCGTACTGAATCATGCCAGGGCAAAAAGACAGACAGAAAAAAGGTTCGTTGATCATTCTCCTTGATCAACGCAGTACTAGGGGAGGCAATTATGCGCTTGAATCATTTTATAAGTAGCCATAACAAATGGGTTAAAATTGAATAAGGAAACTAAGCGAGAGGTGCATATAGCCCAGCAAGAAGCGGGAGAAGGTGAGCATGAGCTCGCGTTGACGGCTGCCTCTGCCCCGCGGCGCGGGAGAGCTTACCTTGACTGTTTTTCTCACGGGTCGACATTTTGGCTGGTTATGGGACAGAAATAAAAGCTCTCAAAACAAACACAGGATGATACAGAGCAGGAAGAAAACAGCTACAATGATTTGACAACGACAAGACTGACAACAATTATTAAAAGACAAGTAGGGGCCAGGGAGGTGGGGCTGAAGCTAACAGAAGGAAGAAAACGAGCTTTACCTTGACTGATCACTGGATCTCTGTGCCTGAGAACAGAACAAAACAGTGTTTAAGAAACAGGAGTAGTTATGAAAGCAAAGGATCTGTGACGGCCAGAACAGGACGGACAGAGTAGACCACTAACTTCTCTGCGTTCTTCACAACTTTGGCCAGCAGTTTGGAGGTGGAGGCGGCTTTGACCAGCTTGTTTCTGCTCTCCTCTCCACTGTCCCATGTGCTGCTCTGAGAGCGCTCCATTCCTCCACCCCTCTTCGCACTGTGCCCCCTGCTGAGAAAAAGCACACTAGTGTCCCATTAGCGGGAAAACGAGAGAAAGAGAAAACGCTGATGTACTGAATAAAGGTCGAGAAGACGAAGTGAGAATTCAGTGGACAGGCATGAGACTGGAGGTGTGCATGAAAAACTGCATGAAAATCGACATCTATCTGAATAACTTTATGACTTAAGAGCTGTTCAACCAATCGCAAAGATCAGATAGCGCCTCGTTATGTCCTATACCACCAGATTCACTAGACTACTGCATTCCTCCGTATGCACATGCCTATCCGACTCTTTGGTTAATCTCAAAACCTGAAAAAAAGCAAGACCATGCCTTCGTTATGAAAGGCACAGCGATGAGTGTATGCATCCCTCCGGGAAGGGTCCATGCATGCGCTAGGCTCGGCTTATGAGAGAAAGCACACCCCACTCAATTGTTAGTATACAGGCAGGTGAGCTGAGAAGTTGAACCCAGGTCACGGAGTATAACACACCAAACGGTATAAAGGCACACAAAAGAGGCAAAGGGACGAGGCAGTGAAATCAAACAAGTAGCTAAGGGAAAAGAGGCAAAATGATTATCAGAACGAAGAATAAAGTACAGAGGAAGGTGAAAGGTCATCCTCATGCGGAGCTGTAAGTAAGGAGAAAATATTAATAGCATGGAAATAACTGTGTGCACTGAATTGCTCACTCGTCACACTGATCTCCATCCAATGCATCTAATATAATAATGTGTGAATCTTTGGGATGTACAGTTAAGAGACCTATTCATTGGCTTTGTTTTTATACCCACAACATAAAGTGAGTGACCTCTACTAATGGGCAACTCTTTTCTTTATATCAGCTTTCACAGGCAAAGTCCGTCATGTTAGTGGGCAGTGGAGGCCTAGTGGTTAGGACCTTGCCATTGTGAACAGAAGGTCACAGGTTCAAGTCGTGGCCCAGGTACCACTGCAGTACCCTTGAGCAAGGTACCACCTCCCCGGGTGCTTTTCACAGCTGCCTGCTTCTCCATGAGTGCACGTGTGATGGGTTAAATGCAGAGGTCACGTTTTGTTGTGGTGCACTTTGTGTGTGATTAAGCGTGTTCACACCGACAAATAATCCAAAGCTGGTTTTGTATTCTGGCTTCGGTCATTTCAAGAAACCAATTTAAGCCCATATTTTAATGCTCAGCATCTTTTATCAGACATGTACTAAGTGCTAAAATACACTTTCTTGATATTAAGGGTGCAAAAGCTAGTACAGAAGTACAAAAGATTAAATAAATTTGCACTTAGGTCTAAATGCATTATTTGGTATATCAGACTGATTAATAGTAAGGATGATCAATTTGGGGAGAATATGTAATTGTGATTTTTTTAGCACTATTTCGATTGCATTTTAAAACGTGATTATCTTTAAATTTATATTTTTTCCAGGCTCCATTTTTTTGCAAACAAATGTATTCATCTGTGTGTAAGCATAGCTGTTTGGAGGGATACAGTGTGAGCATAATAAGCAATTTCCTTGCACACAAGCGCACACACACACACAAAGAAAAAATCTATTAATGATCCAGGGCAGAGCTTCCCTTCTAACAAGAGGCACCCACCCCCTAGCACGTTAACCATGGCCAACAAATGAGCAGAAGAGGAACAGTCTTTGGTCCAGCAAAGCAGAAATGCTTCCCATGAACACAAAATGGCTCAAAAAAGACTCTGAGCAGAGATGCGCTACTGAGAGAAGCCAAATTCACCCCTCAAAGTCGGTGGTAAAAACACCTAAGCTACTGAACTTTGTAACTATATTGGAGTATTATTCTGGAAGATCTGGAAGATCATTTTGTCTTCTCAAATTCCACCTACCAGCTTGGACTCTCACATATCGCCATCCCAACAACACTGGGAGGATGTAGAGTCACGTAAAGCTAAAAGCCTCATTCTTCTGAACCGTTGCGAACACAAAATCATTAACCAGCTTTATGTCCTTATGCTCTTGTAGTACAGCACTGACTGCCCTGCACATCAGCTAGCAGACATTCACTTGACTGATGGGGCATAGGATGACCATCCTACTCACCCAGAGAAAATGAGGCCCAGTGCGCTCTTCTAGATTCCTGGTTACAGATGGCCGCAGCACCACTAGGGACTGAATTTGAGAATTCTCGAGACTTGTGCTAGTCTGAAGCCTTGAGCTAGTCTGAAGCCTTGAGTTAATTACCCTTAAATCTATTTTTAAGACAGAATCATTTCAGTTCTTGTGGATTCAAATATATTGTTAATATTTTAAACATCTGACCAAATTCATATTAAAAACAATATTAATCTGGCTGTGGGAGGAACAGTGCCAATGATCAGTTACCATTCAAAAAAATGACACTTTTGGTCAGTTAGATCATTTACTTTTTATATTATATAAAGGTAAACTATTCACAACTTTTATTCAGGTACATTTTGGGTCATCACATCACTTTTAACTAAATAATAAAAGACAGACACCTACACTTTTACTGAAGGACAGTTTCTCTGTAATTTCTCACCTCCGTTTATAAACTCTGAGTGTGTTTAATGGCTGCTTTTACACTCGAGATGTTCGCCACTGGTAGTTCACCCAACCAGCTGCTCACTTGCATCTTTCAAGACTATGAAACAATATTCCACTCAACAATACTTTCTCTAAGGCATTAATAGCAACTGAACAGAAACTAATGACTGCTTGAAAGTATGTTAACACTTAAAGCCATATGGCCACTATATGGCCTTACAGCACTTCTCTGAAACCAATCAGCCATGTAGCAGCTATGCACTTACATTTGTGAGAGTGGAGCGCTCATCATTCATATTAATGTGATTGTTTGCAGATGTCTTGTCTGGCTAATTCGCCTGACTATGGCTGGCCCTTGACTAATCATTATCTCCTCCCACAGCCTAACAACTCAGCTTCAGATTTTAAGGAAAAAGGCTAATTAGTTTGCTATGCCTCTTAAGCTAATTGGGTTGGACAGCTCGCATGGCTAATATGAATATCTCAGCAAACTGCCTCTGAGCTTATTAAGTAGAGGCTGAAATGATTACTTGTGGTGTCAAAGCCCACTTGAGCTAATGTGTAAGCCTGATTGCTGGCTACAGGTAGGGGCACGTTCCAGCTTAGTGGTATATCAGGAGGGCTAATGCTTGGTTGCGGATGAGGGCAGAAGGGACATCTGCTTTCCATTACTCCTCGTTTGTTGGGTGGACGGATCCAAACAGGACTGGTTTTAGATCAGTGGACTATTAATTCTAGAGTTGGAGCTTAAGTCCTAGACCTGCTGTAAAGGTTTGCAATGACGATCAGAGAGCATGATGTAGCTTCTTTAATACTAAAATACTCTTTTTGTCATCTGACTGTGCTTCTGTAGGAACGCTTTCCTTAAAGCTCAACGGATTCATTCCTGTATGTGTCTTCACTAGTTTAAAACTGATGGAACCTGCAGAGAGATCTATATTGGCTGTTAACTCTAATTCCACTCTAACCCCCAATTCTAATGACACGTTAGGATGTATAGTGTTTCTGTTTGAGAAAACATACACTACAAGCAGATGATTCCATTGTATCAATGCAACTTAATATGGGCGGGAAGAAGTGAGAAGACACTGAAGTGGGAAGCATGCCAGCCCTGCCCTTTAGCTACAGGTAAAGAGCGTTGTGAGAAGTTTGGCAGAGCATTGTAGTAGGCTGCGAAAGTGGATGTTAGCAGGAACCTTTTGGCTTGGGAGGGCCCCTTGCTCTCCGGGGCTGGTCTCTGGGTCTGTAGGGGGTGTGGGGAAGGGGGTTGGCTGGAGGGGGATGGTGCCTGGGGGGTGCTGGGCGTTGAAGGAGGTTTATCGTTAGCCTGTGGTGGCTCCTCCTTCTCCTTGATCCCCTCCATCGGAGGCTTGTCTTTTTTCTTCTCTCCGCCACTGCAGAACAACAGCCCACCAACCAGGGACGGAGCAGGTCATGGGACAGAATAAATGATTAAAGTACAGGTCAACGGGACAGATATTTGAACATTTAATGAAAAAAAAATAAACAACACACACTGAGGGAAATAAGCCATAATTGCCCAAAAAATAAATGCACAATCACTTTAGGTACAACATTCAACACAGACAATACAGTGCAGTAATGGCAAACATCGAGACAAACCGGAACAGGACTTTCAGGACAATGTCTCACAGGTCAGTTTACCAGTTTTTTGCCAATTTCCAGTTCATTGCCAGTGATCAGGAAACTCAAGTTCAGCAGGAGCAATTGACAAATATCTACAATAGCTCTACAAACAAGGAAGTGCTGTTCTTTATCCAGCTCTTTATACACTTTGACAGGTGCTTAAACACCTCGAACACTGGACTATCAGATCCTAGAGAAAATGATGAGCTTCATCAGCCAGACAGGGTTTTTTTCACTGAATCCCTGAAAACTGAGAAACAAAATCTTAAGCAGGCTTGAGGCTTTTGTAGACCTTCTGGGCAAAACGTGTTTACACATAGTAGTACTGATCACATGATCAGGACGCATTACTGTAACAGTAAACAATTATGTATAACGCGTTACAGTGGCAGTGCTCTCACAATAGTTCATAGGCTACAGCAAAAATTGCTGTACTTGCTTGTTCTTGCATTGTGGTTTTTTTATGCACATGTGCGTGTGCGTTACCTCTTGGCTGCCGAAGACAGAGTCTCTTTCCTGGCTACGGACACTGTGGAGCTGTCTCTGTGAGTCTTGCGGCCGCTGGAGCTGCCATTAGCAATGCAGGACATGGAGAAGGCCTCTCGCAGCGGGGCCTGACCTGCGCAGGAGATCAAGAATTAGTGACCGCTTCTTACACGTTACAGTACAGAACACGCATCAGTAGCGAACCACAAACATCAGTACATTCATATTTAGAGCAGTGAAGGTGTTGGAGATATGTCTAATATTCCTTAATGTTGCAGATTTAGCTCTTAGCTGATATTCTGGCTGAATGTAATTGAATATTGATCACATGACCACATACACACTGAATGGATGCTAGAGAAACAGGAGAAGGTAACAGAAGAGGCAAAGAGCGGGGAAGATAAACAAGGACAGTGACTAATGTGATTTACAGATTCTGTGGACATGAGGAGGGCGGATAGAAGGAGGGGAGGTGGAGAACAAAAGCAGAATGCAGGGTGGCTTAATGAGGACAGGATACAGACAAAGTAATTGGATCAAAGAGGGAAGGATTAGGCCAGACAAGTTGGACTACTTAAGTGGAGCCCTACCACTCCTTAAAGAACAACAACATGATAGCGAACATGCAAACAAACCAGAAGAGCCACCTCCGACATTACTGAGGAATATCCACCCAGAGCACACATGTGGCTCAGATCAGGCAACGCAAACAGCAACCATAAGTAGCTAATAGACATGGAAATATTTTAAGCATTAGCCCTCTATGTAATGTGGATGCATGTCTTAGGAAAATGCTGTTAGCTCTGTGTTGTAATAAGCATGTCTAGTTTACAGAAACACATATTTCAGTATCTCAGTACTAGTGCTGAACTACTCTGTGCATAGGGAATAGAGGTCACCCCTGTCCTAGTTAATCAATTAAATCAACTACTCCACCGGAATAATCAATTACACTCCACGTTTCTCAATGAATCGTCTTAGTGATTAATTTGCAGTTTGAAAAAAATCTGCAGTTTAATAATCTGGGGAGTTTAAAGAGGAAACCCACACCAGCAGGATCTCGTGAACATATGTATGTTGCTAAAAATTTCATGTACATGAACAGAATGAGGGCGGCACGGTGATGTAGTGGTTAGCGCTGTCGCCTCACAGCCAGAAGGTCCTGGGTTCGATCCACGGGTCGGCCACGGGTGCTGTTCTATGCGGAGTTTGCAAACTCTCCCCGTGGGTTTCCTCCGGGTGCTCCGGTTCCCTCCCACTGTCCAAAGCCTGCAGTAGGTTGATTGGATGTTCTAAATTGTGTGTGTATGAATGGTTGTCTGTCTATGTGTTGCCCTGTGATGGGTTGGCCTGCTGTCCTGGGTGTACCCCACCTAAGGCCCACAGTCAGCTGGGATTGGCTCCAGCTTCCTGTGACCCGGAAACGGAAGAAGCAGTTTAGAAAATGGATGGATGGATGGATGAACAGAATGAAATGTTTGCTTTTATATAGAGTTACTCAATGAATGATAAATATAAATACTATAACTGTTTACTGACTACTGATTTCAACAGTCCTACAGCTCAAAATGCACACATACACCCTAAAGTTACATTCTCCCTGTCTCTTATTCAGGTAACCTTTTGGAAAATAACCACAGCAAATGGTTAAACTGCGTCATGGGGGTTACCTAACAGACTTTGGAAGTGGGGGTATTTCTTTTTCTTTTTCAAAAACCATAGAGGACTTAAGGGATCATTTCAAGAACCAAAAGTATGACACAAAGACTTTGCTCTTGAGATCTGGGAAGCTCTGTCTGCAGTCACTACGTGGAAGCTTCTCTGTTAGCGCTACTATACCATTTATGCACTAATGAGAGCGTCTAAAATAAACATAACACCCTATGTTAAACGTTGATGTCCTTGCAGCAGTTTGCATCAGCCAGGCTATTTAAAACTCAGTTGCAAAGACCTGCATGTGTAAAGGTCTGATTTAATTGCAGTGGACGTTGGTCAGCTCACTGGAATCGTATATGTGCTGTAGCACAGCAATGACCTGTTTAATCATCCTATAACTGTAGCCTGTAATGTCTGTGAAGCAGTTTTGATTAATGGCTTATTGTTTTTTCCTGTGTGTGTGTGTGTTGGGGGGGGGGGGATCTGAAGTCAGTGCCACATGGCCCAGTTTAATGCTCCATTAGCTCCCAACACCAACAAAAACAGCACGTGATTGGCCTCATCAGACTATGTGTGAGCATGTGTGAGCATCCTTGGTGTGTGTGTGGTTTGGGTGTGTGGTTGCTACATCTGAATAGTAACGAACAATCGTTCAAAATGTTTGCAAATTTGCCTCAAGGGTGAGTTTGTTTTCAATTACACTATTCCGCTTACTTTCGATCAGGGAAGGCCTCACTTCCAACAAATAAAACATGGATGTGAAGTATTACCGTTACAGCCTACTCATGTTTCTGCAGGATTAAGCAAGAACTGCAGTTTTTTAATGCAGAACACTGGAAAGCAGCTTTGCATCTACATGCAGCCAACTGACCAACAATATCTTAAAACCAGTGCTACTCCATATATGTAAACCTGCTCTTATGCATCTAATGCACATTTACTCACGCAAGGGAACTAAACTGAAATTTCTTTTTTTTATCAATGCACTGACTCACACAGGTGAACACATCATAGACAAAGCAACAGAACACGAAAAGGAGCGAGTTGTCATGAATAACACTGGCTGTAATTCAGTGGCAGGCCCTGTACATCAAGAGGGACCAGATATCATTCATGAGAACACATCTAATGTCTTCATACAAGAGATCTACACGTAAAGAAATGGCCCAAAAAGTTTAGTGGCAATGACCGGATGGATTTGGGATTTGATGCAGACTTTCTCTCATACTCGTCTTCAGAGTCTGATCCAATGGGCTGCGATATCAAAAGCCACCGTAAAAAAGAAAATAAGGCAAAGAAGCCAAGGGAAAAGTTTAGCCCAGTTTAGCCGTCAGAACTAACTTTTGTATTTCCCTTTTCATGAACAAATAACAGATTTACAAGAATATTATACTAATTCAACTGCTGTGGTAATTTTATCAGTGGTAAATTGAACTATTTTGGCTTTTTTAAGATGAGTGACTTTACAACTATACTGTACACAAGTGTCACAACGTTTCCCTAAAAAATTCTTAGACTCAAGAGTCAGAAAATACAAAAATTCATTCTTCTCCTGATGTAATGATATTGTCCATGTCTTTGTTTTGCTTTGAGACATTAACGACTGCAACTTAACGCCCCATTCTGCTGCCCACAATGATGTAGTTGGGATTTGTGCCCATTTTATGTCACTTGAAGGTGTGTTTGTGCTAAACTTTCCTAAAATGTGCACCGTATGGTGTAAAGCCTTGAGCGGTGAGTTGCCTGCAGTAATGTACTGCATTGTCACTTGCAGATGAGAAGAGCACAACTTAGCCACCCAGACACAAGGTGACCTCCAGTGTTTGTGTGTGTGTCTGCATGTGTGTGGGCCTGCACAGTTTCAGCGAACCCACATTTGACCTTCTAACGGCCACAGGAAACCAGGGAAATCTCTGTCTTCCATCCACAGCTTGTCACTGGCTTCCTCTCGCCCTGCCCCCAGAAACTCTTACAAGCCGTCTGTCGGCGGCGCTAACAGACATTCTTGGTTTGTAAACTCTCTAAAATCATATAGAGCATGAAGAACGAGGCCTGGAATTGTCTTGCTGAAATAATCATGGAATTTCAAGGAAAAGATGTCGAGTTGATAGCAGAATATATCTCTAAAATCCCAAAATACACCTCCACGTCAATGGGCCATTCACACCCATGTGGGCACAGATTCCCCGCTGTACCATCCATCCATTCTCTAAACCGCTTCTTCCGTTTCCGGGTCGCAGGAAAGCTGGGGCCAATCTCAGCTGACTGCAGTCCTAAGGTGGGGTACACCCAGAACAGGAGGCCAACCCATCGCAGGGCAACACATAGACAGACAACCATTCATACACACATTCACACCTACGGGCAATTTTAGAGCATCCAATCAACCTACTGCAGCCTTTGGACAGTGAGAGGAAACCCATGGGAACACGGAGAGAGCTTACAAACTCCAAACAGAAAGGTACCTGTGGCCGGCCCTGGGGATCAAACCCAGGATCTTCTTGCTGTGAGGCGACCCCCCACTGCACCACCGCCCCCCGTACCATGGCAGATAATATTAATAGTATTTTTAAGTATAATATTTACACACACAGTCCTGTACCTAGCCCTGTACTTAGCCCCCTTAACATTATTCACAGTAGTCTATAAAAGTATTAATCACAGACTGACATAATCCATCCCTGAGAAACAGTTAGATACTCTATAGAGAAAAGTCCATTTCAACAGCCTTAATGGCGCTGACGAAAGAAGGATTTGGGGGAGAATGGAAAGAATGAGAAAAGAAACAGATCTCTAAGTGGGGAAGTGAGAAATGAGGGGAAGAGATAAAGGGATGGATTATGATAGGAGCTGTGAGTCAGCCTTGACATTTAGATGTAGAGGGCAAGAAAGAGAGAGAGGGAAGAAAATTGGGGGGGGGGGGGGGGTTGATTTTAGGGAACAATGCACGAGATTCTGGAAAATTTTAGAAAAACTGAAATGAGATTGAGAACGTGACTCGAGAAGATGAGGTGACAAACACATGCACACATACATCAGACGGTTCACAGTTGTGTCTGGAGTCAAGAGAGCAGAACTGCAGTTCTTCTTGCACAATCAATGAAAAACACAGTTCCTCCTTTTCAGCCGCATATGACTGTGTTGTCCGGCGGGATGGCTGAAAGGTGCTACTTGGCTATTTGAGAGACCTCCGTGCTAAAACCCGGAGTGGCTGTTTTTCATGAGTTTTTGACTGCGGCTTTAGAAAGAAATTCAGACTGTAGATTAGGAGCCACTGCCATCTGTTTCCTCAGTGGGAAAGAAGAGAACTCGTTTGCTAAGAGAAATGTCCAAAAGTTTCAAAACACTCCCACTCACTTTTTCTCCCTGGTGTACACGCACGCACGCACGCACGCACGCACGCACGCACGCACGCACGCACGCACGCACACACACACACACACACACACAC
>JBBPDA010000145.1:12311351-12349523 GCA_037974385.1 Arnoldichthys spilopterus
CCACTGAATAAACCTCAATGGAGGAGGGCAGCAGAGAGCATTCTAATGGCTGATATGCAATTCCACCATAGAAACCATTGCATTTGGGAGAAAATGACTTTTAAACAGCTGTCCACTGTAGTGACCGCTATGCACCAAAGGGTTAAAATGTGTTCTGAAATTCTCAACATTTTGTGCTCTCATTGGCTGCCGCTCCCACAATCCCCTGAGCATGAGTCCAGTGTATTAATGCTAAACTGTGTATGTGTATCGGCCACCAGTGTGGAGTAGGAGCCAACTTTTATCAAAAACGGGTCCACTTTTGAGTACTATGTGTCCACTTCTGGGTTTTGTGTTTTGATGCATACAATGTGCAAAACAGATTTGAATATGCTCTGATTGTTTACATTATTTATGACCAGAACAGAGAGACTCAGGAGGAGTTCCTACTCACAGGTCATAAGGCTCTTAAACCAGTCCATGCCTTACATTCAGTAGGTCTTCCCTGGACTATACACCTCACTCCACTACTGTACTTTAATCCTGTACCAACTCAACCACTGCTTTACACTGCCTTCAAAACTGAACTGATCTATCTGCACATTGACATTTGCACTCGTGATCCATTTGCACTCTGCTATTTGCACATCTGGCTTATCTGCACTTCCTATATTCTGTATATTCTGGCAAATTACTAACCCGTAAACTCAAACTTATTTGGTCTGTATATATTTTTGAGGTGTGTATTTACTGTTTAAACTGTTTATACTGTATATTGATAGGTTTATTGTTTAGTGTCAGTTTCCTATTTAGTATTAAACATTTTTTACCTGCTTACATTTTATACTTCATATTTATTTTGTAATATTTTAATTATTTTTTAACTTTATTATTTAAAAAACATCGTGCAGTCTCGGGGACGATCAGGGTACATTTCACCACATTTGTACTTGTATAACTGTGTATGTGACAAATAAACCTCTTGAATCTTATCAGCCACAATATTAAAGCTAGTGACAGGTCAAATGACACTGATTATGTCGTTACAGTGGGTTGAGATATTGCGATAAGTTTGGCAGCAGTTGAACAGTCGTTTCTTGATATCGATGTGTTGGAGCTGTTTTGGTGGCATGAAGAAGACCTGTACAATATTAGACAGATGGTTTTTATGTTATGGCTCATTAGCCTATTATTATTGGTTAATTTGTTGTCAGTTACAACAGTCTCAAAGCAAAATGTGTTTATAAATATTCGCTTTAAGCTGACCATCTGTTACTCCATCCCGTTGGAGCTATGGGGCTGAACTGTATACAACACATTTTGGATTTTGCCGAGTTGTGGTGCGGATATTGGGTTTGATGATAGCCGATAGTTCAGGCACACACTGGTCTGCCTGGAGCTCCACTAAGGTATCCAATATAGAACGTAAGTGTGGGGTTGGGCCGCAGCCTATGTAATGCAGGGGTTTAGCACTGCCTAATATCGCTTTGTTGTCACGTCTTGAGCCGTCGTGTCTTTAGAAGTGCAGTGTGTGTGTGTGTGTGTGTGTTGTTTCAGTAGGAATGCTTTTGTCTGGACGCCGGCCGACTCTCGCTTCTCGGTGATTGGCTTCTCTTTAGCTGTCAGCTTCGCTGGCGAATGGGCGTTCACCTTGGGCTTAAGATAGTGGCGGAGAACAAGCCCTATTCACTGTCTCCGCCCCCACTATAAATCTCCCCTCCTCCGGTGGCTCTGTGCGTGCATTCCGTGGAGAGAGGGTTGCAAACTGTGGTGGACGTTTACGGCCGGTGACGGGAACGTTTGTTGATTTTTTTTTCTTTTTCTCCTGTTCGGGTTTCTTTATTTTTTTAAGAAGATGGAGGAGATGGAAGAGGAGCTGAAGTGCCCGGTATGCGGCTCGTTTTTTCGCGAGCCCATCATCCTGCCGTGCTCGCATAACCTTTGCCTGGTGTGCGCGCGGAATATCCTGGTGCAGACGCCGGACGCCGAGTCGCCTCAGAGCGGCCGAACGTCGGGCTCCGTCGCGTCCGACTACGACTACCTGGACTTGGACAAGATGAGCCTGTACAGCGAGGCGGACAGTGGCTATGGCTCGTACGGAGGCTTCGCAAGCGCTCCAACCACGCCGTGCCCCAAGTCCCCCAACGGTGTGCGCGTGTTCCCGCCGGCCCCACCGCCCCCCCAGCAGCCCCACCAGCAGCAGCAGCAACACCACCTGCTGCCTCCATCGGCCGCCTCCGGTGCGCCGCCTCCTCCTCACCCTCATCCTCACCCTCACCCTCATCCACCTGCCATGATGATGATGATGATCCCCCGCAACGCGTGTCTCACGTGCCCGCAGTGCCATCGTAGCCTGACGCTGGACGAGCGCGGCCTGCGCGGCTTCCCCAAGAACCGCGTGCTCGAGGCGGTGGTGGAGCGCTACCAGCAGAGCAAGGCGGCCGCGCTACGCTGCCAGCTGTGCGAGAAGAGCCCGCGCGAGGCCACGGTGCTGTGCGAGCAGTGCGACGTCTTCTACTGCGACGCGTGCCGCGTGCGTTGCCACCCGCCGCGCGGCCCGCTGGCAAAGCACCGGCTCATGCCACCCGCGCAAGGACGCATCAGCCGCCGCGCGAGTCCGCGCAAGACCTCAACGTGCACGGAGCACGAGTTGGAGAACCTCAGCATGTATTGCGTGCAGTGCAAGACGCCTGTGTGCTACCAATGCCTGGAAGAGGGCAGACACTCCGCGCACGAGGTCAAGGCGCTCGGGGCTATGTGGAAACTGCACAAGGTGAGGATGGGAGAAGACAGTGAAGCATGGAGTGGTTGGTAAAAGCGCAGGGGTCAGGATGCAAAGCTGTGACAGCACTCACAGTCCTCTGTCCATCACTAACACCAACTTTCTTCCACTCACCTGCCACTTTATGATGTGCACTTACCTTAAAAGTGCCTGTATATTTTGTCAGATTCCCTCCACTTCATTGATCACTGGCTGGTTTAAGTACCATTCTCAACAGGGCATTGAAAGCAGCATGGTGGTGAGATGTAGAGGTGAACAATTAATTAATCGTTTTTATATCAAAATTGCAGTTTGAAAAAGTGCAGTTTTCAAAAAGGGCTGCAGTTTTAATTGCATCATATTCTGTCCAATATAAGTTTTAACTGGGGGAGTCTAATAATTATAATGAAATGTAATAATTCCGAGCTTGAGAACTGCCACTATGGCACATTACATATAGCACTGAAGCCTCAAGTGTGAAAATAATTTACTTTTTTGTGGTGAAAAAAGAAGGGGAAAAAGATCAATTCAAAGAAATTTATTCAAATATCACAATTAAATACATTTCCCAAATCTTTCAGCCTTAGTGGCATGACAGGATGTGAAGTGCTGCTGTGATTGTATCTGACAAAGCAGCATGTTTTTTGCCACATCACTGTCACTGCTAGATTGAGAGTGTTTCACTGCAAATAAATATTCAGACAAGAATAATTCTGTGGTCAGAAACTGTACACTGAAGAAGGATAAATTTAGAATGGCTCAGACAGTCGCTAACTGTACCCCAGAATATGGACTTGGTTGTTGTCGTCACATTGCAGTAGGTCTTATGACTGTACGCTAAATATCTAAGAACCATTCATTGGAAAACCCATGTAATATTTTTGTTTTTAGCAGTATTTTTTGTAGTTGTTGCACTTTTATAGGTAAACTCATTCAGAGTTTACCTCAGTCTACACTATTGGTTCCCTGGTTCTGTGAGTACAACTCACCTACTCATTTATCAATGAATCAAATCATCAGCAAGCTCTTCCTGAGTTAGATAGGTGTGGAAGAACAGGGGTGCTCTAGGACCAGAACTGAGAACCACTGCCCTATACTCATCCTAGACCCTTTGTGCTCTGTAGGAGGTAATTTATCCCTCTCCATTTCAGAAGTGATTTTACTGTGCAGAATTTCTCTACACTGCCAAGAAAAGGCAGTCACAACGAGACCCCTTTTTCTAAAAGCGAGATTCTTGGTCAGTAATGTGCTGTGGTGGAACTCCGTTCAGATTATGCACTGCTTAATAAGTGGTGACAGGAATGTGGCAGTGAAGAGCAGAGAAGGCAGCACTGGTCATGTTAAAATTCAGAGCACGAGCAAAAAGGAGCAGGCTATGATTCAGACCGAACAGAAAATAGCAGACACGAAGGGGAGGGCTGTTATCTGAGGGAACAAAAAAGAATGACCCTCACATCTCTTTTCATCTCACCATCATTGCCTGGTGATTGACGTAGAAGCCTTAAGTCAAAGAAGACATTCAGCTCAGATGGAAAGGAAAGTGTTACTTGATCATCTTGTAGGAGACTGGTCTGATGTGTGTCCCATTTTAACAGTGAATTCGTCGTCCTTTAGCTGATGTAGCTCTGAAAGTAGATCATTACTAGGGGGCTGTTCTATCTGTCCCTTATGGGGACTATGTCTCCATGATGAAGTTAAAGGGATATGTATATTTGTCCGTGAGGTAACATTAAAGAGGTGTAGGAATTTGGGGCGTCAGTAGTATATGAGGGCTCTTCTACTCCTCTTCCACTGTGTACATATGTGTGCAGCATATTCCTGTTGTTAATCTTTATCGTGACATTGGCCTTTGTGATAATGTAAAAATTTATACTACATACAGTATATACTACACAAGACACAGTGCTTTTTAATATGAACTTTCCGCATCCTGACCAATCACAGATCCAGGTGAAGGTTCCTCTGAGTGTTTTTATGAATCAATGTATTTACATAAAAAAGTACATCATTCTGGTCAAATTAATGCAGACCAATGTTTAATAATGTCACATTATTGATTCTCCAGTATATGTTTAATATATAACTGTACAATAAGGAGCTGCAACTTACATATCAGTGTTGGGACAAAACTTTACCATTTAAAATGACCATTTTGGAGATACAAGCTTTTGTTCTGACAGTGACAATAATGAAATTGGCTTATGAATTATATGAATTATATCCTAATCACAATTGTTTGAGCTGAACCTACTTTCAGCAGTTGATAGTTTGTGTGTAAGTCACAACAAACAGAAAATAGGTTGACTGTTTTTACACACTGAATTTAGAGTTCATGCAAATACTACAAAGCATTAATTTATTTATTGAAATGTATTGGAACACATCATAGGTTTAACAAAAAGCAATGAAAGTTAGTCCTATAATGGCTTTAGAGGACAATAGTACGTTTTTTTAGCTTTAGCGGTATCTTGTGAATGTTGCTTTTGACAGTCGATTAACAGCTGCTGTGTATACATTGACTAATCTTAAGCAAATTTTATTTCAAAGTATGTCAGAGATACTAAGTTACTGCTGACTCAGTAATCTATCATGTTTATTTGACATCATACGCTCAACTTGGAGTTGAGCTCACCACTTCATGCTGAAATTCCCACTTGGTGGTGGGGGTGGGGTTGGGGTGTCAGCGGATGTAGGATGTTTTCTTTGATTGTTCCTATTGTTGGCATTAGAAAACTCTTAAATCCAGTACAACATAAGTTTTGACAGCCAGAAGAAAATTTAGACAAATGTTGTCTGCTTTAGGGTTGTACTTTAATAGCTGCATACAATGAACAATTAAACTGATAAACAAAATGATTAATATGGCAATTAATCCTCAGCTATAATTTCATGATCATGACAGGCTTAGTAATGCCACTTAGCAAGAAAGAGCACTGCTAGGAAATGCATGGAAAGAATCTTTCTCCATTTCTATCTGTCTACTTTCTATCTACCCTCTCTTTACTAACCCCTCCACATTCTTTATCTTTATTATATTCATAAGCAGTCTCTGTTTGAAGGCTTCAACTTTATCAGTGTAGAGAAGATGTTGTATGTGTATATGTATGTAAAAGCATAGAATTTGATATCTGTATGTAGAGTGAGAGCCAATCCAGCCTGTCTGATTTTGTGTGATGTTATTTTGAGAGAGAGATGGCGCAGCTGAAGAAACCCCACTCTCCAAAGGGCTGATTAAGGATGTGTGTGGGTGAGTGTATGTGGCGTGTGTGTGTGGTTGGCTACGTACTCTCTTTAGCTCATATTGTGATAACGTGTGGGAGCTGAAGAGAACAGATTTAGAAGCACTGCAGTATTACCCACTCATTTAGGCACACATACAAACACACACACTCAACGTAACACTGCCTGAGTGTGAGAGTGTATATACAGCAATGCTTTTGGGTATGACAGATGGGCCTACAGACCCACCCAGGAGGGAAGGCTTAGGGCTCTCTTTTCTTGTTGTTAACTGTGTTTGTGTGTGTGTTGTCCAGGTTCAAATGTGGTGTAGCATAGCTCAGCGTGTAGTGTGTGTATATGGCCTGGGAATATTGTACCCAGAGTGACATACATCTCTGATGACACTGGGGTACACAGCTGTTACTGTGTCCTTTGGGTATCTTTTGTATGTGTGTGTGAGTATGTGTGGGTTTGCTAGTATCCTGTTATTCCTCAGGGGACAATGGAATCCTTTGTCCATGGGGCCTGTTGTCGTGGCGATGTATCAGATTCCCATGGCCACGCTACGTTGGGGCCAGTATAGCTTGTGTGCATCTTCTGTGGGTCTAATTGGGGATTTCTTCAGGTCATTTGTGTCACAGGAAAATCTTGTAATTGTCAAAAGTATCTTTTAATGTCTGCATAACTAAATGGTCATAATGTAAAGCAAAACCATTTGGACAGATTTGATATGAAATTCTCTTTTCTAAAGACTTTGTTCATACTGGTGGTGACAGGAACCAGACATCAACAGCAGTTAGGGCCTTACAGCACTCCCTTACTGAAAGTTATCAGGTGAAATGTCTGTTAATACACTGTCAGATGCCTGGGACTTCGTTTTACAATAGTTGTGCGTTAAGGTTTTATCCTAAAATATATTCTTTGCCAGTCCTGTCACACTGGAGAAATACATGGTAATTTATGCAGAATGTTGGAGAGATCTTTGGAATTTATCTTTAACATCAAAAGAACCCATATCTTACATTTTACTTCTATTTAATTTTTTCCCTGATAACCACTTATAATGTATGTACCAAAACTGGTGATAATTTGTTTTTAGATGACCATTTCCAACCTCTTAAATTAAACAGCTGTTTTTGTTACTGTGCCTTTCATGCTGTGTATAATAATAGGAATGAATCAATGTGGGATTTGTATTTTATATTTGGATGCCTATATCCAATATTTTTTATGTACATATTATAAAAAGGTATAAGTTGGGACTACATACTTGCATATAACTTGTGTATATCTGTAGGTATATTTAGATACATTGTCATTTTTTAAATTTGAAATATAGGTCAAGTCTAAATAGCCTTTTGATGATGATATTACTTTTTCAAGCAACTATTTGCAGAGCTGAACATAATTCATTGTACTTCCTTATTATTGGTTGCCCTGTATTGAGTCTCATTAATGAATGAGTGAATGGGTAGGATAAAGTGCTGCAGGCTAAAAGGTGGTTTTTCATGGCTTTGCAAAAACTATGTGAGCTGCACTCTCCTGGCTCTCTGGCGAGTGCGCCAGCTAGGAGGCTGGCAGAGGCTTGGATTGCCTGCATTCACTCCTCGAGTTGGGGTTCTCTGGAATGAGCAGTAGGCTTGCTGACCGTATGCCTGGAGCTGGTGATCAGTGAGAGGTGAAAAGGGCTGGTTTGGCAGGGGAGGCTTTGTTTGGGCTAGTTTGTTCTCGATTGGGCTTGCCGTAACCTGCTCCCAAGTAAACATGGCAGCGTGGGTTTGTGCCCTGGGTTGAGAGGCAGTGTCCCTCAGCTCCTCGTGCAATTGGGTCCCGATCCGAACACCCTTTGTTGGTGGCGATGCCGCCGTGTTACACTACAAACTGTTTTTGGGGGTTGTTATAGTATAGACTATATGGACTGTTTAGACACAAACTGCATCGAAGTTTAATTTAATATTAATCCGAAATGATCATCTGAGTTGTTTTGTGCAATTTCTATTGTTCATTACATCATAAAATGTAAAGGGCAGCTGGCATTTTAAAATAGTTAAAATAGTGAGTTTTTTTCTCTCCCCCAGTAGTGTTATTTTGTTATGTAGACTCCACAAAATAAAAAATACCTTTAATATGACAGTGACCATAAGTAAATTGTCTGAAATCACATGAATCAAATTGAGCTACTGTGCTCTCGCTCAACTATTGTATTAGCAGTTGCCATTCAGAACAAACAAATCAAACAGCACTGAATCATGCAGTGTGTAAGTCAGTGGTTGCTGTTAAGAGCTGAGGAACGAAACAAGAATGAAAGGGTAATTATGACAACAGGCAGATTTATCCCAGTGGCTGGTGATGCCAGGGGTGAGAAATATTGATTGGAAGCTTTGTAGCACTTTTGTTATGGCCAACAGCAAGATGAAGGGGAAATAAGTGATCCTATCAGTTTTAAAAATTAAGCCTTTTTTATTGCAACCCAAAGTGTTTATTATAGAGAATGTGAGGCACGTAGAGTGTGTTCTGTTATGTGTATGAGTGTGTTTGTACCATTACATAAGTGACAGGAATTGGAATCCAATTCATGATGGAGAAGAGTTTTTCCATAGGCTGACTGATGACACGAAAGTCACACACACACACAAGCCACAGCAAACATCCATCAGCCTTAGCTTTGTCTGACACCATATCTGTCTTATGTGTTTTCTGTTGTTTGCTGCTAACTTTGTAAAAAATCTGTATGCCTTTCAAATAGTTTTATTTTCACCTTCACTCTTGGCTTGAGAGCTTTTGTTCTGGAGACACTGCAGGCCTGTAGTTAGCACTTGGCTTTTTCCCAGGATACAACACTGCAGTTTCTTTCTAGAGCACCTGCTTGTTGTCTATGGGGCTCAACCTTAACCTAAACCTCAACACTGAAGACAGTTCAGAGAAACACAAGAGGCAGCTGTCTGGCATTGATCACCTCTAATAGGTTCAGTGATAAAGGTCACTCTGTGGTGGCGATTATATTGAATTAAGAAATATACCCAAGTCTCGACTAGTAACATTCAACAGTCAATGCACTCACTTTCACTTGTACACACACCAGTTGTCAAAGGCTGGCATGTAAAAACACACACAGAAGCACATTTCTACGCTCATGTGTGCTGATACTTATTGTGTGCATGCATGAACACACACATACGCAACACACTAGTCTACTAGTTTAGCCCCTAAGTGCTTCAAATATAGCTGAGTTGGTACATTTTGATGTTAGTTCACACTTCTAGAGTGTAGGCATTGTTATTTCAATCAATCTCCTAAAAATATAGGTTCTTAAATAGTTCTTGGCTTACATGTGTTTTTTGCAGCTCTAAGAAAAAACGTTCAAATTATGTGGTTCTTAAACCTAAAACAAATTTAAAATAACCTTCATAGAATGCATCATAAAATGTAAAATTACATCACATAATTATGTATATTTTAAATAATTAATATTAATTTGCAATAAATACCCAAATCTAACTATTTACAAGTAGTGTAGCATAGACTAAAAATAATGGTTTGTTTTTTTTAGAAGTTCTTTTTTTTTTTTTGCATTAATTTATTTTAGCTATGCTAATAAGAGCCCAGTACTGAATATTATCATAGTCATAATACTTTTGATTCCAAAACAATACAGTTTAATTGCTACCTCTAGATCAATGTGTCATCATGCACTGATGCATTTTTACACCAATGTTCCTGTCTCTTATTTCTCTTTCTAAACATTACTGTATAGAGGACTGTGTGTGGAAAGCCAGATACAAACACCGCATCCCCCTTCTCCTTCTCTCATCCTTTCATTCCCACCCTCCCTGATTCTCTTCCCTGATCAACTCATCACTCCTATTTTCACTTATTCCCCTCTTTGCTCAGGCTTTTCTCTGGATCTCCCATTTCCGGTGCATATCTTTCATGTCAGCGTGCATATTCAAGGTTAGCTGAGGACTGTTCAGCGCTGCTGTGGAATAATTAGGTCAGATATGAGCAGTCCCAGGTGCTGTACAGAGAGACCAAAAAGAAAAGATGGGGAAAGACAAAAGGGAGAAAATAGCACACTCAACAGCAGGGGGGATGGCTAGAGATCTCTTTCTGTCTTTTTTGCATTTTCATTCCATCTCGTGGATCAGTGTGTTCTGTGACAGCACTCTGCTGGGACAGCGCCTCATCTGCAGGATCACTGCAGAGCCAGAAACAGCCTCCTTACTGCACAGCTCAAGATACACACGCACACACACCCACACACACATACACATACATTTAAGAGAAAGTGGGCATTTTTCTAGGATAAGCCTCCAATGCTTCCCTCATATCTTTGACCGGTTAAACTGTACGAACCTTGATTTTATGTGGTAAAGAATCCTGGTTTATTCTGAAGGGTCCACTTAATGCATAAATTACAGTGTAATGTATCTTGCTACCTGGTCCAGAACCTTTTGGGAGCACCCATTTAAAAACCTTGCACATTTGGCTGTCTAAGTCTGAACAGATTGTAGTTTTGCTCTGGCCTCAGGCCTAAATATGCCGCTTTTTCAGTGCCAGACCAATACAGAGTTCCAAAGAGTTAGTCAGGGCTGGACAATGTTTCTCCAAACTCACAATGTTCACAAAATGCATTACTTCTACAATGCAAGGTATGTCCCGATATTTTACACTTTTTCTCAGTTTGTTTCAGGCATAAGTAGCCTGTGTTTGGTAATGTGTAGTACCATGTAGAGGTTAGGGTAGAACCCTTTGATGAGTGAAAACCTAAAAGCAAGCAGACATACGGAGGAGAAAGTATATAATTGGATGATGAACTTACTCATAAAAGGGAGGTGAGGAAGTGATCATTGAATTTAACAAAGCTTTTAAATTGCAACATGCTATTAAGAATGAACCTTGTATTAATTTTTACTTGGAAGGGGTTATAAAGTTGTTATAATAAAAATATGTTTTTTATTTTTGTTATTATTGCAAAGGTACTTTTTTGATAGTGATATGTTGTTGCCTTCCCAGCTGAAAAAATATCAGATTTAAGTGTGTACATTATTCCCACATGACTGCAATGTATTACACCAACATGATTATTGCCAAAAGAGAGTAAATGAAAGGCAGTTATTGGGTTTGGTGTAACTAATTAAATTAAAGTGGGGCCAATGTGCATATTTAAATCAGTTCATTTAAGGCACATTTTTGTGTAGAGGAAACACAATAACAACATAGTAAGCATATAAAATCAGAGAATTTATAAAGGACAAATAATCATTTGGTTGTTGAACCCCAGCTTTACTCTGATAGGATACCCACATTTTATCATTGGCAGTGATTTTTGTTAAACAATCAAAGAGAGGCCCAAAACAGACAAAGCAGCACATGAGCTATACCATTTTAAACTTTTACACTCTGTTTTAAATGTTCTTTTTAATTTTTTTCAATACTGCATTAAAATAGTTACAATGTTAACATTATTAATATAGTTGTTTCTGTAAATAAGTTAATGAAAAACAACCACAGACTGAAAGCATGTAGCAGTTGTTTTTTTTGAGTAGGTGGAATGTGGATTGTGTAGAGCATCAGCGTAGAGGTGGGCTACTTAGAGCATGCTGTGCTATGATTGGTTAGAGCAGGGTTCATAAGGAGTGTGATTGGTTGAGCTTTTAGGGCCTAAAGCAGAAGACACAGAGTAATCAGCTCTGACAGCTTCCTGTCATCCTCCCACTTTCTCTGTCACTCTCTGCAGCTGAAGAAAAGGAGTGTAATTAAACTGCCCTAATCACCCTGCAGGGAATTATTTATGCACAGCATGTTCAGTCACTTCTCTCATTTTCATAAACTGTACACCTACACCCTGAACACCCCCAACACCCCCTCCCACACACACAGAAACAATTAGAGATGATGATAGAATGACTCCTGAGTCCTCTTACAGCGATGACAATTTTACTGATGTCAGCAACAACCAGCAATCATCACATTTTCCTGCTCACAGAGTGCTGATGCAGCTGATCCCAGACACACATACACACAGTTTTATCTTTTTATGTGAAAGATTAACCCTGAACATGATGTTTGATGTTTTGGTACAGCCAGGTTAGAGGGTCATGGACAGCAGCCTGTAATTGGATATTGATCTAATTTGATTACATGGTCATGGCCTGTAAACACTGCAGCACAGGATGCTTTTTTAAAATTTTCATGAAAGTGCAGTGCTTACAGCAGGGCATGGGCTTGCAATAGCAGGGTGTGCTCTACAGAAGTCATTTTAAATGGGTCAAATTGCATTCATTCAAGCTCCGTTTTATAGCATAGTGTGGTCAGAATGTGGTGGTTAGCTATAAAGGAAAACAAAGCTAGGCTCAGGGCCCAGGCAATGCCTTTCTGCTATGTATCTCTTTTTAAGCCTTGTGCTTTCCGTTTCCTCAAAGATCACACTTTATAAATCTTGTAAATTGTGCATAACCTGTATATAAGTGCATTATATTTATGCATACAGTGCATTTATATGTATATATGTGTGTGTGTGTTTGTGTAATTGGATATATTTTTAATGGGATGACTATAATATATAGATCAATTATGTTACATATAATAAACCAAATTAACTAGTCATCTAAAAAGATGAATGTATCTGTGTTGTGTATTGCTAAAGTTTGTGTAGTGTACATGACGTTGAACAGTTTATACCTGAGTAAACTCATGTTTAGGGCTGTGGTATGTAAGGATATTTAGCTGTACACTATCAGAAATGTGTTCTACAACTACATTTTTTGTTAATCAGGGCAGAAACAATTTAAATATATCCTCAACAGTACAACATGGTCCTTAAGGTCTAACTGTATCTTAAATAGTTTTTTTCCCCAGGGAAAGAGGCATATTTGTACCTTTTCATAAACCCAAAGTTTTTAAAAAATAAAAATAAAACAAATTGCTTGGAGTAAAGATGACATGTGGAGTGAGTGGGACTTTATTGCTATAACTACTTTTATGTTCCCTAATTAAAGGTACTGAAAATGTGCCCTTTGGTAATCTTTATCGAAATATTGGTCTTTGCAATATTGCAAAAGGCTAAAAGGCAATAGATATATGTAATATGCAAAAGAGTCCTGTGTGTGCGCATGTTTTGTGTGGGTGAAAGTGGGAACTCTGTCTTGCTGGTTGGCATAGCAGTGCTGGGATTTTTGTGTTTTACTCCAGTAGCTTCCCACACTCAGGAAATGCAGGGTCACTTAAGTCTTACTTAGTCTGTTTCCTGTTCACTTAGTCCACAGACTGCTCTTGCACAAACTAACACAAACACAGACAGATACTCAAACATAAGTCCGTATATTTTGGGGGGCATCCATGTACAGACTTGCACAAGCCTTTGTAGTTGTTTTTCTTTCTAATTTTTTTTTCATTGCTCTCTCACACAGTGGTAGACTTGTCAAAAGAAAGACATAAAATCATCCTGCATCTAATTTTCTAATCCTCACTTTGGTGTTTGTAACAGAATTGGCAGTTAGACTTCTTCTCCAAGTGCACTGAACTGTCCAGTGATGTGTTAGCAGCAGCTGAAAAAAACATGTGGTGGCTGGCTTTATCTTCCCAGTGTTGGTCGTGTAGAATGGAGACAAAGAAATTTTGCAAAAATTGAAAAAGAGTTAAAAACTCATGAAAGCTGAAACACAAAGAGCTCATACTTTTTTGTACATTGTATAAACAATGTATTATAATCAGTATTATAGTAAATCATAATATAATCAGTAACTAAATAATAAGCATTGTTTGAACCCACATCCACCCTGGATTTTTTTTAATGTTTGACCACTGTTCATAAGTTACACTAATGATGCTTCGAATTATATACAGCAGTGTTACGTTCATGTCATAGCAGAGCCTTAGCACCAGGGACAGCAATAATATGCCCTAATATTCAGACCTTTAGGCAGCAACAAATTTATCTCAACCGCTCTCTCTTTCTGTCTCCAGGGGCAACTCTCTCAGGCACTGAACGTTCTATCTGATCGAGCCACTGAGGCCAAAGAGTTCCTTGTTCAGCTCAGAAACATGGTACAACACATACAGGTACAGTTCTACTCACACAAGCACAATAGATTTAAGAGTAATCGGTTCAGTATGCTTGATGTGAGTGAGTGTGGAAAGCACAAGTTGAGAAGGGATGAAGAAAATCTTCTTACACACAATGCAATAATTTTTTTACTCAAAATGTAAGAGGACAAATAACACTATATGTGTTTTTTAATTTAATTTTACATTCAAAATCATTGTACATGTACACATTGCCTGTTCTTAAATGGTTAGTATTGGTTTATGTAGACTGAAGTTTTACCCTCACAGTCTAAGTGTGTGCATTTGTTTGTTTTTCAGGAGAATGGAGTTGAATTTGAAGCATGCTTGGTGGCTCAGTGTGATGCACTGATTGAAGCTCTGAACCGCAGAAAAGCTCAATTGCTGACCAGAGTCAACAAAGAGCATGAGCACAAACTCAAGGTGAACACAAGATCACACACTACATTCAGCCTTTTACAATGCTACAGCACACCCTGATTGTAAGTCTAATGGAGATTATTAGAAAATCGTGTTACATCGGAGGGTGACTGTCATGATTCAGATTTTTTGTGTTGTGCAAAGAATGTTAAATTGTGCTATTGCTGAACTGAGTATTGCATTGTGCATGGTGATGTGTTGTTGCTACATTTTGTTTTTCAGTGATGTTTTGTATGACACTGCACAATGTTGCAATGTGATGTGCATATGATGTACACTTATGCTGTGTGTTATGTTTTGCTGTGATGCGATGTAATGTGCTTTGCTGTTCTGTGTTGTCTTGTGCCAAACTATGCTATACTGTGCTGTGTGGTCTGTTACACTTCCATGTACTGGGCAATGCTGTTGCTATACTAAGTTGCATTACCTTGGCTGTGTTGTACTGTGTTACTGCGCTGTGTCGTTCTGTGCTGTTTACTCCTGTGATGTTTTGTGCTGTGTTCTGTTTTATTACTATTGTGCAGTGATTGTCATGGTTCAGATTGCTCTGGCCTGCTGCTGTTTGGCACCACTCTATTCAGGCCTGCTCTCGCCTCTGGTCTCCATGGAGCCATGGGCTTGTTGCTATGGTTACCAAAATGTTAGGTCTCCAGAATGGTTTAGTAGCTGAAGTGAGAGAAAGCAGATACCCACGCATGCACACACACACACACACACATGCACACCCAGTAGACATTCTGATTCTAGATATTCAGATTCTGTTTTAGATATTAAGTGAGATTCCAGTTGGTGTTCCTAACTGAACTGAAAAACATGCTTAAGCATCATTAAACCTGCATGATCAAGGACATATATAACTAGGTTATATGTAACGTGTAGAGAACATGAATATGATTTTCAAAGGTAGCAGCTAAGTGGTCTTAGCTACATACACACAGACACAGACACACACACGTATTTACGCAGCTGCACATACACATACAAGGAAAACACACATAACACACATGCTGCTTGCTCATAGAAGATGCAAAGAGCCTTTCTTGCTGTTGCTTAGCAACCCAGTCTCAGTACCAGCAATGGTGGGGAGATTCTGATATTCAAGCCTTGAGGCAGAAACAAAGATTTATCTCACTGATTTATCTAAAGTGCAGTAGAGAGTGAGGGAGTGAGAGGGAGAAAGAGAGAGCAAGAGAACATTAATTACTGTGCACAGTAGCACTTTTCATAAGTGTTCTTAGCAAAACTGCTATCCTCTCTCTCTATTTCACGCCACCCAATCTCTCTCTATCTCTTCTCCATTTTCCCTTCTTCTCCCTCATTGTTTGTCTCTTTCTCTCATTTACTCTGTCAGGTGGTTCGTGATCAGATCTCCCATTGCACCGTGAAGCTGAGGCAGACGACGGGATTGATGGAGTACTGTCTGGAGGTCATCAAAGAGAACGACCCCAGTGGCTTCTTGCAGGTGACTTAGCTTAGCCTGCATAAGACTGAAGTATGACTGACATGAAGCACTACACTTACACAGCTCTTCTCAAGTTTGTGGATACCCCCACAGCCCAGCTGAAGAGGTCTGGTCGAGTAAACATTTCCTGTATCAGTAAAAAGCTCATAGAAAGTCAGCAAAAACATAGCAAGTCAACAAACTAGAAGAAAGGCACTAAGAAACTTTCAGAAGTGTAGGGGAATGTCTTAGTACATGCAGAATCTGTCAGCACAGGTTTGTCAGGAACTGTTCTTCTCTTTTTTGTTGCACTTTTGGTCTAAAATAAAATGCTAAAACCTAAGACATAAGGGGTATGATAAATTAAAAAGAAGTACCGTAACCAGCTGTAAGCACAAAGCATGAATTAATGAGTAAATAAATGTAAAAAAGTAGAAGCTTGAGCAGAAGTAAAAATATTATCATTTAAAAAAAGGAAAGTGCAATTTCATTGAAAGCAACTGAGTAAATGTAACTAGTTACTCCCAAGCTCATGAAAAATCACAATGTCATTAGACCATAGCCCCTTTCACATATGTACTTTACACAGGAATGAACACAAGCCTATCAAAATTACAGTAAAGCTGACATCCTCATTTAACTGCATCAGACCTAGTACTATTCTATACTGGAAAGGCCAAAAACACTTTTTTGTTTTGCGAGTAAAATCATCATAGGTATGTATTTTTTTTATTCTTGACAAACGTCTGGACAATAATCTGTCCTGTGTGAATGCATAACTGTTTCTGTGTAGGAGTGTCTTTTTTATATATGATTAAAAAATAAATTAGCTGCTGGCTATTCATGCTGAGAATGTCACCTTCTGTTTACTGGATTTTTAATGGTATATGTAAACATGTGCATCCCAGTAAAATACATAAAGCCTGAACATTTCCAGTAAAAGTATCCTGATAATGTCCATGGCTTTGCAAAGCTAGTGTCATTAGTGTCACCATAGTTTTAAATGCCACAAATATTTTTCGTAGATGTAGAGATAAGCAGTTTTACACAGCATCATTGAAGGTTTTGGTTTAACATAGTGATGATAAACTGCTTGAAACTTTACTGTCCAAACATGGGCATTAAAATGTTTTTTATGTATGTGCAGATCTCTGATGCGCTGATTCGTAGGGTGCACATGACCGAAGGCCAGTGGGGTAAAGGCACTCTGACGCCTCGTATGAACAGCGACTTTGACTTGACCCTGGACAGCGGCCCACTGCTACAGACCATCCAACAGCTCGACTTTGTTCAGATGAAGGGTAAGACAATGTGTCTTAATGTGGGCATGTGTGCTCATACATACAGTATATGTTCATATTCATATATGTGAATGTGTTCATATGAATGTGTCGACACTGACTGTGTGTATATGTTGTGTGTGTGTGTGTATGTATGTGTATGTAGTCCCTGCAGCTCCGATACTGCAGCTGGAAGAGTGTTGTAGTCAGACCAATAGTGCCACTCTGTCCTGGAAGCAGCCCCCGCTCTCCACCATCACTGTGGATGGATACATTCTGGAGCTGGATGACGGCAATGGAGGGCAATTCAGAGTATGTGTTTTATTTGAAATGACTTTTCATCATTACCTTACATCATTGTTTTAATAATAATTAACTATTGATAAATCATACAGTGTAGTTTGAAATATTAATATTAATATTACTACACAGCAAAAAGTATTTTATAACATTTATTCATTCTGTATTTAAGAAAACAAGATGTTACAGCTTTGTTTATCATCCAGGGCACATCTAAAGCTTTTTTACAGCTTCCTGTAAATAAAATGAAACCTCTGAATTAGTAGAATAGTAGGATCATATTAGACTTATTTTACATAATTTCTTAGTATTATTGAAACGATTTAATTTTTACCATACTGTATAACAGTACGCACACACAGATACATACATGTACACATTGTTTGTAAATACGCTCCCTGATTTAGGCTTATATTCTTTCTGTGATATAATACATGTTTGATCTTCTTTACTGCACCATGCTATTTATACACTTCTTAGTAGGTTGCTACACACAGACATGCTCTCTCTAAACAGGCCAGGCTCTTTTTTAGGCACACAGGTTCTTGTGTTCTGATTTCTGTTCCCGTTTCTAAGTCTGATTGATGAACCCAAATCATTTCTGACTATATAGATCTTTTATTGCAGTAGTTGTTGCATTAAATATGCTTAAATACAGATTTTCTTTAAGAAGTGTCTTAACAATTTAAACACCTGGAAAGATAATGTGTGTCTATAGAAGCACATATCTCATAAGAAATCATGCATTCTCACAGAAGTGTGTATTCCACAGGAAGTGTACGTTGGCACAGAGACAATCTGCACAGTGGATGGACTTCACTTTAACAGCACATACAAATCACGCGTTAAAGCCTTTAACTCCAGTGGCGTGGGGCAATACAGCAAAACGTTGGTCATGCAGACCTCTGAGAGTAAGTTATATAACCTGCTGTCACACACACCTGTTTGCATTGCCATTAGTTTTGCTTGGCTTCTAATAAGTGGGGAAGCTGGATAATGTTCAGTATATAACAGCTGAGCTCTGAATTCATATAAAACATGGAATTTAATGTGAATTTAACTTCACTTTTAAAACACAGCAAAAGCTTTTGTCTGTTTTCTGTTGCCTGTGTAGACTGTATGAGATAACATACTTGAAAATATATAGTTAAGAAGCCTTTATTAATGGAATCCTTTGCCCAACATTGCTAAAAATTAATGAAAGCTTGTGGGGGTGGGTTCATGACCCCTTCTAGCTCACCCTGATTGTTATCCATGATAGCATTGGTTAGGAAAAGTAGTCCTAATTTGTGAATAAGTTTGAGTATATTCAACACATATTAGGTTAAACCAAGAAAAGCATTTACTGTGTATTGTAGTGTTAAACTAATATGCGTTATCATGCTTAATAAGGCCCTATGACTGTTGTTGTTTGTTTGAGGTGAGAAGTAAAGCTGAGCAGATCCAGCTTCCCGATCAACTGCTTTTACCTCCCTCTCTCTCATCAACTTTATTTTTTATCACTCTATCCCGTTTCTTTTCTCCTTTCTTCCCCACCCACACCCTTCTCACTCACTCTCTCTTCCCCGCCCCCTCTCTCTGTCTCTTTCTCTCTCTCATCTCAGCCGGACTTCCCCCATGTGATATTAAATCTCTAGCTACAGGTATGGCTTTCTCAAAAACAATCCACTTCTTCCTCTTCCTTCCCTTCTTCCTCATCATTACTATCACCCTGTTCATCCTCTTCTGCTCCTGTCTTTTTGAGTTGCTGGGGTGTGTATGTGTGTTCCGTTTGGATGCATGTGTACTTTTACCGAACTGTGTCAGTCTTTAACACTTGTCATTCAAAACCCATAAGGATTCATCCAGTATGTATTTAAAAAAAAGTCACATGTAAGAAAGTGCTCAGTGCACAATACACAATTCGTGAGTTTGTGTGTATGTTTGCATGTGTCTCCTTTCTGCAGTTGCCTGGTTCACTTTTGACCCTGCGTCAGCCCATCCTGACATTATACTGTCCAATGACAACCTGACCGTCACATGTAACAGCTATGATGACCGTGTTGTTATGGGCAACACAGCATTCTCACGTGGTGTACATTACTGGGAGATAACCATTGATCGCTATGACAACCACCCTGATCCTGCATTCGGGATTGCACGGAGTGATGTGCTGAAGGATGTGATGTTGGGAAAGGATGATAAAGCCTGGGCCATGTATGTGGACAACAACCGTTCCTGGTTCATGCACAACAACTCCCACACCAACAGGTATGAAAGAGTGCGTGGGTCAGTGTAGGCAAGTGTCTCTCTGGGTGAGTTAATCCTTAGAATTTCATTTACAGTAATAATGTCATTGTGCTCTACAGTTAATCCAATAATATTATATATTGATACGTTTTTAAATGTTATACAGGGAAAAATGCACTTTTTAGTGTCAGAACAGGAAACATATGTAGTTAAAGCTCCTCACAGACTGGTAATAATTATAGGAGTAATCTAAAGGGTATTAAGTCGAGAACATGGGTGATTGGTGTAGAAGAAAGTATCACATTCGAATTGCATGGCATGTAAATTGTCTGTCAAATGTTGTACTGGCATATTGAGGTTTGATGATAGCCAGTTTCAGTACTGTTATTGATGAAGTCTGAAAATGTGCAAGTTGTTCAATTCCTCCAACTTTTTTTGCCATCTTTCCTGTTTTGATATGTTTGTTGGCACATAGTCACATAGAAGAGACGGCTGTTCTAACAGTTGTTTTTTAATATGTATAGAAGCTGTATTGTCGAAGGAAAATCTTGATGATATATTAAAATTCTAAAAGAGTTAAAGCACGTAGGACATGAGTGTAGCTATACCACATAAACGTTTCAGTGAGCGCTATAGTTATCAGGACAGTTATCATTTTACACTCCACTCAAGAACATGTCAGATATTGTTTTTGATGGACTTTTTTTTCATTCACATCAGTAGAAGAACTTTTGGGTTATCCATTGTATGGATGGGTTTATATGGGTTTTACAAAGTAACACAGAGGTAAAGAGTAGTAAAATTAGCTTTTTTTTCCAGGCTATTTCCAGAAGGTTGTTAATGTAACGTAATGTAATGTATAACTTTTCTAAGCAGCTAGCTACCCCAACACTGTCTGTGTGACTTGGATTTAAGAATTTCTCTCTCTCTCGCCCTCTCTCTCTCTCTCTTTCTCTCTCTATCTCTTAGAACGGATGGAGGGATAAGTAAGGGAGCGACAGTGGGTGTTCTCTTGGATTTCTCAAGGGGAATTGTGTTATTCCTCATCAATGATGAGCAGCAGGGTCCCGTGGCCTTTGACTCTCTGGAGGGCCTTTACTACCCTGCTATCAGCCTCAACCGCAATGTTCAGGTAACACACATACACACAACACAAGAGCCAAAATATTTAGCCAAAACAGACAGCCATAACACAGTTTGCACAGGAGTGACTTATTTCTGTAGTTCACGGTTTGGAAATAATAGAAAAAATGCTTTCTTTATTACTACAAAATACAGATGAGTGATACTATTTTCTTTTCCATCTCATTCCAAGTATTTCAAAAGCTAGTATTCTCATGGCAATATCAGTACAGATGCTTAGAGACATTAACAAGTCTTCTTGTGATCACAAAAGGGAGAAATCCTTGAGATCTGTAAAGGGAACATCAGCAAATGAAGACATCAGTTAAAAGATTCAAATGCTTTTATCATTAGCATTAATCAAACTGAGTTCAAAATGCTTAATGAAGTAAAAAAAAGTGAACCTAATAGTTACTGAGAGTGAGTAATGTGTCAGTATTATCTTTCACCTGAAAGTCACCTTTTGTGTGTGTCTATGTTTGTAGGTGACACTTCACACTGGGCTGCCCATACCAGACTTCTACACCCCAGGAGAGTCAGACCCCACAGGCTCAGTCTGCTGAAGACACATTCACACACATTGAGTGCACAATTGCACACAATAACACACACACACAAACACATACAGAGGTATACACACACACAGGTACTGAACGGATAAGAAGCTTTTGCACAGGAATATTCAGTTTTAATCTGTTGTGAATTGAAAGTGCTGGAGTGGTTGAGGTGTTGAGCAGTTTTACTGAGTTGAGCTGCAAGTTCAGATTTACATGAAACCTTTACCTTAAACCAATTCTATCCCATAATGCCCAGCAGAGGGAGCCATAAAGCAGAACAGTGAACTGCACCTGTGTTTGTAGAGAGTGTCATGGCCTGTCCCAAAGTTCATGCTTACAGTTTTGTGTACATGTGTGCAGGTTCATGTGCTTTCCACTATGTGTTTAAGTGTGTCTCATTTCTTAAACGTGCAAAAGCACAGTGGGCAAGAGAACACTAAGCACACCCCTTTCCAAATACAGCATAAAACGGTATTGAGCAAAGTATATAACCCACTGTTCAAAACATTGAATATGTTCGATCTTGTTGTTTCGAAAATATTGAGAAACATTGCAAGAACATTGATGACTGTGTCGTACAAAAGTATAGCACATATCAACACACTCGCGGTCTTAACAAGGGCTTGCACACTTTTGATAAAGTTGGAAAAATGTCACGTTACTGTTCACAAACCGCAAGTGTGAACTCACTTCCCCTTTACATTTACACTTGAAACACTGACCATTAATGGTCTAGAGGTCTAAATTGCCTGAACAACTCTCTTTTGAGAAAACTATTAATGATCAATATTAATTTTCATCTAAACTTGTATTGCCAGCATTACTTGCTAACTCTTTTGCCTTATGACCTTTTTCACTCCCATGTAACAGGGAGAATTAAGTAGGGAAATAATGATTGACACCAGATCTGAAAGTCAGAGAAAGTGGAACATTTTGTATTGTGTTTGCTGCCAGAAAATATAGGTGACATATTTCATATGTCATTTCATGGGCTGCCTAGTGATGGCAGTTACATCATATGTATAGAAAGATTTGTCATGCTGTTATTTTGAAGAAGGTCTAATGGCCTTTGCTGTGATGCAGTCCTTTTTATGCTAACAAGGGTACTCTCTGCCCACCCACAGCATGGCTATGGCATGCCACAAGTGCAGCCAATGATACGCTTCAGTGTACTGATGCAGGAAAAAAATGAAAACCCCATTCTCTTTCTTTCGCTTTCTTTCCTCTCCTACTTATCTCTCGCCTTCTTTCTTCTACTTTTTAATGATTGGTCACATTAAAGTAAAACAACAACCATGTGACCAATCACAAAATAGGCTGGTATCCAGACAACCATTACTTTACACAGATTTTATATTATTATTATTATTATTAGTATAATTATTATTATTATTACAGTCTTGTCGGTGCTAAAGCATATAGACTTAAATAGGCCTTGTTCCTGTAAGCAGGAGTCCAGGCAGGTTTTGTATTCAAATATTCTGTGCAGACGTCGATATGTGAGATAAATTATGGACCTGTAAGATAATGTAGGATTACGACATCCATTAGAGTTTATTCATATAATTTTACTATGTGATTACGTTCAGTATAGTGTGAAAGGGAAATTCACACATTATGGTGACTGAAATGTCTATATGGGTTTTGCGGGAAAGAAATGGCCAATTGAGGACATATAGGTCCCATACACTACACATAGTTTAACAGTACACTACACACAGCTAGCACTAGACTAAAAAAAGACTTGCTTGTTGTAGTTTTGAAAATCAGAATACATTCTAATCCTCTTGTTCCCTAGTACCAGAACTGTCACGTGTCATGGTGAATCATTCTCACCATGTTTAATGAGGACGATGGGTGTGTCTTTGTTTAACAGTAATGAAGAGACAGTGGGCTCTCATGCATGCACACACTGCATGCACACTGTCTCTGCACATACACAATAGTCCCCCTACTGGCCAATACTTAGGCAAAAAAAACAAAAAACAAAACAACAACAGCATTCATTCACACGCAAACACTCGCATACACACAGCTATCCCATTAGACTTATATAACTCATCAATCAGTGTGCAGACACAAGAAAAAATAATTGCCCCATACTCTCTCTCTCCTCTCTCTCTGCCCCCATTTATTACTGCCTCAGAGCTGTACAGGCAAATTGCTAAACTTAAATAAAAACCTGGTGCTGCTTCTGTTTATATGTCTGAAAATTACAGTAGACGTATATATATATATATACATATATATTTGTGTTTATTAACTGCAATATGTAATGGCACAGCTGTAAATCCAAAAAGAAGATGAACTGGCAATATGTCCTGTGTTCTTGAAGTGTGGGAAGACATCATGCGGATATGGATATGAGCTGTTTCTGGCTGCTATGCTCTGGTGCAACGAGACATAAACTTACAGTCTCTTTTGACATAGACCTATGTAGCCTGCTTAAGAATATCATTTCCTAATCCCAGCGATGAGCTCAGTGACCGGAGGCCTTTCCTCAGCCTGATAAAGTGACTGAGTGACAGCAGAGGAATAGGAGAAATGTCTACACTTTAAAACATATAGTGCTTTGAATTTATGTAATTCATATGTATATCAGTTACACATGAATAAAATCTATTACATCAACACAGTTCAGCCTTTATGTTTACTTACTTTTGGTAGTTATTGTGTTGATAGTTGTGTTGATGAGTAAGTTTCGTTCCTGTGGAAATGATGTACACGTTTCAGTCAAGGGAATTAAAAGCACTATATTTTTCAGTGTATGTATGTAAAGGGTTTCTTAATTTTCTTTATCAGAAATGAACCCCTAATGTGAATAAAGACATTATTATTATTATTATTATTATTATTATTATTATTGATGTTACTCGCCTGTCATGTACCTGGCGCATTGTGCTTTCTGTAACCGTACAGTATATTCAATAAACTGGTTGAGTGAAATTAGTTCATCTGTGTTTTTTCCCTTAGCAGGTATTTATAGAAACTACATTTTAAATACAAATGTGGTTTTGCAGCATAATATTACACTGAAAGCCTACAATTAGGCAAATTTAAAACATTTTCATTTTGACACCCCTACATTTAGAACTTTGTGAATCTTTGCCAATGTAATTGCAGTGAGTAATATCCGTAATGCTAGTTGATGTAAGGAAACACCTAGAATATATCTCCAGATCTTTCCTTCATCACATGAGAAGTCTCTTCTTCAGCTCAGCCCACGGGCCCTCTGTTGGGTTCAGATTAGGTGACAGGAATGGCTACTATAGAAGCATGGTTCTGTGATTGTGTCCTGTTCCCGGCAAGTGCATGATAGCTGCTGTAGTTTGAACTTTCTTTTTTAATCTAGCCATTACCTGAATTATGCAGGTCAGACTAGACTATACAGCATTCTGAATGGAGACTCTCCCCTGAAAGGAAAATGTATGAAAATTAAACCCAGTCTTGGGTGAATTCCAGTGATAATGATGAACCATTGATAATTCTTGGTGGTCTAATTAAATTAGACTAATTAAATTAGTTTTTAGGACACTGTCCGATGAGGTTTACCATGATTAAGCCTATCTCAGGACTCCCCACTGCTATGGAGATTTTCCATTGACAGGAATATGTATAATGATTAAAGCCTAGTCTTTAATTCAATATAAGTATTTAGTGCAGGACTAGGCTTAATCCCAGTCCGGGAAACTAATAATATTTTCCAATCATTTCACTTTCTACAAGTTTAAGGTGCAGGTGTGGTTCTTTTCAAACCCAGTAGCACGTGACGCTTGCTGTAGCCAATGACAGAGAGGGTGGTCCCTTGTACGGGGTAAAAGTGAAGCGCAGCTCCTTGATCCAGCACAGCGCTGTGAAGTGTGTCTTGATCCCTCGGTCCTTCAGCAGTATGGCAACACCGCTCACTGATCAGGAGAAACGCAAACAGATCAGCATCAGGGGCATCGTCGGGGTGGAGAACGTGGCCGAACTGAAGAAAGGCTTCAACCGTCACTTGCACTTCACACTCGTTAAAGACCGTAATGTGGCCACGGCGCGCGATTACTACTTCGCGCTCGCGCACACAGTGCGGGACCACCTAGTGGGCCGCTGGATCCGCACGCAGCAGTTCTACTACGAAACGGACCCCAAGGTGAGCTCAGCTCAGAGGGGCTTCTAGCACAGAGTGCTCCATCTCCAACCCTGTCCTACTCAGGATGATTGTATCTAATGCTCAGTAGAGGGAAAGCTACTGGACTAAAACTGGGAAGCTTTGCTCTAATCTAATGTTTTGATTTGTAATAATGATGGTAAACATATTCTGATGGGATGTGAATTGCAGTAAGGGGTTAATCTTAGAACAAACAGTCTCCAAATATCCGCCCTCTGCTCAGTGCAGAAATCTGAACAAGAAGTCTGGTCTCTTTCTATTGAACTTACAATCGGACACGCATAGCAGTTTGTAGACCCAATTTTTATGTAAAAATGTGTAAAAAGTTAACTTGTTTTATAGGACATAATGTCTGTCTCAAGTTTCATGATGCCTCTCTGACCCTTTTTGATGTCCATCTTCTAATAAAAGACCTGATAATTGAGACACAGCCCAGGCTTTGATGACCCAGACCTTTCTGTGTATTGAACTTCAGCAAAACTCAGCAAAAGCTTGAATTAGCTGAAAATTTGTGACACAGAGGGCATTATACTGTGCAGTGGGAATGACTGACCTAGATTGCCTTGACTCTAGGCAGCACTCACTACAGCTAACAAATTAAAGGAATGTACTATGTTGTCACTTTTAGGTTAGGTTAAGTTCTTTTAGGTTAGTTTTTTCAGTTTGTAAATATCTGCTTCCTTTATGTTGTGTGCATCTGACAGACAAATAGAAATGCTCCAAAAGTGCTTGGGGGGGGCTTACACAATCTTTCATAAAGAGTTTATTCTTCTTTTGTAAAGTTACTGTTTTGAAGACCAAGAATTTATCTGACAGCAACAACATTTTTGTTTTCTGATTATAACTTTAGTTTAAAACACACAATGCACCTAATCATCTTTGTCATAGACTTTAAATAACAATGGAATAATGTCAAAACTTTTATCTCCATATACTGATTATGCTCATCCTTTTTGAAAGGTGTGGGAATATATATATATGTTTAACTCTTTTTGAGAAAAAATGTCACCATGATGGCATACAGACAAACTGATTGAAGTGAGGACGTTTTGTTGGTCCAGGCAAGGAACCAGGCAGTTTTCTGCAAAAAAAAAAACAAACTTTTTTTAGTACAAACTAAAAAAAGAAAGATTGTCCTTTGTTTACAGAGTTACTAAGATCAGGTTTTGGTTTACAATATTACAGAAGTCTGTAGTACTGTATGTACTCAAAAAGCGTGTGTGTGTGTGTGTGTGTGTGTGTGTGTGTGTGTGTGTGTGTGTGTGTGTGTGTGCAGCGTGTGTATTATCTCTCTCTGGAGTTCTATATGGGGAGAGCTTTACAGAACACTATGATCAATTTAGGACTGCAGAATGCCTGTGATGAAGCCATCTACCAGGTAATTGTACCTGTTTGCTTTAGAGAGACAAAGAATACTTGGTTCCTCAGTGTCTATCTTGATCCAGAAAGTGATAAACCGTTCATTCACTCTTCTCTGTTTAGTTGGGCTTGGATATGGAGGATTTGGAGGATATGGAAGAGGATGCAGGACTGGGGAATGGAGGACTGGGCCGTTTGGCAGGTCTCGCGCTCTTCACAATCTCTCACTTGCACTCTTTCCTCCCTTCCTCATTCTCTCTGCTGCTGCTGCTGCTCTCATTTAGAAGGCCCTTTATCCATGCAGTTACATAAATTCAAAGCCTCAGCAGTGTTTGCAGTTGTTCTAGTTGGATAGTCTAGTCTGTAGTTGTATGCAAAATTCTGAACATCCCTGGACAAATTGTTTTATCTAATTAAAAATACATGCTCTACAGAAAACAAGCTTTAAATACTGCATTTGTAAAAACATATTTTATTACATAAGCTATACTTGTTAAGTTTAAATATTGGAAAATTGGGGCATAACATAAAATACTTGTGCACAGGTTATTCTGTTGCTTTTGTCCCAATATGTTGAATTTAGAAAAAAAACTGTAACTGTGCATTGAACATGCTGAAATGCGGTCTTTGTAGAGGGTGTGTACTTATTTTCATGTAGATGTATGGGATATTAGTATGTCAATTGACCATAGACCCTTAAACGTTTGCAAAAACTCCATATGAAACATGGAGGGCAAAGCACTTCAAGGAGTTGGGCCACAATGTGAAATGAAACACATTGTCTCACAGTAGAAAATAATGTTTTTGTTCAAATCCTGGGGATGAAGCTCTGTGCATGTGTGGTTTGCATCATTACTAAGGTGTGGTTTGTTCTTATAAATTGGATGATGAACCACATTGCATTAGCCATACAGGCCAGCTGACAGTGGCAGACTGATAATGGAAGATCATTGCTAAATAATCAGAATATATGCCTCTTGATCTGTCTGCCCTGAAACATATGAGCACTAACATGGTCATTTCTTTTTGGACTTCATCACCTTGTGTGCTGTCCATAGCATGCTTCTTGGACTCCATGGCAACACTAGGCCTAGCTGCCTATGGCTATGGGATTCGGTATGAATATGGAATCTTCAACCAGAGAATCAAAGAGGGCTGGCAGGTAAACAAGCTCACACTGGATTCAAAGCTGCTCTCCTTACTGACAGATTCTTACATCATGTCATTGCTCTATTTGAGCACTTCAGATATGTCAAAATCTATTACAGCCTCTGTAGCCTGTAGCACTTTGCATTTGACATGCATGCTCACACACACACATACACAGGTGCTATTTGTACAGTTCACACACTTTTATGCACATCAAGCAGTTCAGTAGTTCATGTAACTTTTTTTTTTTTTCTTTTTTTCTTTTTAAAAGTCGCTGGACAGTCCTGTTATGACAGTGATGCAACTCCAATCTGGTCAGACTCTTTACCTTTGCAGGTCACTGGCCCACAGGGGAGCAAGTTAATTTGTAATCTGATGGATTTCTGTACTACAGCCTTACTTTAACCTTGAAAACAGGTTAAAGGCATGTGTGTTTGCGCACGTGTGCGCCAGCATGCATATGCTAAAAAAAGCAGTGCTTATGTAGTTTCTCTTTTGTGTGTTTGTTAGGGTCAAGAGTGCAGCCCTTGAGTGCATGAGCTGCACCGGGTTCAGGTGCCTGATAACAATAAATCAATAGGATACCCAGACTTATATTTGTGGTGTAAACCCGGGGAATCAAACACTATGTGATGAGAGGTTTTGTTTGTGAGTTTTTGTACACAGAGAGGACAAATATGACCTTTAGCAAACAGAGCTGATCACAGCTGCTATGGCAATAATAGATAAAAATATATGTAAAAATCTTAAAATTCCTTGTCAGACCCTTAGGCTTCCGCAACCTTTTTTTCTGAAGTCTTGGGAGAGTTCAGTTGCATAGAGAATAGCAGACCCTAGATGTGTGGTTTACATATGGAATTGCTCCACCTGCAGGAGGTTCTAGTGAATGGCATCCTATCTGGAACACTTGATTCCAATTTTATTGATATGAAGGTATTATAAATGTAACAATATACTTTCTTCATTTTTCCATCTGACTGGTGCAACCATATTTGCTTAATTTATTAACTATATAGGGTAGCGCCAACTCAGCGATATGCTTTTTTTATGTGTTGAGTTTGTATGTTCTCCCTGTGTCTCCCAGAGTTCAAAGACATGCACATAAGGTGAATTGAAAATGCTAAATTGCATATAGCTATGATAATTAAATTTATAATAAAATTCCAAAATTTAATGCAGTTGCTAATTTCAGATATATTTTCACATTGCTGTTTTGTTTTGCTTTAGTTTACATTACAACCATGAACAGGTTAAATGTATTGGCTGTATGGTCATGCATTATCTCTTTGAGGTTGAGGAGGCCGATGATTGGCTGAGGCATGGAAACCCATGGGAGAAAGCCCGTCCTGAATTCATGCTTCCAGTACATTTTTATGGACGAGTGGAAGAGACTGAGGAAGGGTCAAAATGGGTTGACACACAGGTAAAATTACAAATACACACTCACAGGACCCAAAAATATATGACAGAAGGAGGAAGAATTATTTTGTATATGTATGTGCTTTTCCTTTAGGTTGTACTGGCCATGCCCTATGACACACCCATTCCTGGGTACATGAACAACACTGTGAACACCATGAGACTGTGGTCTGCACGGGCTCCAAATGACTTTAACCTCAGAGACTGTGAGTTTCTAGTTTGACACATTTAAGCACATGGTTCCACATATTGACTTTGACCCATCCAGTGCTCTGTTGTCTCACTGTATGAAAAATTTGAGTTTCGTATCAATGGTGCAACCTTTAAAGCAAAGCTAAAGATTTTGTGGGGTTTTTTTTGTTTGTTTTTTGTTTCTTCCAGTCAATGTTGGTGATTATATCCAGGCAGTTCTGGATAGGAATCTTGCTGAGAACATCTCCCGAGTCCTATACCCCAATGACAATGTTAGCTCTTCTTCACTGCTTTTATCAGCCCTGCATGTGACTATACAAATATACATTTACATAGTCATATGCAAAATTTTTATAAACTCTGGTCAAACTGCAATATATGTAAAATATGTAGAATGTTGAGTGAACCTAAATTTAACTGAAAATGGCTATGGCGATTTTGTAGTCCTGTGTTGTGTGTTTTGCAGTTCTTTGAAGGTAAGGAGCTGCGACTGAAGCAAGAATACTTTGTGGTGGCAGCAACATTGCAGGACGTGATTCGTCGTTTCAAGACCTCAAAGAAGAGTTGTTCTGGCCCTCTGTCTTTTGACAGCTTCCCTGATAAGGTGTGTAGTTACTACCCTTTAAAGCTTGCACTCTATACACTACATACACACATTTCAAGCACTATATTCCACTGAGCTGGGTTAATACTAACAATGCTATCTAAAACCATGATGAATGTTGGGCATTTTAGATGTCTGAGGGGCTTTGTCTTTTATTGTTGGGGGCAGATTTAGATATATAGTATCTTCATTTGCCTTTCTGGTTTGATGATGGAGTTAAACGGTTCAAATGTATTATATATCATCAAATATTAATTGTGTGTGTGTGTGTGTGAGGGGTTAGGTGGCAATACAACTGAATGATACTCACCCTGCTATGGCCATCCCTGAGCTCATGAGAATATTTGTGGACATTGAGAAACTGCATTGGGATACGGTAAGAGAGTGAAGGCTCATAAACTTTACATTTAATACGATCCACATTTTATAATTAAGTGTTAAGACGCACTGTTGGCTCTGATGTATGTGCACGCATATGTCTGCAGGCATGGGATATCACTAAACGTACCTTTGCCTACACCAATCACACTGTTCTTCCTGAGGCTCTGGAGCGATGGCCTGTTCGTATGCTGGAGACACTCCTACCACGCCACCTACAGATCATATACCAGATTAACCAGACACACCTGGATGTGAGTCTGCACTCACTATTGCTTGATTGATCCTCAGTAAATGTAAGCTCCCATGCTTGGAAAATATGTTTTCAGTTTTAAAAAGGAATGTGTGCACACATGTGTTTGTAGCACATAGTGTCACTGTTCCCGGGGGATTTGGATCGTATGCGCAGGATGTCTCTGGTAGAGGAGTACGGAGAGAAGAAAGTGAACATGGCTCACCTTTGCATCGTAGGGTCCCACGCTGTTAATGGAGTTGCAGAGATCCACTCCACTATCATCAAAACTGACGTGTAACACATACGCACACCTACACACATGCATGCAGACTCATGAGTCACACATACAGATTTGAATACTTCTGTATTATCAAAACGCACTGAATCTCATACTCCTGCTTTACACATTCATATATACACATACTGTACATACATACATTCATTCATATAAAAAAAAATATATATATATATATATATATATATAGGGCAGTGGTGGCCTAAGGGTTACGACACTGCCTTTGGGGCCTGAAGGTCGCAGGTTTGAGTCCCGGCCCAGGCGCTACTGAGGTACCCTTGACCAAGGTACCATCCCACTACATTGCTCCCTGGTGCTCCACGTTTGCATGTGTGATGGGTTAAATGTAGAGGTCACATTTTGTTGTGGTGATTGAGTGTGTTCACAATGACAAATAGTCACTTTCACATACCCATCATCATGAAGCACATTTCCATACACAGCCACACATTTGCTTTGCCTGCAGATTTAGAGACTTCAGTGAGTTGGAACCAGAAAAGTTTCAGAACAAAACAAATGGAATCACGCCACGCCGTTGGCTCCTGCTCTGCAACCCTGGACTGGCCGACCTGATTGCAGAGGTAAAACGCATGCGGGTAGACACTCACACCCTCGCTCTAGCTCACTCAGAAACACAAATGTATTAGGCATAACGAGAATCAAAGTATTAGTCTATTCTTTGATCTTGCTTGAACAGGCTTATGCTTCGGTCAGGACTGTAAAGGTAGTGCATAATCTACAGAGAGTCATTATCATTAGCTCATATGAATTTGTTTGTTGGAAGGTCCATGTACCCCACTGTCTTTTCCTTAAAAGTCTGAGCCAGTAAGGAGTTGTAAAAATTCATGTTCTTTCCCATGCTTAAAACAGACTAATGAACATTGCCTAATACCATGATATCACCTGTATTAATATAACAAAGCCAAGAAACTGAGACAGAACCTGCATTCTGAGTGAAAAGTCATTTAAAGGGAAGACTATAGAGAAAGGGTAGACCGATGCATTCAACCAACCAAACATAGTTCATTTTATCCAAGAGTCAAGTTGCTTGCAGATTATGGCTTTGCTGGTTAAATTTAGATCAGTACTGACACATTCCAAAAAAGTTGGGATAGGAGCAATTTAGATATTTCACCAGTGCATAACCTATTTAATAGATTCAAGGAATCGAGGAATTTCAGTGCGTGAAGGACAAGGGCGCAGGCCTAACCTGAACAACCATGATCTCCGATCTCTCAGGCGGCACTGCATCAAGAAGCGTCATTCATCTAGAAGTGATATCACCACATGGGCTCAGGACTACTTTGGCAAGCCTTTGTCAAGTACCGCAATACATAGTTGCATCCACATACAGCCATCGACTTCTCTGGGCTCTGAGGGATCTGGGATGGATCATCACACAGTGGAAGCGTTTACTGTGGTCAAATGAATCAGTATTTCAGGTGTTTTTTTGGGAGAAATGGACGCTGTGTGCTCCGGACCAAAAAAGAAAAGGATCATCCAGACTTTTACCAGCAACAAGTCCAAAAGCCAGGGTCTGTAATGGTATGGGGTTGTGTCAGTTCCCTTGGCAAAGGTAATTTGCACTTCTATGATGGCACCATTAATGCTGATAAGTACATAGAGATTTTGGAGCACAATATTTCCAGGGACGCCCATGCATATATAAGGCCATGCAAAACCACATTCTGCACACATTACAAAGTCCTGGCTGTGGAGGAAGAGGGTACTTGACTGGCCTGCCTGCAGTCCTGACTCCACTTGAGAATGTGTGGTGCGTTTTGAAGCGCATAATGCGACAACGAAGACCCCGTTCTGTTGCTCACCTTAAGCCTTGTTTGCAGGAAGAATGGGACAAAATTACACCTGAAACATTTCACCACTTGGTGTTGTCAGTTCCTAAACGTCTTTTAAGTGTTGTAAAAAGGAATGGCAACATTACAAAGTGATAAATGCATTACTGTCCCAACTGTTTTTGGAATGTGTTGCAGGTCTGAATGACCGGAAAGGATGTATATTTACAAATTAATTGAAGTTGACCAGACAAACCATGAAATATTTTGTGTTCATATTGTCTGCAATGAAATACAAGTCAAAGTAAATTTAGAAATCACTACTTTCTTTTTTTATTTGCATTTTCCATACCGTCCCAACTTTTTCTTCTCTCTCTCTCTCTCTCTCTAGGCAATCGGAGAGGAGTATGTTAAAGACCTGATGCATCTACAGAAGCTAAATGATCTGGTGGATGTTGATGCATTCATCAGAGATGTATCTAAAGTCAAACAGGTTAAAACACATCATATGCCTTTCTACACTTTTACTTTTAATGTGACCCAGGCTGTATCACCCTTAAAGTAGAAGATATGGTTTGCTTATTTAAAATACAATCTACAAATAGTTTGATTGGTGAATTAAATTTAGCTCATCATTTCTTCAGGACAATAAGCTGAAATTTGCCCATTATTTGGAGAAAGAGTACCAGGTGAAGATAAATCCTGCCTCTATGTTTGATGTTCATGTGAAGAGAATCCATGAGTACAAGCGACAGCTCCTCAACTGTCTACATGTGATCACTATGTACAACCGTATGTACAGAAAAACACACACTGTAACAGAGACCCTTTTTGTCCTTACTATTTGAAACTCTAAATGCACATATGTCTTTGTCCTCAAGATGCTCCTGATACTGCACTGTTCCTTAATCCTGCTCCTGGAGACTCACAGCAGGGCATGGATTTAAATATTCCTTGTTTCAACAGACCTGATCCTCAACTGATTATGGATCTCTTTGTGAGGATCAGGTGTGTAGGGACAGACAATAGTGAAACTGTGCAGTGCTGTGGGTCACCAGAAACAGGATTAAGAAACCTTGTTGTACTTAATATTATAATGATGTCTTGTTTCTCCTGTAGGCATCAGGGCCAAGCCAACTGCACCATTTGTACCACGCACTGTCATTATTGGTGGCAAGGTAAAACTCCACTTTGTTCAGTTAGCAAATAAATTATAAGTATATATATACACATATTATATGTGGGTGATATACTTGAATAAAACTATAAGGAAAAGTGGCTCTTTCAATTATTTATTCAATCAAAAACTATAGAATACGTGTAATAATTTTCTGTGGGGAAAGTAAGCACACTATTTGCCTCGGTTGGTAATATTGTCCCCTTTTGCAGAAATAATTTCTTGTAGGCATTTTGCATAATTTTCAATCAGACTTTACATCAGCTTTCACCTGCCATGCCTTGTTGTATTTGTTAGTGTGCTTAAAGCCGTTCTACTGGTAAATGTTTCACCTCTGATTTAACTTTTGACCGATACCCTTACACTATCTTTAAAAAATCTTTTGATCTGATACAGAGTTCAAAAATGTAAAAATAAGAGCTGTAATTATTTTTATTTGGAGAGCAAAAGTTTTCCTGACACCCCACTCTGACTTTCTTGCAAAAACTGCTTTCAGGCTGAATTTGTTGGGCCAGGACATTCTGGACAAATTGGCATTATCATTTTAAACCTACACTACTAGATAATTTTCCTTATAATGAAATGGTTTAAAGTTTTTTAGATCTCAACATGATCCCATCACATGCTTGAATAGCAAAGTGAACACCAGACCCTACATGCCAGTTTTCAATAAGATCGGTTTTATATGCAGGAGATTCTAATAAATGAAACCTAATTTGGAGCACCTGATTTGTGAAAGTTTGATTAATGTAAAGGTTTACAAAGTTTTTCCATTTGGCTGATGGTTTTTGGCTACATCATGAAAATGACTAAAGATTCAGTTTTATGTCATTTGTTGGAGTATAATTATCTGTAGGCACTGTATTAAAGATGAAATGTTTGCTTCTTGAAATGTTAAGATTAACAATTTCCATGGGATGTACTTATTTATTTGCAGGCTATGTGCATCTACCTGTGTGTTTATCTGCTCTTGTATACAGGCTGCTCCTGGCTATCATATGGCTAAGATGATCATCAAACTTATTACTTCTGTTGCTGATGTCATCAACAATGACCCAGTTGTTGGCAACAAGCTGAAGGTCATTTTCCTGGAGAACTACAGAGTCTCTCTGGCAGAGAAAGGCAAAGCATTTTCTTGTGTTTTTGTGTGTGCATGCATGTGTATATGCGTGCGTGTGCATGTACGTGTTTCCACCACAATAATACTACCTGTGATATTTTGCACTTGCTTAACTATATACACATGTCTACACACTCCCTTCCAAAAATGTCCAGGTAACAGCAAAAGTTCATTATGATGGGATCCAGTAGAGTGTAAAAATTAATTACTATACATTGCGATCTGAAGAGAACGATTCTAGTGAAACTTGGATAGATTAGAATAAATCAGTTTTTCCAGTCCTGCTCCTGCAACTCTGCTGCCCTGCACATTTGAGGGTTGTCACTGCTCCCAAAACATGTGATTAGTTGAATCAGCCCATTAAAACGCTTTAAGGGGTATAACAGGGAAAACACTAAAATGTGGAAAATATAAATTGAATGTATTAGAACAAAATTCAGTGAAATGCATTGTTAAATTTGTTTATCTGCTATTGTGTAAGTGGTTCCTCCAGTCACATTTGATTTTAATAAAATAAAAATAATTTAATCAAATTGATTTGTAATAAAAGTTTTTAAGAATTTGAATGTAACTAAATTCTTGCAGTATACACTAAAAGTGTGTGTCCATGTCTGCAGTGATTCCTGCAACAGATCTGTCTCAGCAGATCTCCACAGCAGGCACTGAAGCGTCCGGCACTGGTAATATGAAGTTTATGCTGAATGGAGCTCTGACCATCGGTACTCTGGATGGAGCTAACGTAGAGATGGCTGAGGAAGCTGGCCAGGAAAACCTCTTCATCTTTGGCATGACCGTGGATGAAGTGGCAGCCATGGACCAAGAGGGGTATGAATGGAGGTAGAGAGAGAGTTAGTGTGGTGTTCATGTGTTGTGGTATTAATCGTATTGGCTCATTTTGTGCATGGGTGGGTTTTTTTGTGCAGCTATGATGCAATGCAGTACTACAAGACCATCCCGGAGCTGAAGCAGGTCATTGACCAGATTAAAAATGGCTTCTTCTCACCCAAACAACCAGAGCTGTTCTACGACATCATCAACATGCTGTTCAACCATGACCGGTCAGTTATAAACACATCCCTCCTTGCTGCGTTCTTGTTCAGACACAAATACAAACAAGTTTCAGGATTCTCATACTCCATACACAGAAATAATGGGCTTCTCTTTTCTTAGCACAAACACATCATCATCATCACCACCACCACCACCCATTACCTACACACAGGCATAAAGAGTTTAAAAAATACATTTTCATCATCATGGTCAATGATTCAGTTTGGCTTCTGAAAGAAAACATTTTTTTTCTTTTTCACCAACACAGTATGTTTGTACTTGTGTGTTAATTTAGTATTGAGGAGCCAATACCACTGCCCAGAGTAGTTTTTTTGTTGTTTTGTTTTTTAAAGCTTTCATAAAAACAGAACCAAACATGTCACTCATTTTTTTGCAATTTAATTCATACACACCAGTGAAGTGCAAATGTATTTAACATTTTGTGACTGTATGTACTTTTATTGGCTCGTGTCAACTGACTGGTTTTTACTTTGTGTGTATCTTTTATGCCAAATGTTAAACCGATGAAATGAGAAGCAAAATTAATGCGTCAGTTTGCAGAAACAATTGCATATAGCAGACAAAACTGCTAAACTGGGAGGAAAAAAAAGTGAGACATTTAACTTGTGACCAGGAATTAGCTTTCCTGATATTTACATGTATCTGATATTGGTAAGTTTTAAGGATCACGGTCAACATCTGCTTTTCATTTAAGCAGATAAAAATTTTACTCCCATTTTATTTATTTATTTATTTATTTATTTATATATATATTTATTTATTTTTGTTAGGTGTCTCATAGCCCAGCTTAGTAATCAGTCCCTGCACACACACACACCACAAACCAGATTTTAATCCGTTTTAAATCTCTTTCAGCTTTAAGGTCTTTGCTGACTACGAGGATTATGTGAAATGTCAGGAGAGGGTCAGTGCTCTGTATGAGGTAATATTATTTACTTTTTTTATACCAGCACACACACTCACTATCTAGAAATCAAACTTTACAATAATTATCACTTTGTCTTTAAAGGAAACCAACAATAACTGTTTTTGTGTGTGTACCAGGATCCGAAGAAATGGACCCAAGTGGTGATTAAGAACATTGCTGCTGCTGGAAAATTCTCCAGTGACCGCACAATCACGGACTATGCAACTCAGATCTGGGGGGTGGAACCAACTGACCTGAAGATCCCACCTCCCAGCGAGCCGCGTGAGGCTATAGAAGAAACGGCGCGTGCGCTTCGCAAGATATGAATGCACATGTGAAGATGTTACCACAGTATTACCATAATGTTTACGAAGTGCTAACAGAGCATCCACACACTGTTACTAAATATTGGCTCCCACATTTTGTCAGTTTTCCTTTTTTATAATTTATGACAATTCTGAGTCTTACTCTGTATACAGGCACATTGTTCTGTAATTGGGGAGAAGGGTTTTAACAACATGTAAAAGTCATTTTATATTCTTTAAGAGGTGTTTTTCCAACTCACAGTTTCTGAACCAGTGATGTTGAATGCAATGGAAACTCACTCACACACTTCTGGACCACTGTGTTGCAGTCTGTTTTGCCAGTAAACACTGAAAAATATAAGAAAATCAGTTTCTTATGGTGTGGTGAGTTTTCTTGAAAAATTAAGCTTCATAATGTTAGTTTCTTTTTAACCTGTAATCTATTATATGTATTAATTTCAGTAAAATCTCCAGTAACTCTTAAACCACATTAAAGCATTTTTAGCACATTACTTTCTTTAACAAAGACCTATAACTGGACTATATATTTATTTATATATATATATATTATACAGGTCCTTCTCAAAAAATGTGCATATTGTGATAAAGTTCATTATTTTCTGTAATGTACTGATAAACATTAGAC
>JBBPDA010000145.1:12358507-12369885 GCA_037974385.1 Arnoldichthys spilopterus
AACTGCCCGAGCCGCAGTCCGCCTTGCTTGCCGGTACTCATCAGCAGCCTCAGGAGACCCACAGGCTAACCACGCCCAATACCCCTCCTTCTTCTGCTTGACGGCTCCCCTCACCTCTGGCGTCCATCGGGTTCTGGGATTACCGTCACGACCACCGACAGCCTTGCATCCACAGCTCTGCACAGCCACTTCCACAATGGAGGCATGGAACAAGGTCCATTCAGACTCAATGTCCCCTACCTCCTCCGGGATGTAGCTGAAGTTTTGCCGGAGGTGTGAATTAAAGATCCAGAGAACAGGAGCCTCTGCCAGACGTTCCCAGCAGACCCTCACTACACGCTTAGGCCTGCCAGGTCCGTCCGGCTTCTTCCCCTGCCACCTGAGCAAACTCACTACCAGATGATGATCAGTTGACAGCTCTGCCCCTCTCTTCACCCGAGTGTCCAAGACAAAAGGTCTCAGGTCAGCTGATACAATTACAAAATTGATCATTGACCTGCGACCCCGGGCCTGTTCAAACCACGTTCACTTATGGACACCCTTATGCTCGAACATGGTGTTTGTTATGGACATACCATGCATTGCACAGACGTCCAACAACAAAACACCACTCGGGTTCAGATCAGGGAGACCGTTCTTCCCAATCACAACCTTCCAGGCCGCACTGTCATTGCCGACATGAGCATTAAAGTCCTCCAGCAAGACAATGGAGTCCCCCCATGGCGTGTTATCTAGCACACCACTCAGGGACTCCAGAAAGGCTGGGTACTCCGAACTGTCATTTGGAGCATAAGCACAAATGACAGTCAGAGATTTTTCCCCGACACGTAGGCGCAGGGAAACAGCCCTACCCCAGCCCAGCATCTCTCACCAGCGGCAACTCCAGAGGAGAACAGTATCCAACTTTATCCACCAGGTGCTCGCCCCCGAGCCCCTCCTCCAGGCCTGGCTCCAGAGTGGGGCCCCGGTGACCCTGCTCCGGGCAAGGGTGACCCAAACTTTGTTTTTAATCTCATTGAAGGTTCTGAATTGCCCTTTGTCTGGCCCCTCCCCTGAGACCTGTTTGCCTTGGGAGACCCTACCAGGGGCTATTGCCCCCGACAACATAGCCCCCAGGTTCACTGAGGCACGCAAGCCCCTCCACCACGATAAGGTAGCAATTCAAGGAGAGGTACATGTAATATAATTTATGAAATAGAAGTTGGCTTCTTATATTTGAATAACACCCTACCCCAATGTTGAGTTCTGATGGCCACTCTATTCAAGGTGGAATTGAAAACTGTAGCAAGACAATGAAACTGAGTGTGGTAGAAAACCAATGAGGTCCCTCATGTGATTCAAATGTGTACTGCAATGTTAAAAACTACGAAAGAAACTTTGCTAATTTTCTTGGAAATGCAAATAAAAGATGTGACAACATTTTTTGAAACACTGAATTAGAAGTTGCAGTAGGTTCTATTGTTACTTTGAACACTATTACACATCTGGCTCTTGGAGTGATCTGTTTTGGTCTTGGAGAGGGTAACAACAGATTTAAATTTCCTATGTTTGTAAAGTCTGTCTCACTGTGGATTGGTCTAAACTATCTAACGAGCATCTGCAACTCTTTTTCAGAGATCCTTTCCCTTGTTCATGATACACTTCCATAAACGTGTTGATAGATCTTTGATAGATCAATATGATACAACAGCTCTCTGTGCCATAGATAAAATGGCCCATCCAGACTATTATTAGCAAAATGTCCAAAAGCCAGCCTCTGTCATGGTAAGGAGGAGGGGGAATCATTGCACACGGCATGGGTGTAAAGGTCCCATTAACACAGAGGCGCATTTGGGGATTTCAGAGACATGTAGTGCAATCAAGGTGGCGTCTTTTCCTGAGAATTCCAAAATTATTTCAGCAAGACAATACCAGGCCTCATTCTACACACACTACAATAGTGGGGGTTTGTGTTGTCCTGTCTGGCCATGTGCACATGTTTTGTTTTGAATTAGCCCCACCTTTTCTCCGCTCTTGTCACCTGTCCCTCGTTTCCCGTCTCCTCCCTGTGTCAGGTGTCCCTTGTTCGTGTTCACTATTTAGTCTCTTAGTCTTTGCCTAGTGTTTGTTGGTTCTCTGTTGATGTCACCCTGTTGTTGTATCTGATGTCAAGTACCCTTCCGTGGGTTTATCCGTGGTCTTTACGATTTTATTAGCTGTATGATATGTCCCAGTGTTCTGTGTGTTTTGGTTTTGTTACTTAGCTCATAGTTTAGGTTTACTTCTTAGAATAAACGCTTATAAAATAGCACTCACCTGTGCCTGCTTCCAAACACAGAAACCCATTACACGTAGACACAAATGTGTGTGCTTGACTGGCCTGCCAGCAGTCCAGATCTGTCTCCTATTGAAAATGTATGGAGCTTCACAAAAAGAATAATCAGACATCAGCCACTGATTGACAGTTGAGCAGCAGAAGTCTTTGCAGAATTACAACACTTAATCTCCTTATATACTAAATGATTAAATGAAGTAATAAAAAGGAGGTGTCAAATTCAAAATGTATTTATGTTTACAAAATACATTTAGGTTGATCAGTGAAAACACTGGAAATATTTTCTTTGCACTTTTGTCAATCACATTCTTGTTTTTATTGCATTTTATTAAAAAAAACTGGAAATTGGGTTTGTTTCTGGAAATGGGGTTTGTTTTAGGGGTGTTGCACTTTCTGCTGTTGATAATGGTGATATTTAAAAAAAATTAAGTGGTGATATCCCTTTATTAATAAACATGTAATACCATAAGTAATCCTGCACCAGCAATTACATACTTCACATTCCAACAGTATGTGGCCATAATTTTTTTAACAATTCCTGTTACTGCATATGCTTTTGATCCTGCACAAGGGTTCCACACTAAAATTCCAGAATTTGCCTACGTGAACCTAACCATGAAGATTTCAGTGTATGTATGATACTAGCATTGTTTCTGTATAAAAACAGACATATAGTGTACCTGCGTGTGCACTGTGTTTGTGTGTGCTTTAGATATGGACAGAGTGTCAAATATCAAACAGTACAAATTGAAAAGCTTTGAATGTAATCTTGAATCTTTATTAACTTTGTTATTTCAAGAGTTAGAATAGTTTAGAATGTTTGAGAACCACCTATTTGAAACATGTACTGGTTATATATTCCCTTATGTAGGGCATATTGAATAATTTCTAGAGTGTAGATTTTAAATTATTACACATTGCATGTATCTACATGAAAAAAAACGTTGTAGTGTACACTTATACTATTGGCTAATCTAAACCAGAGGTGGAAAAAAATCAAAGTATATATACTTGAGCGTCAATATTTTGGGAAACATATGACTTCTACTTCACTACATTCGAAACACAAATATTGTACTTTTAACTCCAGGGCTTTTCTATGAAAGTTCACATTATTCACCATTTTGAAGCACAGCTTTGAAGTCAGTTGACTAATCTGTGATAGGCCATTTACTGAAAATCACAAGATCAACAAATCCCAGTAAACTACTCCTGTATTCCACTTTGACAAGGACCTTATGGTACTGGTTAGACAGCCAAGTCAGAGCATTTCCAGAATCGCAGATCTTATGGAGTGTTCCAGGTAAGCAGCAGTTAGTACATACCAAAAATGGTAAAATCAGCAACAGGGTCCCAAGGCTCACTGATGCATGTAGGGAATGAAGGCTAGTCTTTCTGGTCCAATCCAACAGAAGAATGACTGTCGTTTAAAAAGTGAATACTGACGCAGAAGCAGAACACAAATGCTGCTGTTAACACAGTAACTTAATATGCTAAAAAACGAATAGCTAGTGAAAGGATAAGTTCTTTCAGAATCTCATAAAACGCAGTACTATTAGAAACATCATGCAAGGGAAGTGGATTCAGGTACAACCTGGTCCCAGTAACACAAAAGTGGGGTGTGGTGATAGGTGGTGTTAAAAAAAAATAGTAACAATGGCTTTGCTTTTGTTGATAGCAAATTCCACAAACTTTTTATTCTAAGTTCTGCAAGCAGGTCAAATTCCAGTCATTCAACATGTGGTGTCAGTGTGCAGTAAATGCATTGTGACAATAATACAACAATGTTCTGACATTAAAAAGAAAATGTACTTTTGAGTACTTAAGTATTTTTAAATAAGTAAGAAATTAAGTAAGAATAACACTCACTTGTAGCGGAGTAATATTTGACCAGGAATATGTATACTTATACTCAAGTACTAGACTTGTGTACTTTGTCCACTTCTGATCAGAGGTGCATAAAAATTTAAGTGATGCTTAATTATATAATAAATTAGAAAACTGATTCACCATTGGCTCCTGTGCATCTGATGTGTGTTTAAATTAGAAAAGTACTTGCACACTCAGCAGTGCATCCGCACTGTTAATGGAATCCTGTAGCCTCTGAGGTTAGAGACACAATTGCCAAGTCAACCAAGGGGTAGGATCAGAGTGACAAATGTGCCGTTATCTTAAGACTGAGCCATGAACTGTATCATCTATATTGCTTTAAGGTTGCCCTAAGAATTGCTGAATCATATAGTTTACAATTGTATACAATGTATACATTTGCTGCAACCAAGTTTAGTCTTGATCTTGGGTAAGATTTCTATATATTTACGATGTTAGTTACACAAAAATTGATTCTAGACTCTCACTTCTTTAATTCTAGACTTGCACTTCAGTTTGTGAAAAGCTTTCTAAAAACACTTCATGCTGATCTTTTATTTATCATTATAGTTCATAGTAAGTCATACTGTGTCCCAAATCACATCTACAATTCTGCACCACCTCAAGGTAGAGCTGGATGCAATATTAGAAGGGTGAGACAATTTTTAGGGATCTAGATATGAAATAATTTGGGCAAATAGTCAATGAATTAGCATTTGTAAGCAACAAATACCTTTTAGTTTTTAGTGCTTAACTTTAATTTTTACTGTTCATTAATTTAACTGACAAAAGTACATCTTGCCTTTTAAGTACACTTTTAAAATAAATTTTGGAACTGAGAATACTATACTTAAAGTATTGGAAGTGTAATTTTTGCCTTTCGTTTTTTCAAAAAAAAACAAGCGGAAACGTGGAGTCCTCTTATCACATCTTTTCCATTTATTCCCAGTTTACCTGATTATTGTGGAATGTTTATATGTGGAATGTTTCAGAATGGTGTAACTTGAATATTCCTTTAATTTCACTCTTACTTTGCCCTCTCCCAACTTTTTTTGAGCGCTTTGCAAGCAGCAAATTCAAAATTTGTTTATATTTATGAAATATAATCAGCCAAATCAATAAAGGTCATTTCTTTGTACTTTTGTCAGTTGAAAGTTCAAGAATTTTTAAAAAAAAAAATCAGATTTATGTTTTATTGCACTTTACAAAAAACATGCCAACTTTTCTGAAAATGGGGTTTGTACATTTTCCATAAGTGGTAGGGCCACCATTTAAGACTCTGAACTCTACAGTTAGAATTTAGTGTGAACACAAGTTTGGGTCTAATTTTAATTAAAACTGGTGTATAGAGTAGAAAATTTCATTTACAACAATATCTACCATATGAAATTATACAAAACACTTAGCTGCCACATAACCAAAACATGCCAGAATTTGATGCTCAGGTTGGGAACGCAGTCGGTCTTTCCAACAGGAAACATTTGTAAATTTACTTAAAATATTTTATAAATGTGGAAAATGCTCTTTGGTCTAAAAAACAACAACAAAAAACTTTCCCTTTTTGTACAATATTATTACAGGCAACTCAAGTCCTAGTCTCTTCAGGTTGGAACATTGGAATTAAACTTGTAAGTTTGACAAACATACAAATACTGAAAATAACAATAAATGAAAGTTTTAAAGAGGAAAAAAAACCCAAAAGAACACAAAATAATGTGACATACAGTGCCCTCCAACAGCATTGAGAGTTCAGTTCTAACATCTTTCACAAATGAGGTAGTTTGTTTGCACGGTCTAATTTTTCATTTTTCCATATTTAAACCTCCTTGTATGTTTAGATTTATCCATTTATCCAGTAAATGTTTTCAAAATGCCCATTCTGGGTTTCCAACAAATATGCAAGTCTAGTTTATGCACACCCATAGTAAAGACATCAGGAAGCCTGTTGATGTCTGAGTTACAAGGCTAATTTGAAATATTTGCAGGGAATCTGAAACGAGAAAGTTAATTTGTCCTAATTAATCGCACCATAAGTGTAATTAAACACAAACATAGCATTAAATTCTTAACAATATATTGTAAACCACCAAAAAATAAAAGGTAACATTCCTTACTATTTCTCAAATTTGTCTTTACTTCTTTAATTGAAACTGCTTGAGTACACAATAAAATATCAATTTTTGTCCCAGATATTTTGGAGAACACTGTAACAGTATAATATAAGGGATGGCAGTACAAAAATATACAGTCTAAGACAGAAATTAGCACATTAAATTTACATAGTGCTTGCAGAGAAGTACACATCAACAAGAAAACTACATCTTAAGAATCTGTGGTAGTGTGTAGATTCTGTGTCATACTGTCTTTATGAAAGCTTGATGTGCATTTATTTTTACATACTGTCTCTCTAACAACATCCTCTCCATCTCTTAGACCCTGTGTTGGTGCACATTCCTCTTCAGCACCACTCTCCTCTTCCAAATCCTCACTGCTGCAGCAGGAACCTCCACTGTCACAAGAGCTGGAAGTCTCATCTTCTGAGCAGGAATAGACCTCAGCACCATGGAAGATGTAGCGATTCGGTGCTTGAAATAAGTATTGACAAGCTGCAAAACAGAACACAAGAAATATATAAGAATCTAAAATTTGACCTCTAATTTCTATGAGTTTACCAAAAAACCCTGAATTCGAAAGCAAGTCAATACTATTTTAATGTTTTATATGATAATTTATGTCTTGATTCCAGAGATATCTATTTGTACAATACACAAATTTGTCTAGCAGTGCCAACTCTATAGGAAAATAAGCTTTAACAAGAACAGGGCTGCAATTTTATACCAACAACATAGAAGCACACATGATTAGTTGTTAAAAGGCTGAGACCAATTAATTTAAAAAGTCAGCTCCTTCTTGTTTGCTACAAAAATCTGCAGCCACAATGGAACAATGCAATATTAAGGCATTGTTCACACTGCAGGGCAAATCAGATTTGTTTTTTTTATCTGATTTTTAGACTTAAGTGTTAAAGTTTAAGTTATAAGTGACCAAACTGTGTGGCATAGCAAAAACACATCAGAACACTAATTTTAGAGATGCAACATTTTATAATTAGTAGCCGAGTACTGTTCCTTAATGACTATAAGTAGCAGAATGATTGTGGTGTATTTTATTTAAAATGGTTACCTAATAAAATTTCACCGGCCCCAAATGACAAAACACATTAAATTAAATCTGACTGGTCAAAATGGGTTTCATTTCCAGAAATCCAAATCAGAAATTAGAAATATAATTTAAAAACAACTAATGTTGGGTTACATAGTATCATAAAAACAACCTAATATGTGGCTTTCATGTGGCCATTAATACTGCAGAAAATGTCAGATCAGAAAAATCAGATTTAAATTACCTTAATTTAGTAACAAAGGAGTTTTTACAGCACTTTTGGTAATTTGGGACACAATTAACTTTTTATTGAAAGGTCGATCAATGTTTTTACTTTGGTGAAAGTTGGCATCTTTCACCTCAAAAGAAGAATAATACATTTATTTTTTTTATTTATTTATCCATTAGATAATCCAAGAACAGCTTTAATCTGAATACTTGGGAATTAGAGTATTTTTACACAGCCACTTTAGTAATCAGTGGGAATGGCAATTGGTAAGTATTTATTGATACTACAGAACATTTTCAGCATTAACACAGCTGCTTTTTTATATATCTGCCAAATAACATGGGAACAAAGTAAATTAATTAAATGGGCCACATTTTCAAGTTAAGTCAAGTAGGCCTTTATTGTCATTTCAACCATATACAGTTCACACAGTACACGGTGAAACGAAACAACATTCCCCCAGGACCATGGTGCTACATGGTTTCACTGGTTAAAACTATAATGGATAGAAGTTTTTTTTAAAGAACATTTTCATAAACAACTTTTATTAGATCATACCTTGGAAAAACCGAGCTAGACAAAAAAAAAAAGACTACCTGTCAAACTCTTTACAAGTTGCATCTAATAGAAATTAAGTAAACTTTTCCCTTACCACTATGGCATGCTTTTTTGGGTTACGTTATGCAAATAATTTTCAGCTTTCCTTTCTACTCCCTTAAGGAGAGAACATCGTAGACTACTCAGTATCATCAAAACAATCAATCTTTAAAAGATGATTTTGATCAAAGGTAATGCCAAAATTCTCTTTTTTTAGCTGAACAGAGATCTGATCTTTGAATCTCATTCAGCAAAATGATTAAATGGTTCATGAACAACACAAAATGATCGGCATTTGTTGCAGCTGAGAAATGAACTTGAAATGAACAGCAGCAGCTTTTGAGACAAAATGTATTTAAGGTTTAGAAGGTGCTTAAAAAAAAAAACACGTACTTTCAAGACGTTTGCTGATTGGACTTCTGCAGATTTGGCTCAACCTGAATCGTTTTTGAACTTCAGCATTGCGACTTCTGTGCTTTGCATCCTCTTCAGTGTGCACCTCTAATCTTTCCATGATCGCCCCTTTTTGGTAGTGCGCATTTGGACTAGTTACCATTGTTTCAGTTGGTGCATTTTGGCAAGCATCTGAGCTCTCTGGACAAGGGCTTAGTCCTTTGAAACTAGTTGAACAAAGGTTTTCTTGTTCTGGATATGGCCTTGTTTTCTTGGCTTCAGAAGGTAATGCGTTCATTCCCCCATCTAAATCTATGACTTTCCCTAGTGCTTCTGAGACGTCTTCATTTTTTTTCTCCGATGCATCGGTGACGGTCTCATATTTTTCTGTGAAAACATTTTCTGAACCTCGAGCCTCAAATGACTGGATTTCAGCACATGTCTGTGCAGGTGGAGGTTTCACTGTGATTTCATTAAGTGGTGAAGAGTTGTAGCAAAGCTGCTTGAAGTCACCACCCAGTCGATGGCAGAGTTCATTGACAATAACGTCACAGTCTCCCAGTAGCTCTACATCAAAGTTCAAGTGGGACAATGGTTCACGGTTGATCAAAACTTGAGGCACTTCATGGGCAAGAGAGCCTTAATAGGAAAAAAAATGAATGAATACTTACTCAAATCATGTTATACAGCATGAATTATAATGCAATTACAAATTACAAGTAATACAACTTCTATACTAGCATGAATATTTGTGCAACTACAGCTCTTATCTGGGACACGACAGGCTAGTCTTCACTCCCCACATGCATCAGTGAGCCTTAGGTGCCCCAGACCTTGGCCCAGATTTATACACCTTGATTGCTTTTGGTAGATACTAACTACTGCATACCTAAAACTCTCAAATTTTTCCTGCTCCCAGCAAATCAATTTCAAATTTCATATATTTTTATTTATATAGTAAATAATATATATAAAGGGGTCTCTACTTGATATTGATGTACCGCGAGGAAGTTAGTAAGTGGAGTAAGAAAAGTTACACATGCGTCCTTCCTCTGGTGTAAGATACTTTTTTTATTTGATGGAGTTAGCCTCATTCAATGCAAGAACACCAAACTAAATAAGAATGAACAAAAACAGGTATGGACACATACTTGGGATAAGGGCGACCGGTCGCACTTTCAGAGATGATCCAATGACAATAAGAAGGTCCACTTCATCTTTGTCTTGTTTCATGGCTCTGTGAAACAATTCTGGTAGATTCTCTCCAAAGAAGACAATGTCTGGTTTCATAATAGCAAAAGGGACATCAGGACATCTTGGACAGTGTGGAACAATCTGCAAAAGATTTTGAATGGTTTAAACCTCATGTAAAGAAAAACATCTCCCATTGGTCCAAAGGGAATCCAAAGCTATATGTTTTCATCTTTCCCCATTTTGTCCAAATTTTTTTCTTTCAACTTCAGTTTTCAAGATACTGATATGGAATGAACTCCACATTGTTTGCTCTGATTAAAAAGTGTGTTCTTAAATAAAGATTTTTGATCAAAACATTTCTGTTAAGCAAACATATTTCGGATTTTGTCCAACTGGAATGAATGTGTGGAACAAAAATGTGTGCACCCCACTTACAGCAGCAAAAAACAAATATGCTACCAACATGTTATTAATAATGTGGGGTAGTGTCCACCTAGCAACAACCTCAAAAAAACCCAGCAACCAAAACAACCCTGTAGCAACACCCTACCTATCACACAGGACCACATAGCAACCACCTGGAAACTGCTTCCACTACACAGATCACTCTGCATTTTTCAGTTGTATCTCAGACTTTGAATTTATATTTTTCAGTTGTAAATATTTGTCCATTAGCCAAAGTTATATTACAAACCCAAATCAGAAAAAGTTGGGACAATATGGAAAACGCAAATAAAAAAGAAAGTAGTGATTTCTTATTTACTTTTACTTGTATTTCATTGCAGAAAATATGAACACAAAATAGGTCATGTTTTGTCTGGTCAACTTCATTTCATTTGTAAATATACATCCTTTCCTGTCATTCAGACCTGCAACACACTCCAAAAAAAGAGCAATTTAGTAATGAGGTAAACTGGTTAAATAATGATGTGATTTGAAACAGGTGATGTCAACAGGTGATTGTAATTATGACTTGGTACAAAAACAGCATCCAAGAAAGGTCTAGTCCTTTAGGAGCAAAGATGGGCCAAGAATTGCCAGTTTGCCAACAAATATGTTGAAAATGTTTAAAAAACATGTTCCTCAAAAGAAAAAAAAGATAGGATAAGATTTGGATATTTTACCTTTAACCGTGCATAACATAATTAAAAGATTCAGAGAATCTGGAGGAATTTCAGTGCATAAAAAAACAAGGGCGCAAGCCTAAGCTCAACAACTGTGATCTCCGATCCCTCAGGCGGCACTGCATCAAGAATCGTCATTTATCTATAAGCGAGATCACCACATGGGCTCAGGACTACTTTGGCAATCCTTATTCAAGTACCACAATACGTAGTTACATCCACAAATGCCAGTTTAAAATGTACTGTGCCAAAAGGAAGCCCTATGTTAACAGTATCCAGAAGCACCATCAACTTCTCTGGGCTTTGAGGCATATGGGATGGACCACATGGTGGAAACGTGTACTGTGGTCAGATGTACAGTGGAGGAAATAATTATTTGACCCCTCGCTGATTTTGTAAATTGACAAAGAAATGAAAATTCTCAGAACAGTATCATTTTAATGGTAGGTTTATTTAACAGTGACAGATAGCACATCAAAAGGAAAATTGAAAAAAT